>OY804603.1:36068249-36449446 GCA_963680895.1 Fragum sueziense
AGATTTCTCGCCTTATCAGTAGAGGTCCTTTCTTACTTTCAAGGGGCATTATTCTTGCAAAGAAGTTGGAGGGGGGAGGAGGAATTGCAAATGTATCACATCTCTGACAAAGGCTTTTTCAAGATTGTACCTCTACTTTTTCACCGATATTATTCTCAAGTATAGGCCTTAGATATTTTTTACCATGAATTTAGTCATACAATAATTTTTAAGCACGTTTTTGAACTTTCTTAGGAGAGGGATCAAAATCAAGTACTTTTAAGCACTATTTTTTTTTTTTTTTTGTTTCAAGGCATTTTTCAAGAAACAGACTTAAATTTAAGCACTTTTCAAGACTGTGCGATCCCTGTCCTTTAAGATTGGAACAGTCTGAAATTTTGCAGTCTGGTAATGGGTTAATTACCTGTTGTTGGTTTTCAACCTGGATATATTTCTACTGTGCTGTGTATCTGATGACCTTGAAGGACCTGGTCTGGGCTGATTTGACCTTGACATTGACCTCTGTGTTTGTCTGAAATACAACAACAACCTTACAACATACACAGTTACAGATTAGCAGGGCTAATGGCTTTTCAAAATCCAAAATACCTTTAAATCTTTATATCAAAAACTTGTTTTATGGGTACTAATTAAAATCGTTTCATAGAGATAATTTAAATGAGTACCCACAACACATGGTTTGGATTTAAATAGCTGATTTACAATACCTTCATCCTTTTTTTCCATCACTGAATCTACCTGAAAATCATTGTAGTGACACAAAATGTTACTTAGTAAGAATTATGCTTACTTGTCTTACGGTTTGCCTAAAAAAATACATGAAAAGTTACTTGGCGACTGAGAAAAGCTTGGGCCATGGACTTTATTCACATTGAAATGTCAAAAGCCATACTCTTTTAGACAATGAATGGGCCCTTAATCCAACAATATCAATGTGAATTTGGTATGATTTCTTTCTGTATTAACTGCTGAAAATATAAATACAAAAGTGAACTAACCCATAGCATAACAAACAAAATTCTATACATTTTCAAATCAGGACATTTTGATGATGAATGGTTAATTGTGCAAGAAATGCAGAGAATACATTGACAGAGAAGCCTATACTGTTTGTTACCATTTCCCTTTTTTGCCTTAAGTCAAAATTTAGTCTAAAATCTTCGTTTTTCTCTTAGTTTTTAAGTATTTTCTTAGATTCTTAGAGAAAATTTAGGATTTGTCTTAAAGATTTTCTTAAAATAATTTTTCCTCTAACTGTTGCGATTTTTCCGCTAAGTCGCACTTTTGGCTAAGAAAATTCTTAAATCGGCCGTTTTTCTCTAAAATATTTAAGATAGGTCCCGAGGTGTCTTAACGTTTAAGAAAAATCTAAAAGATGGCCGCGATCGTCGACTCGAGATTTTGAAGGGCTCAAAAGCGTATAAATACCCAAGAAATGTCACTTTTAATAACATTTGGAACGATATTTATCCTTTCCCATCATTTTAAACGGTTGAGGTAGATAAATCAATGGAGATAACGGAGGATCCAGCGAGTGAATAATCGGCGTCGTTCGCAACTGTCATTTTGCCTCTCGAAAACACTTTTATCGAGCAAAATGACTATGAAGATACGTTAATCCAACATTTCCGACGATTGTTCGAAGTGATTATACCCAGGACACTCTACGATAATGGGATTTTACGCTCAAAACAGGGGAATCATCAGCACCCCCACCCACTACATGCAACTGTCAAACACCGTTTGTCGAGACTTTTTGACAGGTCTTCTTCGTTTCTTCATCATAATAAACGAAGTACTAGATTCAAGTGGAACTTCATGTGTATTGTGTGTGTACATTCATCTACAGAGACTGGTTACCAAAACTGATATTCCTACCTCGGTATTTGCAAAATGAAGGGAGTAAAGTAAAGGCTGACCTGTTACTGTGTTTGACATTCAACACTTGTGTAGTCTTTGTGTTGTCTATGTCATAGATTAACCAAACTCAAGTGGCCTCTAACTGATGACGAAGAATTCCCTGTGAATTATTGATACTCAATTTCAAAACTTGCGCTTCAGAAATAACAATCCATTTTTCATTAAGCTACCAAAGTACAAGTTGATAAGTGTAGTTCGGGAACCAACATTGTACATATCAACTCGTTCATCTACATACACCTGTTTTCACAGGATTGACGATTGTAAACATTTATCAAACATAACCGTAAACCAACATGATACTTAACGGCATATTCTGACATGCTTTATCGAAACTCTCATCCGACCTAAGTTAAGGGTCAGGTTCATCGAACAGTAACCTTTCCTACTGACTGATGAAGTGAATATCGGACCTCATCGGATGAACAGAAGAAACTGTGACTGTATGTCTACCCTTCGGGAAGCACAAAATGCTTGTTATTGACAGTTTCTTCTTTTCCCTCAGTATTTTCAATGATTTCTGTAGTAGATGTCTGAAAAGTACCTTGTTTTGGAAAGCTACACAAAACTTTTATATCTTTGTTGAAAAAAATTCATTTGACACTCATGTTTACATCAGAATTGTCAATTTCTGCTCAGATTATAGAAAAGTGGTCATGTGATCATCATTGGATATCAAACATGTCAAATATAATTATTTGTTAAAGTAAATATAGCCATTGAAATATAGCATGACAAAGAGGGAAATTGATCGGCTTGAGCAATTTCTTCCCTTTTCCTACAATATTTCAATTATAATTGTTCTTGAAGTTGATGAGAAACAAGATGAATAAATTTTATCTCAAGGTAGTCAACCTCCAATGAGCTTAACGCAATGTCGTAACCTTTCATATAACATAGTAAACATTTTGTATTAAATCTACAAAAATCAGCACTTTCCAACAGCAAATGTTTACGACATTGCCCGAAACATTCTGACCGAAAAATTCTGACGTCATGCAAATCTCATTTTGGGGGACTACCTAAATCGAAACGAAAACCGGAAAGTGGAATTCAGGATATTTCAATGAAAAATGACGTTCACTTTCACAGTCTTTTTTAAGATATCTTTAGATTTCTTAAGATGTTTTATTACATTACCAGTAGGATTCATCAATTCAGAAATGTTGCAGGTGAAGAATTCAAGTAAATGAAATTTAAAACTTTTGGTCTTTTGGTTTAGAAAATTTTGTGGCAAATGAAGAAAACAGTGTTTTCCAAAGCCTTTATGATTTTATCTTTTGGTGAATAAAAAAGAGTCAGTGTGTGTGAATGGGTAAAGATAAAGCATTTTTAGAGCAAAATTTTTTAAACTGCCCAATGAGAGGCACCGTTACCCTATACTTCTTTCGTAGAAAAAATATGAGAGAGAAAATGCCCGAGATATTCGAATGCTCCATAATTTATAGACTGTGGGGTTCTGAATGCTCCATATCTTATATACGATGATATTTTGTATAAAGCATGTCACCATTTGGAACACTTCTGTATCAATCTCGGTCCTATAAACACTTTATTTAGAACATCTTAACCCTTTCCCAATCAAGACGTTTGATGTCCCTATTAGAATTGACGGAGGAAACCATTGAGTCAAAAGAAGAAAATGCTGATAATCAGCATTTTCTCCTTTTGCCTCAATATGTTCTGTTCTGACTTGTATAAAAACCTATTTATATCAGTATCAATCTTTTCATCTGTAGCAGCTTTCCAAATATAAGGCCCTGAATTTTTTTTGTTTGGGAAAGGGTTAAGGTAGTCCACCACTAATGAGATTCATGCGACGTCGTTTTTATTCGGGCCACGTCATAAACATTCTTTGGTGGAACATTCAACTGTTGAATGTTTGCCTAGTGGCCTGAATAAGTTCTGAATTTCGGATACATATACAAATGTTAACGATAACACACGAAAAATTTATGACGGAGCGTGAATCTCATTTAAGGCGGAAAACCTCTAGATATCTTTAACCCATTCCCACACATTGACTCCTTTTGACTCCTCAAAAGATAAAGGCTTTTGAAATCATGATCCCATATCCAGGCAAATATCCTTTTAGACAAAATTTTCTCCCACCAATGGTTCGATAATCGTTCCCATTGACCTCTGCGGGGATGTAGCTGGAGGCTTATTTAGGATGTTGTGCGTGTACTTGGCACGAGAAATGACAGGAATTATATGTCTAGGTGCTCCAGCCACCACAATAAGACCATAGCAGTTGAAAGAGGCGTTAAACCCAATCAATCAACCAAATAAGACCAGCAAATTTTGACCATCCAAAAAATTATATAGAAAATGACCAAGAAAAACATTAAGACAAAAGAAGAGAATATTAACAATGTAAACAACCATCATTTTCTGCTTTTTGTATCAATATTTTCTGGCTATATTTTTTTACAGAAATCTATATTTTTCAACACCCATTTTGTCATCTGCTGCAGCTGAGCTTTTCATTTGGAAAATATGAAATATTTGCTGTTTGGGAAAGAGTTTCACTTTCAAATATTGATTTCTGATTGATTGGCAAGGAGCATTTTATTGTACTCTTGTACACAGTACAAATTTTTGCATTCTCTTTCATTTAGTTCCGTCAAAATGACATGTATCATCAGAATTGTGAACTGCATGGTTTTGAGTTGAGTATGAGTTTATTGGGGTTTTACGCCGTTTTCAACTACCAGGGTAATATCACGGCGGCTGGAGCACCTAACCGTGGGTTCCTGGTATTTTTGCACCAGTACAACCACAATATCTAAACCGAGCCTCCAGCTGCTTTCTCACATAGATGATTCACACTCATTGGTGAGAGACAAATGACTTTTGTCAAATGTCAGAATGGATACTGGCCGAGCCGGGGTTCGAACGAGACCCCTGGATTGACAGACTCTGACGTAATGCATGGTTTTGACATCACCAAATATCATCATGATTTTAATGAGAGGAATGAATAAACAGTGAAGTCACAGTGTACTATTTCTTAAAATTTATTTCCAAAGTCTCAAAAAGGTTTATACACTGCAAAATTAAAAGCACCAGAAAGCAATGCAAAGGGCTTATTATTCTAAAAGTAATAATTTACCACCATTTTCTCTTAGTTTAAGATTTTGTGGTCATGTTGCATCTGATGTTCTTTTAAAAATCATTGAAGTTTTCTAAGCTTAACCCATTACTGCACTGTGAAGCCTTTTCACTGTCTTACAAGAAAAAGCTTGGGAAAACATTGTAGAAAATGAAGAAATTGCTTGTGACAAGCAATTTTTTCTATTTTCCACAATGTTTTCCAATCCAAAATTGGAAGGTTTTTAAATTTTCATCAACTTGAAATTGTCGTCTGCAACATCTTTCACTGGAACAGTCCAAAAGTTTGCAGTCTGGTAATAGGTTAGGCTAATACAGATTAATGTTGACCAGTCCGAAGTTTTCACTCTTTAACATACTGGGACATCTTTTGCGCATTACAAGATATAGGCTTTGGAAAACATCATGGCAAATGAAGAAATAGCTTGTCAAGCAAGTTAAATAAAGACCCAATAAATATAAAATTTTAGTCACTAGTAACTGTCATTTGCAGAACCTTTGATTTTAGATAAGTTTTAATTTTATTAAAAATTTGGGAATTGCTTAAACTACGTGTATATACGGCATACTTTGATTAAAGACTTAATTTGTCATCAGTAATTGGTTTAAATCAAAATAGCCATTGAAAGAAAGTTATCTCCATAATTTCCATGCTATTATGTACACAAATAATGAATATATATAAATGCGATATTTATCTTAACCATACAATGAAGATAATGGCTTAAAAGCCGCTTTGGAAAATATTGTGGAATATGAAGTAATTTGTTGTGACAAGCAACATCTTCATTTCCCACAATGTTTTCTAAACATAAGACAAAAAAAGTAAAATTCCAATCCCTGAAATTGTTGTCTGCAATAACTTTGAATTGTGACAAATCTAAATTTGGTTGTTTGGGAAAGGAATTACCCATTCCAAAACAAGGACACAAATTGATGCTCTTAATTTTCAAAGCACCTGGGAAATGTTTGGATAAAGGAAGAGAATGGCTATAATCAGTATTTCCTCCTGTTGTCCCAATATTTCTTTTGTCACTTTAAACACTCATTGGTGTATTCCCTTTATCAATTCCTTTTATCAATGTATAACAATTTTGTTGTCTGCATTATTTTAAATTTTGACAAGTCTAAAATTTTGCTTTTTGGTAGTGGGTTAACAATACATCAAATTTATAGTCTGCAGCAACTATCTATTGGCAGTGTGATTTTTCACCCTTTCCAAAAGCCAGTGAATCCTTTTACACAATGTAGTCCATATGGGTTTTACATTTAGGAAACATTTAATGAAAAGAAGAAAATGTTGATTGTAAGGTTTTCTTTGCTGGTTAGGTACCTACGTTTACATTTATTTTATCATATGCAATTAATTCAAAATTGAAATTATACTTCTTTGTCATTTTGGAAAGGGTTAATTTCAATTCCACTTAATTAAAATCCTTTATTTTTGTAGTCAATTGTTGCTATTCATGATTAAACTTGTCTCCATATATCTGGTGTATTCTCCCATGCCTAATAACCTATTCCCTTACAACAAAATTTTGGAACAATCCAATTTATAAGCAGTTACAGAAGACAAAAGAAATCAAAAGAAGAAAATTTGATTATTACAGCTCAGAAAATATTCAGACAAAGGGAGAAAATGGTAGCCATCAGCATTTTCTTCTTTTGTCTTAATGTTTTCACAAGGCTTATTTAATCAAAGGTATCAATTAGCTTCATTGAGTTGGAATGGAGATAGCTAGTTAAGCTGTAGGGCCCACACTATGCCTTCAAGTAAATCAGAATGTTGCCATTACAGCTTAACAAGTTCCACTGGTGGCGAACTCCGCCAAAGCCAGCCAAAGCGAGGCCCTCAGGGACATTTTTCCTGAACAATGTATTCCGTCAGTGTTGAAGCCGTAGTTACGAGTTTTATAACAACACCAACAGTTTGCCAATACATAACAGTAAACCCGGTCTATTTTTTGACCAAATTCATTGCCATTAGAATATCTGATCTTTAAACTCACATTTAAACGGAAAATATCTATACCTTCATACAGAAAAAAGTCCCTCGCTTTGGCCGAGTTCACCACCAGTGAGTTCCACACAGCTAAATGTCTTCAATCTTATCACCATGTATAGTAATTTTGAGACTTTTTATGTAAGACAGACAAGAAAACATTTTGGGAAAACAGGAAATTGCTTGTTTGAGCAATTTCTTCTTTTTTCGTTTTGTTCACAAACATAAATGATCATTTTCATTTACACTATGCACATGAGGTTCATGAATAAGGATTTGCTGATACTGGGCCACTGTGGCTTAAGTTCTAACTGTATTCCGTAGACAACCAGTCTGTAATATGTGATCTTTAACCCATCTTGTCTGTTGCTAAGCTTTGGGGTAAATCTTGACGGAGGAAGTGGTCACAACTGTAGAGGTTTACCCTGAAATGATAGAAAACATAACATTAAGCATTTTAACAGAAATAGTTTAATTTTAGTTTTAACTGCATATGATAATTTATCAACTCTTTCACTAACAAGAACTGGGTTTTGAAATTCCTACTTGGGAAAACATTGATGCAAAAGATGCACAGAAAATTCTTCTTTTGACTCAATACTTTCCATGCTATATTGTACACAAATCTTATGTTTATGATTAATTTGACATCCATTGTGTTGTCCGAAACACCTTTCAATTCGGAACAGTCTAAATCTCTGCCTTATGGAAAACAGTTCACTCAAATATATGATCTTTCAGTGTGAGTGAATATGACATTGATACATATGCTATAATAACGTATAAATTTTAATTGCAAAACCATTTTGTAATAATTTTTCCCTTTCCTTAAAATTTGTTGCCCTATCAAAGAAGAATTCTCATTCTGACACTCTCTTGTCGCCATACATTTGCAAATGGACTAACCTAAATTTTGCTGTTTTGGAAAAGGTTATTGAAAGAAACTGCTCATTTTAACCATTTCCCGAACAGTGAGTGTACTGTGACGCCTTTTGATTCCCCTAAAAATAAATGCTTTTGATAACATTGTGGAAAATAGAGAAATTGCTTGACACAAACAATTCTTCAATTGTGTCCCTATGTCTGTCTGTGGGTCCGTTTGGCCGAAAACATAACATTGCCCTTTTCAGGGACATTAGTGTTTCACAAACACATCTTGTTTTAAAGTGACATTTCACAATAATTTTTACATAAATCTTACTTTTATTTTATCTGAAAAAACATATTTTCTTATGAAAATCTCAAGCCAGAATATTGCACTGTTTACGAGAAATGTATGTTTTTGCGCTAAAATTAAACAAATTGTTGTGGACAACAGTTCATATTTATATAGAATTTGTCATTTCTGTCTCAACTTCAAGGCGTATTTTTCGCTTATAAATAACAACTTCAAAAAACTGATAGTATTTCTGCGCATTAGAATAAACAATCTTTGCATTAAGACATAATTTTAAAAATTGAAATAAATGTGAAATGTCACTTTAACTATACTGATGGTAAAAAGTTTTGGAAAACACCTACACATAAGAAGAAAATGCTCATACTCAGTATCCTGTTTCGATTATCCAGTCCTCAACAGAGTGTGGAGCCTGATTGCCCAGTCGAGATCGTATTCTATCTCTCTACACCTGGCGGTCGAAGGGATCAATGTTTGTCGGTTCTACTGCCTCTCTGTACCTAATTGATAAACAGTAGAAGGTTATCATCTTTACAAGCATACAATTTGTCTTCTGCAGCAGTTTTCAAATTTTAAGATTGTCCAAATTGAAAAAAGTTAAAGACAACAATTTCAATGTGATGAAATTTCAAAAAAATTTATGACTTTTGGGGTACAAAATATTGTGGAAAATGAAGAAATTGCTTGTCACAAGCAAGTTCTTCATTTTCCACGATGTTTTCCAAAGTCTTTATCTTGTTGGGCATCAAAAGGCGTCACTGTGAGATAATGGGTTAAATCACTTTCTCAAACAAGACTAGATTTTGATTTTCCTGTACACTTCAGGGGTCGACACTAACAGTGTCCTGGGATTCCGAGGACACCAAAATTTAAGGAGGGACCCCTGAAATTCTGAATTTTACAGAGTGAAGTGTCCCTGATTTTGCTAAATTATGCATTCGGGACACCTGCTTAAAAAGTTAGTGTCTGACCCTGCACTTGTGTGTCAAAAATTACCAGTATTCACAGTGGCAGATCCAGAAGGGGTTTGGGGGTTCAAACGAACACCATCTGTACCTTGAAAATTTAATTTTCATGCAAATATTCAGTCAAAAGTGCATAATAACAGGAAAACGAAACCCCTATTTGTATGTTTGAAACCCCCCCCCCCCCCCCTCCTACAAAAATCCTGGATCTGCATTTGATTCATAGTGGCGGATTCAGAAATTCTGTAGGGGAGTCGAATATACTATTAGGGGGTTCGTTTTCCTTGTTATTATACAATTTTGACTGTATTAGCCTAACCCCCCAAACCTCCTCTGGATCCGCCACTGATACAAGGAAAAGTTGAAAATACTGATGATCAGCATTGCTCCTTTTCCCTTAATATTATGTGCTGTAGTTTTCTTAGAATTCATTTTTATTTACATCTATTTTGGTATCTGCAACAACTTTCAGAACCAGTCTTATATTATATTAATTGCTGTTTAGGAAAGGGTTGAAATAATGATGCATACACACTGAAAATGAGTAGAGTTGAGTAGAATGATAATCTACTCCAATTATTACTCAAGCTTGATACCTATTGATTGGGGGAGGGGGGCTAAGTCCCTCTATCCTCTGTCGATCCCTATTTTAAATTGAAACAAAAATCTGCATCCTCCATAAGACGGGGAAAATGCTCATCAATTATCTTGGCGAAACGATCGCATAATAGGTTCAAAATTTTCCAGATCATTCTCTTTTAATGTACTTACTCCCAGTATTGGTGGTAATGTTACGTCTGTCAAGTTTTCACAAGCGAAACTGTAGTACGAGTTGACAAAACATTGTGGAGCGAAATGACTGGTATGAAATGATTGGGGTACGAAATGACCAAAAATCGTAGGAAATTGCTTACTCTGAATGGTCTGGCCCAAACTCAGTAGAATTTATGGTCTACGTTATGCATTCGACCCGATAGTCCCGCTTAGAGTCGTGATTCCTATCAATATTGTGTGTTTTTAGCGTTTGTTTATCACATTTTCTGGCTTCCGTGTCTACGACGGCCATATTGAAACGTCATCAATTATAGTCACGTGGGAGTCATGTGACCCCCTTTTTATAGGTCATTAAAGGCAACTGTAATACATAAGTAGACGATATCGGCTTAGCTAAAAAAAATCTTAGTTCTTTCTTAGATCTGTCTTAAATGTAAACTTAGGAAAAAAATTGTCTTTTAGAGCTTTTTTATCCGACTTAGATAGGAATTAAGTAAAATTCTTAGAGCCTACCGGAATACGACCCCAGGTTTTCTTCGGATTCCAGGAAAGGTGTCTAACATGTCAAAACACAGATTTATAAAAAAAAAATCATGGGCTCATATAACAACCATGTTTTTGTGTAAGACATCTGATTACTTGAGAAAGTAGATTGGCCAAATCAGGTTTGTTGTTACAAGTGATTACGCAACAAGAGTGCCATCTTCACAATATACACTGCTAGGCTGCAATTTCAATAAGCCCCAGAGACTAAATTTTAAGGGGGCATAACTCAGGCAAAAGTCAATGAACCATTAAATCCTTACTTCATGCTCATCTACCCATTAAAGTGACATTTCACATTTATTTCATTTTTTAAAAGTATGTCTTGATGCAAAGATTGTTTATTCTAATGGGTAGAATTGCAATCAGTTTTTTGAAGTTGTTATCTATAAGCGAAAAATAGGCCTTCAAAGTTGAGACAGAAATGACAAATTCTTTATAAATCTGAGTTGTTGTCCACAACAATTTGTTTAATTTTAACAAAATATATATTTGAAATTTTCAGAATTTTCATAAGAAAACATGCTCTTTCAGATAGAATAAAAGTAAAATTTATGTAAAAACAAGTGCATGTCATATTGCGATGCAATACAGGAGTCCCCCACCGGATAACAAAAAAACCTTTCTTATAATATATCTCCTTCTTACTAGATCTATAACTGTATACAAAGTTTGAAGTTGCTAGAACTTTAGGTTTTGGACAATTTGTCCAGAACAAAAATATAAGGGTAAAAACAACCAAGGGCAATAACTCCAAAAGTGGGCGTGGCAGTAATGATTCTTAAACATGATACTTCTCCTCAATGATATCTATAAGTGTACCAAGTTTGAAGTTGCTAGCATTAATGGCTTAGGAGATATGGTCCGGACAAAAATGTAAAGATTAAAACAACAAAGGGCAACAACTCCAAAAGTGGGCGTGGCAAGTAACAATTCTTGAGCATGTAACTTCTCCTCAATGAGATCTATCAGTGTACCAAGTTTGAAATTGCTAGCACTTACAGCCTAGGAGATGTGTTCTGGACAAGAATGTAAGGATAAAAATAACAAAGGGCAATAATTCAAAAAGTGGGTGTAACAGAGTAATAGTTCTTAAACATAACACATCTCCTCAATGACATCTGTAAGTGTACAAAGTTTAAAGTTGCTAGCACTTAAGATTTAGGAAATATATTCCAGACAAGAATGTAAGGGTAAAAATAACAAAGGGCAATAATTCAAAAAGTGGGCGTGGCAGAGCACCGGTTCTTAAACATGACACTTCTCTTCAATGAGATCTTTAAGTGGACCTAGTTTGAAGTTGCTGGCACTAATGGTTTAGGAGATATATTCCGGACAAAAATGTAAGGGTAAAAACAACAAACGGCAATAACTCAAAAAGTGGGCGTGGCAGAGTAACAGTTCTTGAACATGACATTTGTCCTCAATGAGATCTGTAAGTGTACAAAGTTTGAAGTTGCTAGCACTTATGGTTTAGGAGATATATTCCGGACAAGAATGTAGGGGTAAAAACAATAAAGGGCAATAACTAAAAAAATGGGCGTGGCAGAGTAACAGTTCTTGAACATGACACTTTTCCTAAATGAGATCTATAAGTGTACAAAGTTTGAAGTTGCTAGCACTTATGGTTTAGGAGATATATTCCGGACAAGAATGTAAGGGTAAAAACAATAAAGGGCAATAACTCAAAAAGTGGGCGTGGCAGAGTAACAGTTCTTGAACATGACACTTCTCCTCAATGACATCTGTAAGTGTAGAAAGTATGAAGTTGCTAGCACTTATGGTATAGGCGATATATTCCGGACAAGAATGTTAGGGTAAAAACAACAAAGGGCAATAACTCAAAAAGTGGGCCTGGCAGAGTAACAGTTCTTAAACATGACACTTCTCCTCAATGAGATCTATAAGTGTACCAAGTTTAAAGTTGCTAGCACATATGGTTTAGAAGATATGGCCTGGACAAAAGTGTGACGGACAGACGGACGGACTGAATCGTGCCAACATTTGGTAATTACGGACTAAAATTGTGGTCCTGGGCATGATTAGGGACTAAAACGGGTTTAAGGGCTAATAGCCCTTAAAATTTTCAAAGACACCTGCAAACTCAATGAACAATGGTAAACAACTGTTTAAAGCATTAATTAAAATATTTCTTTATCCAAGGGACAAAAGTGTCTACAACAGTTACTGTCTAACTATTTGAAAAGCTCATTGTCCAACGGACAAAAGTGCAGGCTGTCCAGCACCTTCAGTACAAAAATTAGGGCATATTTTAGGGACAAAAATCGAAAAAAATAGGGCAATTTTAGGGCTAAATTTAGGAATTACAGTAGGGCTGTAAATGTATCAAAATAAACTGACAACATTTTATCTCATTATTGATAATACAAACTCACTCTTTAATCTTCATGGCATTTAAAGCATCTTACATTATCATTGTCTCAGCTATTTGTTGAGTTTAACCTGATTAATCCATACTTTATAATACAGGGTGTCCCAAAATATGTGTCCCCATTTTAAACATCTATGAAATTGACAAATGTTGTCACTGAGTAAAATTAGTTACATATATATGAAGGGGACATGATGAAGTTTTGTTTTATATATAGAACATCATTATTTACTTTGAAATTTTATTCCACATAACGTTTTAAAAAATATGTCATTTTTAACTGTTTTGCCAAATGACGCCAATGACGTCATTTTTTTCATTTGACAAGATGATCAAAATTGATCCTTTCAATTTTGTCTTCCATGGCCATTGTGGCTTAAATGTTTGCAGTGAAAGTCTTAACATCATTAAATTATGAAGGGATGAAAACAAGTGCATGTTGTATTGCGATGCAATACAGGAGTCCCCCACCGGATAACAAAAAATCCTTTCTTATAATATATCTCCTACTTACTAGATCTATAACTGTATACAAAATTTGAAGTTGCTAGCACATTAGGTTTTGGACAAAATGTCCCAAACAAAAATATAAGGGTAAAAACAACAAAGGGCAATAACTGCAAAAGTGGGCGGAGAAGAATGATTCTTGTACATGACACTTGTCCTCAATGAGATCTATAAGTGTACCAAGTTTGAAGTTGCTAGCACTAATGGCTCAGGAGATATGGTCCGGACAAAAATGTAAGAATAAAAAACAACAACGGACAATAACTAAAAAAGTGGATGTTGCAGAGTAACAGTTCTTGTGCATTACACTTCTTCTCAATGAGATCTACCAGTATATATAATTTGAAGTTGCTAGGACTTATGGTTTAGGAGATAAGTTCGGGACAAAAATGTAAGGATAGAAACAACAAAGGGCAATAACTCAAAAAGTGGACATAGCAGAGTGACAGTTCTTGTACATGACACTTGTAATTAATGATATCTATAAGTGTAGCAAGTTTGAAGTTGCTAGCACTTATAATTTAGGAGATATGATCCGGACAAGAATGTAAGGCTAAAAACAACAAAGGGCAATAACTCAAAAAAAGGGCGTGGCAGAGTTATGGTTTTTAAACATGACACTTCTCCTTAATGAGATCTATAAGTGTACAAAGTTTGAAGTTGCTAGCACACATAGTTTAGGAGATATGTTCCGGACAAGAATGTACGGGTAAAAACAACAAAGGGCAATAACTCAAAAAGTGGGCGTGGCAGAGTAACAGTTCTTAAACATGACACTTCTCCTTGATAAGATCTATCAGTGTACAATGTTTGAAGTTGCTAGCACTTATAATTTAGGAGATATGATCCGGACAAGAATGTAAGGCTAAAAACAACAAAGGGCAATAACTCAAAAAGTGGGCGTGGCAGAGTTATGGTTCTTGAACATGACACTTCTCCTCAATGAGATCTATAAGTGTACAAAGTTTGAAGTTGCTAGCACACATAGTTTAGGAGATATATTCCGGACAAGAATGTAAGGGTAAAAACAACAAAGGGCAATAACTCAAAAAGTGGGCGTGGCAGAGTAACGGTTCTTAAACATGACACTTCTTCTCAATGAGATCTATAAGTGTACAAAGTTTGAAGTTGCTAGCACACATAGTTTAGGAGATATGTTCCGGACAAGAATGTTAGGGTAAAAACAACAAAGGGCAATAACTCAAAAAAAAGGCGTGGCAGAGTAACGGTTTTTAAACATGACACTTCTCCTCAATGAGATCTATAAGTGTACCAAGTTTGAAGTTGCTAGCACATATGGTTTAGAAGATATAGCCCGGACAAAAGTGTGACAGACAGACGGACGGACGGATGGACAGACAGACGGAATCGAGCAAACCTATAGTCCCCCAACCGGTAACCGGTGGGAGACTAATAATCACAAGAACAAGAGTTTGAAATGAGGAAAGATGTTGTTTCATTGAAAATTTGGATGATGATGATGCAAATGGTGCTTTAAACGGAGACAAAGTTTAAACATCTATAAAATTGACAACCTTTTGTTATTAGACAAGATCTGTTACATAGGTAAGAAGGGGACATGATAAAGTTTTGTTTGATATATAAAACACCCATAGTTACTTTCCTAATATATTCAACAACATCCTTTAAGAAAAAGTTTGTCTCTGCAAAAACGATTCCCCTTTACAGCACCGTTTGCACCAGCATCTAAATTCAGTGAAACAACATCTTTCCTCATTTCGAACTCTAGTTCTTGTGATTATTTTCACCCCTTCAAAATTTAATGATGTTCAGACTTTCACTGCTTTATTTAAGCCACAATGGCCATGGAAGACAAAATTGAAAGGATCAATTTGATCATCTTAGCTTGGAAAAAGAAACTTTGTCAAATGAAAAAAATGACGTCATTGACGTCATTTGGCAAAACAGTTAAAAATGACATAATTTTTAAAACGTTATGTGGAATAAAATTTCAAAGTAAATATAGATGTTCTATATATCAAACAAAACTTAATCATGTCCCCTTTATAACTATGTAACTAATTTTACTCAGTGACAACATTTGCCAATGTTATAGATGTTTAAAATGGGGACACATATTTTGGGACACCCTGTACAAACCAGACCCAACACTCAGCTGGGCATTTGGACTTCTTTTCAGTTGCCTTGAACTGCCATATATGAATAAGACATTGACAAATGACAAGATAGCTTCCTAGTGACTAAAGAGGTCCAAATGGCCCTGAATAGCTCATCTGAGAAAGCCTCAAGACACCTACCAATGTTCCAGGCATAAATCAAATGCCCAATTTGAATAAGAGTCATGAAGCAATGGAACAAATTAAATTCCGAAGCTTAGCTTGGGAAGCATTCCTGTAGATACAATACATAAAATTTTAAATGGTTTTGGCAAACACCATTCTAAAACAGTTCCCTTTTCTTCATAAACAGGAGCCCACAACATACCGGTAAGACATATTTTCAAAGCACATAGGCCAATTATTATACTCTCCTGGGATGGATTCATGAGACAAAACAAAATTTCAAAGCTTTTGGAGTTAAAGTTTGGAAGGAAAGATGGCCATGCGCAAAGACATCCCTCTGTATCCCTATGTAAAACCAAGGAACTAAAACATTTGGTTATTCTGAAATAAATTGATACGATACTACACAAAAAATTCAAAGCTCTAGGTCAAACAGTTTGGGAGGAGAAGGTTGTCAAAGATTTCAAAGATTTCCCTGTTTGTATTGCAGGTTCCAATATTAACTTTTTTAGTTACCAGACAGCCGGGTTTCTGCTACCAATTGCTGCTAGCCCTGACCAAACATGCATTGGTCCTGACTAAATATTTGTATCTGAAGGATAATATAGAAAAGGTGTAAAGTACAACAATCCTTTCATAAACGTAAAGGCCAGTTTTGAATCACAAATGAATAAATATTCAAAAGGGCCCATATGTTTTGAAAGAGATCCCTGAGATGATGCCATCTACAAAATTTCAAAGGCCTAGGCCAAATGATATAAGTTAAAACGATTTTCTGTATTTGAAACTGTTATCTCAACCTGAAATCCCAAAACATAATTATGGCTAATTGTCATTGCACAAAAATAAATTGAAGTATATTGGTGAAGGGCCAAAAGAGTCAAGACAATTCTACATAATTATCATAGTTTTTCAACAAAAGTCTGGTCACTGCATCTTAAAACAAGCTGAAGTTACTAGGTTTGTGTTGAAAATTTACACAATAAAATTTCGAAGCTCTAGGGCAAATGGTTTGGGAGCAGATTTTTAAGTCATATAATAATGATAATTGTGCAGAGATATTCTGACATAAGGCCATACTGAAGGTGAGCCTTCACAATAGCTCACCTTTGAGCATTTCGCGTTCAGGCCAAGTGAAAAATTAGGAATTGCAAGAAAAAATAAGGGCTTTTTTAGGAATTCCCATTGTTTTCATCATTTTTTTTAGGAATTTTAGCCAAGTACAAAAAAATTAGGATTTTTTAGGAATTTTAGGGACGCTGGACAGCCTGAAAGTGTCTACAGCTGTAAAACTTAAGTAATGGCAGTTGCTTCCCCTTAGACTGTGTAACAAATTCACAATGTCTTGGACTGCACATGGTCTGCCCATCATAGCAAGCCAGCAGAATGCCAAAGAAAAGGAAAACAAGAGGACCATGATGGTCCTTAATCGCTCACCTGAACCTAGATAGAAAGAAAGCCACAATGATGTCAAGTTCAAGAGCACATAATTTAAGATGTGAGATTATGATCCAGCAGAAAACTGCTTTCATAATCTTGAATGATCAATATTTGTGGCTGTTACAGTGAAAACAAAGTGGAAGAAAACAATACAGTCAAGGGCACATAACTCTTTTCTAATAAAAGTATTCTCATCAACATTATGTCCAATTGTTTTTTTTGATTGGTCAATATATCGTTAGAGTGAAAATAAAGTCAAAAACTGTACTTTTGTGAAATTCAAGGGTCAATAACTCTGGTTTTTGTAGTCAAATCAAGCTAAAAGTTTCACTCATCCAGGATCTTATGGCCACCAACATTGTGGCCAAGTTTTGTCTTGATTAGGCAGAAAATGTAGATGCTACAGTGTAAACAAAGTCGAAAACAGCAATTTTAACAAATTCAAGGGCACATAACTCCAGACTTCCAACTTCAATCACACTGAAAATCGAAGTCATCCAAGATCTTATGGTTATCAACATTGTGGCAAAGTTTTGTCTTGATCGGTCAATATTTGTAGATGCTAGAGTGGTAACAGTCAAAACTAGCCATTTTTGATGTTCAAGGGCACATAACTCCAGACTTCCTAGTCCGATCTGACTCAAAATCAAACTCATCTGAGAACTTATAGTTACCAACATTGTGGCAAAGTTTTGTTTTGATCGATCAATATTTGTAGATGCTAGAGTGGTAACAAAGTCAAAACTAGCCATTTTTGATGTTCAAGGGCACATAACTCCAGACTTCCTCGTCCGATCTGACTCAAAATCTAGCTCATATGAGAACTTATGGTCATACATATATTGACTAAGTTTGATTATGATTGGTCAATATTTGTAGATGCTAGAGTGGTAGCAAAGTCAAAACTTGCCATTTTTGACGATCAAGGGCATATAACTCCAGACTTCCTGGTCCGATCTGACTCGAAATTAAAGTCATCGACAAAGTTTGATTAAGATTGGTCAATATTTGTAGATGTTAGAGTGGTAACAAAGTCAAAACTAGCTATTTTTGATATTCAAGGGCGCATAACTCCGGACTTCCTGATCTGATCTGACCCAAAATCGAACTCATCCAAGAACTTATCGTCATACATGTTATGACCAAGTTTGGTTAAGATTGGTCAATATTTGTAGATACTAGAGTGGTAACAAAGTCAAAACTAGTCATTTTTGATGTTCAAGGGCGCATAACTCTGGACTTCCTGGTCCGATCTGACTCAAAATTGAACTCATCCGAGAGCTTATGGTCATACATGTTTTGACCAAGTTTATTTAAGATTGGTAAATATTTGTGGGTGCTAGAGTGGTAACAACAAATTGTGGACAGACAGACGGACGGACGGACAGACAGACAGACGGACGGACAGACGCCGACGGACAAAAAGCGACCACAATAGCTCACCTTGAGCACTTCGTGCTCAGGTGAGCTAACAAGGTAAGAAAACAATGTTAGCCCCTAATTCAAATGTTGGTACAAATTATATAGCCCCTAATTTTAGACAAATATTTAGCCCTTAAAATTTTAGCTCATGATCAGGCAATGTACGGACAGAGAAGATGTCACCAATATACAACCGCCTCCGGCCGCGGATAATAAAAACTAATCATAAAACTGTTGATAATACAGGCCCCAGGACAAGATCTTACTAATCTTACTTTTTCTGTGTAGACATGCGAGGTTGTGTGGCCTGTGATTGATCTGACTGATCGGCTAATGTTGCTAACACAAAGTTGGCTTCAAATGTGCTGTCACTGTCTATACTGAATACCATTGGTCTGAAACAATATAGAATCATACAGAGCTATAGATTAACCCTTTCCGAACAACAAACTTTTAGGGTGGTCCAATCTTAAAGGTGTTACAGACAACAACATAAATCATATCAATAGGAGAAAGTATGTTTGTTATAGCTCAGAGAATATTGAGGCAAAAGGAGAAAGTGCTGGTTACTTTCACCTTCTTCTTTACCTCTATTTTTCCAAAGTCTTTTCTCCTAGGGACGCCAAAACCAGGTCTTGTTTGGGAAAGGGTTAACCCATTCCAAAACGACAAACTTTTACCATTCAAAGTTGAAGGCAGCCGCAAATGACAAAATTGATATTGATGAAGGTTTCATTAAATATGGAAGAGAAAATATTGAGACAAAAGGAGAAAATGCTGATTTTCAACATTTTCTTCATTGGCCTTGATGTTTTCCCAAGCTTTTCCAATTCCAATTGCGGACGTCAAAACCAGTTCTTGTTTGGGAAAGGGTTGAGAAATTATTTTTACTTTTAGCAAGAGCTGTCTAAGGACAGCCAAGCGTGACTGTCAGGTGCTGGATAGTGAAAAGTTCTAAGTCTGAAAAGGGTAACAAGAGCAACGCTGGGCGTGGCATTATACGCCCGAAGGTCAGAAATGAATGGGTGATGTTTTGAACTTTTTGTTGATGCTTAGGATGTATTTTCTAGCAAACACTATAGTATATTGTATTTATTATGACGGTAGTGTTTGTTTTGTTTTGACTTCTACACACATGTGAAGTTTCAACATCGTAGGCCTTGTATTTTGAAAGTTATAGACCGGACACGAATTTGCAAACTGAATCAAAGAAAGGGCAATACCTATAACTATAAATGGTAGAGTTAGGGTTATTGCGCTCTGCACATCCTAGCTATGAAATCTATACACCTGTGAAGTTTCAAGACCAAAGGCCTTATAGTTTCAAAGTTATGGACTGTACACAAATTTGCTAACTGAATCAAACAAAGGGTAATAACTCAAAAATTACAAATGGTAGAGTTGTTGTTCTGGCGCTCTGTACACCCTAGCTATGAGATCTATACACCTGTGAAGTTTCAAGACTATATATCTTATAGTTTCAAAGTTATGGACCGGACATGAATTTGCTAACTGAATCTAACAAAGGGCAATAACTCAAAAATTACAAATGGTAGAGTTGTGGTTCTTGCGCTCTGCACACCCTAGCTATGAGATTTATACACCTGTGAAGTTTCAAGACTATATACCTTATAATTTCAAAGTTATGGACCGGACATGAATTTGCTAACTGAATCAAACAAAGGACAATAACTCAAAAATTACAAATGGTAGAGTTGTGGTTCTTGCACTCTGCACACCCTAGCTATGAGATCTATACATCTGCGAAGTTTCAAGACCATAGGCCTTATATATAAGTTTCAAAGTTATGGACCGGACACGAATTTGCTAACGGACAGACAGACAGACGATACAGACGATAACATAATATGACCCTTCCGGCATATAAAAATTCCATTAAATTAAATGCCAGAGTAATGAATCCTTGCTTAGAGGCTGATATTATGGCACAGAGGCATGTGCAAAGTTTCAAAGCATTACCATCAGTAGAAACAGAGATTTGACAAACTTGCATGTGAAAACTTACCTAAAGCATTACACCAACACCCGGATGACTAGAGTTTGAGTTTATTGGGGTTTTACGCCGTTTGCAACTACCAGGGTCATATCGCGGCGGCTGGAGCACCTACCCATGGATTCCTGTTGTTTCTCAAACCAGTACTACCACAACACCCTTACCGAGCCTCCAGCTGCTCGCCCACTTACGTTAACGATTTCAAACCCATTGGTGGGTGACAATTTTGTCAGAAAGGGTATTAGCCGCGGCCAGGTATCGAACCCGGGACCTCTCAAATGAGGGTCAGATGCGCTACCAACTGCGCTAAGGCCGCGGCCCCTCCGGGTGACTAGAATACCCCCCCCCACTATTCTACAAATAGTTGCGCTTAAAGTGTAGATGAGCAACTTCACTTGTAAAATGGTACACATTGGCAGGAATAATATTGAGCCAGGTCAGTGAGCCATTGGCCCCTTTTTCCCAGAGATGGCCCATTAACCCTTTCCTAAACAGAACAAGAGTGCAATCGTCACAATATACGCCGCCACTTATAAAACTTGAGACAAAAAAAAATAGATTAAAGGGGGCATAATTCAGGCAAAAATCAATGAACCATAAAATCCTTACTTCATGCACTTCTACCAATTAAGGTAATAACATCCACCAAGTTTCAGCCCCAGAGACTAAGTTTTAAGGGGGCATAACTCTGGAAAAAATCAATGAACCATAAAATCTTTCCTACATGCACATCTACCAATTGAGGTGATAACATTGAACAAGTGACATTAAGATCCAGCCAGAAACTTAGGAGGAGTTGCGTTGACAAGACTGCAATTTCAAAAAGCCCCAGAGACTAAGATTGAAGGGGGCATAACTCTGGCAAAAATCAATGAACCATAAAATCCTTCCTTCATGCACATCTACCAATTAAGGTTATAACATTGACCAAGTTTCATTAAGATCCAGCCAGAAACTTAGGAGGAGTTGCGTTGACAAGGCTGCAATTTCAATAAGCCCCAGAGACTAAGTTTTTAAGGGGCATAACTCAGGCAAAAATCGACGAACCATAAAATCCTTCCTTCATGCACATCTACCAATTGAGGTGATAACATTGACCAAGTTTCATTAAGATCCAGCCAGAAACTTAGGAGGAGTTGCGTTGACAAGGCTGCAATTTCAATAAGCCCCAGAGACTAAGTTTTTAACGGGCATAACTCAGGCAAAAATCGATGAACCATAAAATCCTTCCTTCATGCACATCTACCAATTGAGGTGATAACATTGACCAAGTTTCAAGAAGATCCAGCCAGAAACTTAGGAGGAGTTGCGTTGACAAGAAAAGTGGACGGACGTACGGACGGACAGACGGACGGACGGACGGACGGATGGACGGACGGACAGACGGAGAAGATGACGCCAATATACGTCCGCCTCCGGCGGCGTATAAAAATTTTAGGGTGGTATCATTCAAAAGCTTCTGCAGACATCAAACTGGATCAGACTGGATTCGTGTGATATGTAGCATTGAAAATATTGAGACAAAAGGAGAAAGTGCTGATTAGCAGCACTTTCTTCTTTTGCCCCAATGTTTTCCCAGGCCTAATCTAATCAAGATGTCAAAAAGTTAAATTTCAACCTCATGATGTATAATTGCTAAAGGCTCAGAGATCTTTTCTACTAGTGGGCCATTGGCCTACAATCCAAAGTTTCCAAATTATCACTGGAATTACGTATTAGCCTGCATCTGGAAAAATGTCTCTAAAGCTTTTGAGCCCAACATGGTTCAAGATCACCCTGCGTATACACACAGTCTGTTGTTCTCCAATAGCTTCTTGGTGACCTGTGCAATGTCTATTCTAGGAGGGGGATTGCCTATTTAGCACATACTTTTGAAAAATCCCCCCCCCCCTATTTTTCCGGATGAAGAGGGAACTTTTTTCATAGAGAAAGAGCAAAAATTCCCATCTTTGGGGCAATGTTGTCCATTTTCAAATCCCCCACCCACACACACACACACTTTTCAAATCCTAGAATAGACAGTGACTGCCTATAGCAAACGTAAGACAGCTGCAAAGGTCCCGGTCAGACTGCACTTAGGCACAGATTGATCTTGAAACATGATAGTCTAAAATGCTATAAGGGCCGTTTTTCTAGATCTTGACTCATGTTTTTCTACATCTAAAATTATCACATCTTCCTACCTTCCAGCAGTTTCAAAATGCAAAGTCAATGGAAGTGATGTGACCTCTGAAAAAGCTAAAATTGCCTGAAAAAAAAAGAGGAAAGATCAGAACGGATGAATCTTTCCCAAACAAGATTCATTAGCTTTTATGTTCATAAAAGAAGCTTGAGGAATCATTGAAGCAAAAGAGGAAATGCTGATGACCAGAATTTGTTTATCTTTTATTTTTGTCTCAAAATTTTCTCTGCATTTTTTGTACACAAATTCCATTATTATTGCAATCCATTCGGTTATCTATGGCAGCTTTCATACTTAACCACCAAGTTGTTTGTTGTTTGCAAAAGTGTTAAGGTCTCTCTAAATTCAATATTGGTCTGGGGAAAATACATGTATAGGGAAGTAATACAAGTACATGAAAACAAAGTTATTCAGGTTTTTGGCCATTTTTTTTTTTTTTTTTTCAACTTTTACCCCACTCAGCTAAGGTGATATGGAGACAGGACCTCGGTTTAATTTAAAAAGTCTCATCCAAAAGCGGCAAAGGATCAAACATGCTACCCCTGTGTTATAAGTCGTGCGCATAACAACTGCACCAAATCTGCCCTTGGGTCTTGTTTGGGAAAGGATTAACCCTTTACCAAACAATGAATCTTTTTTACTCACTACAAGATAATGGCTTTAGATATTGCGGAAAATAAAGAAATTGCTTGTGACAAGCTATTTCTCCATTTCCCACAATACTTTCTATCCAGAAGACCATAAAATTTCATTCACATGATACTGACATCTGCAACATCTTTGAATTTGGATCAGTCTAATTGTTAGCTGTTTGAGAAAGGAGTAAAGAAATCCATGTCATTACTCATACCCGAAGTTCCTTTAAACAGAATGTGACTTCAGTATCTACCCCCACTTGACAATTATCAAACTCATCTGGATCTAATGTTAATGTTGTGTGCATCACTTTATTGGGATCTGAAAATTCACAAAGAAAATGATAGATAAATTGATCAATTGACCACGCCGGCCGGCATTCAAAACCATCGATAAGCCAATGGACAATCAGAAAAATGCAACACCCGAAATTGTTTGTCTTAAATTCTTTGTTGCATGTGATACTATATCGATGTATCGACCTGAAAATCAAAACAATCAACATGCCAATGCTCACTATTGTTTGCCCTAAATTCTACATAGGACCAATTTATTGATTGGCGTTTGGTCAATTGGTTGATTGGTTCCAGTGTAACACCATTTTAAACCTCTCTAAAAGCGAAAAAAAATTCTGACTACTCAAACTGAAAAGATGCTTCAGATGATAAAACAGATGCTAACAAGAGTTTTCCGCAGACAATGTAGCTCACCTTTATGAGAGCGTAGCAAAAGAAGGGTTGTCCACTGACAACATAGCTCGCCTATACGAAAGCTTGTCGCAAAAAAGGAGTCCAATGTCAAAGGTCAAGGTCACAAGGTCATGGTCTCAAGGTCAAGGTCATGGCATGAGGTATCCATATGTGAAATATCAAGGCTCTATCTATAATAGTGCATGAGATATAGGCCAGGTTAAAGTTTTTCGAAGTAGGTCAAACTCCAAGGTCAAGGTCACATGGTCAAATGTCATGGTTCCAAATGAAAGGTCTTGGCAGGAGGTATCCATGTGTGAAATATCAAGGCTCTATCATCAATAGTGCATGAGATATTGGCCAGGTTAACGTTTTTTAAAAGTAGGTCAAACTCCAAGGTCAAGGTCACTAGGTCAAAGGTCATGGTCTTAAATGAAAGGTCTTGGCAGGAGGTATGCATGTGTGAAATATCAAGGCTGTATCTCAAATAGTGCCCGAGATATAGACCAGGTTAAAGGGGTTTTTTTTTCAAGTAAAGACGGGAAGGGACGCCCACACTAGGGCTGTGACATTAGCTCTCCGTACATAAAGTCCCGGCTCGCTAAAAAGGAGTCCAAGGTGAAAGATCAAGGTCAGTGGTCACTAGGTGAAAGGTCATGGCATTAGGTATTCATGTAAAATATCAAGGCTCTATCTGTAAAAGAGCATGAAACATAGGCCAGGTTAAAGTTTTTCAAAAGTAGGTCAAACTCCGAAGGTCAAGGTCACTAGATCAAATGTCATGGTCCAAAATGAAAGGCCTTTGCAGGAGGTATCAATGTGTGAAGTATCAAGGCTGCATAGTCCAGGTTAAGGTTTTCAAGTGAAGACGTCATGTTACACCAAAGCAACATGACATCGACACTTGGGCTGTGACATTAGCTCCCCGGACAGAAAGTCTCGACTCGCTAAAATGATAATAATCTTATCCAAAGCCTTAATTTCAATAGGGAACGATTTTATCGAGATAACCATGACATAATTTTGGACAAACAATAGTATTTCGTCAGTGTTGTTTTAAAATCTCGTAACTACGGCTTGATTCAGGCTTGATTCAAGCCAAAGTTGTGGGATTTTAGAACACAACTGACAGGTTATCAAAACATAATGGCGAATCTAGTCTTTTTTAAGAGCAAAATTCATTTCAATTTATCATACCTGGTTCATCTTCTACATAATTCTTCAAGGTAATTTTTTCAGGGTTGACTATGAGAGTGACCTCCTCTTGATTGTTCTGGAAGTTCAGTACTGCATCACACAATAACCTGTAAAAAAAACAAGATAATGTAGCTTGATTAACCAAATGACAAAATATCAAGGTGGTCCAATTTGAAAGATGTGGCAGACAACAAAATGAATGCTGATAAATATAAGATATCTGTACAATGTAGCTTAGAAAATATTGAGGCAAAAGGAGAAAATGCTAATTGTCAGCATTTTCTTCTTTTGCCTCAATTTTTCCAAAGATGTCAGGGATGTAAAAACTGGGTCTTCTTTTAAAAAGGACTATTCCAAATTCAAGGATGTTGAAGACACCGATTTCAAGTGGAAAACAAAGGTTAAAGGTTATGGTCCTACATAAAAGGTCTAGGCAGGAGGCATTTATATGTGACCCATCAAGGCTGTATCTGTTATACTGTACAGAATTGTTGATGATTTTGCAATGGTCACAAATTAAAGGGAATGACAAAAAGTCTTACTTGGATGAGGCAGTTAGAGAGTTGACACACATGTCTTTAGAAAACACAGCCTGTAGAGTTTCACATTCTATAAATGCTAGGTTGTGGGTCTTCACTATACCTGAAAGGTTTAAATTAACCCTTTACCAAACAACACAATTTTAGACTTGTCAGAATTCCGAATTAAAAGATTTTGCAGATGACAATTTCAAGTGAATGAAATTTCATGTTTTTTTTGTCTTTCTCTGTGGAAAATATTGTGGGGAATGAAGAAATATAATATAAACTAGAAAGACCTGAAGGTCTTGAGTCGCTCCACAGGCCTGAATTTCTTGTGGTTTACTATAAAAAAATTGACAAATTTATCTAAATGCTTAAACTGATATATTTTTAAATTCTTGTGATTCTTAGAGCAGAAACAAAGTAAAGAGAAGCAATTATGTGGTCAAAGCGAAAAGAAGGTAAACGATTTACTAATATTTTGGAGATTTTTAGAGTGATGATGAAGTTGAAAACTGTCATTATGCCAAATTCAAGGGCACATAATTCAGTATGTGAGTTAATAATTGTGGTAGACTAAGGGAAGTAACTTTTGATATGAGCAATTTAAAGTTCAGTAAGAGTTGTTTTTCTTTATGATAATTAGTTCAAGAAGTTGCGATTGTGCATGTAACTTAGTGGTCATGAAAATAAATACGTTCTGATCTGAAAAAAAGGTTTTTGACTTGATAATTTATGTCTTGAACACCACAATAATCAAGCTGAATATTAAACTTGAGCAAGATCTTATGGTCTGTCCAAATTTTGTCAGTATTAATCTATATATGTGGCCACAAAAGTGAAAAAAGTGTTGAAAACTGAAATTTTGTCAATTTCTAGGGCACATAACTCAGTTTGTAGCTATGCAATCATCCTGAAAATTACACAAAAGCAAGATCTTGTTGTCAACAAGATTCTCTCCAAATATCATCTTGATTGGTTAACAATTATGGTTGTTAGAGTGAAAACAAAGTCGAAAATGGAAATTTTGTCAAATTCAAGGGCACATAACTCATGATGTAAAATTCCAATCAAGCTGAAAATTGAACCCAGGCAGGATATCATGCTTATATATATTCTGTCCAAGTTTTGTCTTGATTGGTTAATATTTGTAGATTTTAGAGTAAAAATAAGGTCAAAACCAGCTTTTTTTGATGTTCAAGGGCAGATAACTCAAGTTATTCTGGTTCAATTCAAACTCTTTGTAGGAATCTGAGAGAGGGTCACCAAAGGATCATTCCTGTGAAGTTTGGTTGAAATCCATCCAGTAGTTTCTGAGGAGAAGATTTTTAAAGAAAAAGTTTACGGACGCACGGACGGACGGACGGACGGACGCACGACGGACACACCGCCATGACAATAGCCTGCTGGCCTGAAAGGCCAGTGGAGCTAAAAATTTGACCCTTTCCAAAACTTTTACAAGAACAAAATTTCGTCTCATTGGATGTTGTTGCAGACAAAAAATTTGATCTTGCTAAACAAAGGCACTATAACATCATCTTCTGCGGGGTAAATATCTCTTAAAAAGTTAACCCTCCCCAAATGGCAAAATTTTAGGGTGGTCCAATTCAAAAGCTGCTGTAAACAACAAAATTTATGATCAGAAAGATAGAATTTGTGTACAATATAGTCAATAAAATATGAAGACAAAAGAAGAAAATGCATTTTCTTTTTTCGTCTCAATGTTTTCCCAAGCCTATTCTACTAGTGACGTCAAAACCAGGTCTTGTTTGGGAAAGGGTTAAAGTTACAGTGGAAAGTAAGCTGATAATGATCAGTTCCTAGAATACAGCTTTAAAGCAAAACTTTAACCTTTCACTTTATAATAGTCAATGAGAGTAATAAATGATTCAACATACCATGCCTACAATGCAGTTGAAACACAAGTCTAGATTCCTTCATGTTGAGTTTAATCTTACACTGGTCTACTGTTTTCTCTAGGTTGGACAGAGACTTGAATACTGTCATCACAGACTGAAAGACAAAATTAACATTTAATTAGCACTCTCCCTAAGGATCATGCAGAAGGTTAATAGTGACTACTCTCAGAAATCATTCATTTTACCTTCATTTAATCAGATATGTTGAAAAACTTGCAAAACCAAGAGAGTTCCTTTTTTCTGACAGCCGTTGCCATGGAAACCAAGAAATAAAATTTTCCGGAGATTGGATGAAAACCTCTGAATGAAAATTGGGAAATTAACATTTTTGAGGTTTGTGTTTGAGATATGATAATTGTTTAGATTGTCTGTTCTATTATTATTTTATCAAGAATGACACTAGATGCATTTGTTTTTCTATTGAAAAATCAAAAATATCTTTTACATTATGTTGCATAGCAACCGAAGTTCCATCACTGAAATCAAATTTTCAGTTTTCAAATTTTTGACATTTTCAAACCAAATTATCTTCTAACAGCATCCTTGTATATGAAGAATACATATGGTTTCTAAATAACAAACTCTTGTTTTCAAAAAATCAAGAATAAAATTTTTGAAAATCTTTCTATTTTTTGTAACCATAGCAACCAAAACATGGAACAGTCACAAAATTTACAAAAAATGACATTTTCAGACCTAAAAATCTTTAAAGAACAAAGGTGAATATGAAAAATATATACAGAATATTAATGGCCAGAACTTCCTTTTAAGAAGCAAAGAACAAAATAACTCAAAATGTTTCCATTTTTCGTAACCATAGCAACCAAAAAATGGAGCTGTCACCAATTTTACAGAAAAATGACATTTTCAATCACAAATATCTCTTAAAAGAAAAGATGAATATGAACAATACCTATAGTGCATAAATGATCAATCCTTGTTTTTTAAAAGACAAGAATAAATTAACTCAAAATGTTCTATTTTTGTAACCATGGTAACCAAATGATAGCAGCATCACCGATTTGACAAAAAAAGACATTTTCAAACTGAAATATATCCTTACAGCAAAGTTGATTATGAACAATGAATATACTGTCTAATTGGTCATCACATGCATTTTAACAGAAAAGAATAAAATAATTCAAAACACTTCTATTGTTCATCACCATGGCAACCGAAAGATGGTAATGTGACCAATTTAACAAAAAATGATATTTTCAAACCAAATTTTCTTCTTTCAATAAAGTTTAATATCAACAATGCATATGGTACATTAATGGCAAGTAGTTGTTTTTAAAAAGCCATTAATAAGATAACTCAAAATATATCTAATTCTTGTAACCATGGCAACCAAATGATGGTACAATCACCATTTTTTACAAAAAAATGACATTTTCATACCAACATATCTCCTGACAACAAAGGTGAACATGAACAATGCATATAGTGCCTTAATGGCAATCACTTGTCTTTTAAAAGCTAATATCAAAATTAATTAAAATGTCTCTGTTTTTCGTAACCATGGCAACAAAACCATGGAACTGTCAGCAATCTAGCAAAAATTATATTTTCAAACCATCTTATCTCATGGCTTCAGAGATGAATATAAACAAAGTATATGTTGCTATATTGACTTATTTATGCTTTTTAAATACCAAGGAAAAATGACAAAATGTTTAAAATTCATGTTACCATGGTAATCATGCTATTAAACTGTCAACGATTTTACAAGGAAACAACCAAAAACGACTTTTTCCAATATAATTATCTCCAAAATCAAAACATGTATAAAACACAATTACATCGCCTTAATTGTAATCAATTGTTTTATAAATACAGAGAATTAAGAAAAACTCAAAATGTTTCTTTTTGTTGTAACCATGGCAACAAAAATAAGGAACTATACTGAATTATCTCCTAATAATAAAGTCGCCTATTTTCAATGCATGTGTTGTATAAGGCTTTATAATACTCTTTTCACCTACGAAGTAGAGGGGGGTATATTGGTTTCACCATGTCTGTCTTTCTGTCCGTCCATTTCCGTGTTCTAAGTCAACAACTAGGTGCCCTGCGATTTTTGGGTTACCAAGGACAAAGGTCAAAGTCACATTCAGACTTTGTTTTAAATCCGTTTTCCGTGCTCTAAGGCAAGAACCGGTTGGCCTAGGATCATGAAATTTCACACAGTTGTTGCCCATGACCCAAGAATTAGAGAAAGTATACTGATTTTGCCATGTATGGCTGTCTGTCCGTCCGTCCATCCATCCGCCTGTCCATCCGTAGACTTTTTCGTTTCTGTTCTCTAGCTTGAGAACCGTTTGACCTAGGATCATGAAACTTTACACAGCTGTTGCCCTTAACCCAAGGAGGTGCCCTATTGCTTCTGGGTCACGAAGGTCAAAGGTCAATGTCACAATTGGACTTTGTTTAAAATCTGTTTCCTTGCTCCAACTAAAGAATCTCTTGACCTATAGCACTTTCTCAGTGACAAGGCGCTAGTGAGGGGTATTTGTCTGCTTTGTGTTAGTTCTAGTCTTATTTAAAGTTAAATAAATGTTACTCAGAATATCTTAGATTTTAGTAACCATGCCATGGCAAACAAACTATATTTCTGTTAGTAATTTGTTTAACAAAACTGTGACGAGATGTTTGTGTTTGCAGGACCTAAGATCTTATTGCTTAAATTATGTCAATTTTCCATTTTTAGCTCCACTGGCCGACAGGTCAGCAGGCTATTGTCATGGCGCTGTGTCCGTCGTGCGTGCGTCCGTGCGTGCGTCCGTCCGTAAACTTTTCCTTTAAAAATCTTCTTCTCAAAATCTACCTGATGGATTTCACCCAAACTTCACAGGAATGATCCTTGGGTGACCCTCTCTCAGATTCCTTCAAAGAATTCTGATTGAAGTAGAAAGTCTGCAGTTATCTGCCCTTGAATGTCAAAAATGGCCATTTTGACTCTATTTTCACTCTAGCAACTACAAATATTGACCAATCAAGACAAAACTTACATAGAATGATGGTGACCATAAGGTCTTGCCTGGGTAAAAGCCTGATCTGAATTTTATATCATGAGTTATGTGCCCTTGAAATTGACAAAATTGCCGTTTTCGGCTTTATTTTGACTTTGTTTTCACTTCAGCAACTACAAATATCAACCAATCAACACAAAACTTAGACAGAATGATGGTGACTATAAGATCTTGCTTTAGTGTGATTTTCAGCTAGATCTGAATCTTACATCATGAGTTATGTGCCCTTGAAATTGACAAAATTGCCATTTTCGGCTTTATTTTGACTTTGTCTTCACTCTAGCAACTACAAATATTGACCAATCACCATAAAACTTGTACAGAATGTTGGTGACTATAAGAATATACTTTGGTTCATTATTCAGCTTGATCTGAATTTTACATCATGAGTTATGTGCCCTTGAAATTGACAAAATTGCCATTTTCGGCTTTATTTTGACTTTGTCTTCACTCTAGCAACTACAAATATTGACCAATCACCATAAAACTTGTACAGAATGTTGGTGACTATAAGATCTTACCTTGGTAGAGTTTTCAGCTTGGTCTGAATTTTACGTCATGAGTTATGTGCCCTTCAAATTGACAAAATTGCCATTTTCGGCTCTATTTTGACTTTGTTTTCACTCTTGAAACTACAAATATTGACTAATCAAGACAAAACTTGTACAGAATGTTGGTGACTATAAGATCTTGCCTTGATATAATTTTCAGCTTGATATGAACTTTACGTCATGAGTTACGTGCCCTTGAAATTGACAAAATTGCCATTTTCGGCTTTATTTTCACTTTTACAACCATTGGTATTATTTAATCAATACAATTAATCACAGAGTTTGACTGACCATATAGATCTTACTTGCTTGAAATTTTCAGCTTGCTTGTTTGTTGCCATGGTTACAATATGAATGAATAACTGTAGTGTAGGCATAATATGATAGAGTAGCTTAAAAGATCTCACTTCACTCTACATATTCCCTTCAACTATGCTTTGAAAATAAGCAAAAATGTGATTTTATGCTTTTTGGTTGATTTTGTGTTGCCATGGAAACCAAATTGAGAAATAAAGTCAGATTCATAGTGTACACATGTATATGTTTGTATCAATGCTTAAAAAAGCATATTAATTCATTCCAGTTTTTACGTGTTTGTTTGCAACCTTATGACTTAGATTTTGTCAATTTTCCATTTTTACTAATTCTATGTCATTTTGGTTGCCATGGATACCATAAATCGCCAACATTTTCGACTTTTTTATTTTATCATTTAGGCAATAAAATCATCGGTGTGTACTCCCAATGGAGAAACTTTGTATCCTAGCCATGCTGTAAGGAAAAAAATGAACAAAAATTTGCTCTGTTCATATAGAAGCAAAAATGCAATACATAGCCTGTGTTTGTTGCCATAGTTACCAAATATATCAAATAACTTGAGAATATTTTCATTTTTCATTTTGTAGGCATAACATGAAAGGGTGTTTCTATGCTTAAATTATATCACTTCACTCGACATATTTCCTTCGTATATGCCTTTTAAATAAGCAAAAAATGTGATTTTACGCTTATGTGTTGTTTTTGTGTTGCCATGGAAACCAAATCGAGAAAGAAAAATGAAAATTCTAATGTGCACATTTGCATATTTGAAACAATGCTTTAAATAACATATTAATTAATGCTAGTTTTTATGTGTTTGCTTGCAATTTTATGGCTTAAAACATGTCAATTTTCCATTTTTACAAATTCTATGTCACTTTGGTTGCCATGGATACCATGAATTGGCAACATTTTGGACTTTTTTATTTTATCATTTAGGCAATGAACCATCGGTGTCTACTCCCAATGGAGAAACTTTGTATCCTAGCCATGCTGTAAGGAAAAAAATGAACAAAAATTTGCTCTGGTCATATAGTAGCAAAAATGCAATCCATAGCCTGTGTTTGTTGCCATAGTTACCAAATAAATTAAATAACTTGAGAATATTTTTATTTTTCATTTTGTAGGCATAACATGAAAGGGTGTTTCTATGCTTAAATTATCTCACTTCACTCAACATATTTCCTTCATATATGATTTTAAAATAAGCAAAAAATGTGATTTTACGCTTATTTGTTGTTTTCGTGTTGCCATGGAAACCAAATCGAGAAAGAAAAATAAAAATTCTAATGTGCACATTTGCAGATTTGAAACAATGCTTTAAATAACATATTAATTAATGCAAGTTTTTATGTGTTTGCTTGCAATTTTATGGCTTAAAACATGTCAATTTTCCATTTTTACTAATTCTATGTCACTTTGGTTGCCATGGATACCATGAATTGGCAACATTTTCGACTTTTTTATTTTTCAATTACGACATGAGACATCAGTGTATATTCCCAATGTTGTAACATTGTATCCTAGCCATGCTGTTAGGAGATAATTTGAACAGAAAATTGCTAATTCAATATGGTAGCGAAAATGCAAAATACAGTCTGTGGTTGTTGCCATGGCAACATATTATGTGAAATTATTTTAGCTTTTTCATTCGTGAAATTTGTAGTTAACATAAGCATAAAAGTTCTGAATCAGAAAAACTCATTGTGTATCAAAAGGTAAATATATACTAATATCTTTAAAATGTACATTTTTCCTTGTTTCAAAAACAGGAAATCTTGCCTTTGGGGAGAAAATCTTTCTCTGACCGTTGCCATGGTAACGGCACAGCTACAGCACTTTCCTTTCGGCTTTTGAACTTTTATGACAATAGGAATCAATTGGGCAAGCAATTTTTTTAATTCTGAAAAAGTCACTATTAACCTTTTCTATAGAGCCTGCATGATTCTTAGGGAGAGTGCTAATTAAGCCTTTCCGAAATAGAAAAATGTTAAGGCGGTCCTATTCAAAAGCTGTTGTACACGACAAAATTGATGTTAAAAAGGAAGGGATTTGTGTAAAACATAGCACAGAAAATATTGAGACAAAAAGAAGAAATTGCTGATCATCAGCAGTTTCTTCTTTTGTCTCAATGTTTTCCAAGACCTTTTCTATAAGGGACATCAAAAGCAGGTCTAGGTTGGGAAAGGGTTAATCCTTTTTCAAATTTGGACCTGTCAAAATGTTGCCCACAACAGAATTAATCACACAGTCAGAATGAATACTGTCAGTGATAGAGTTGAAATAATGAAGAAAAGGTAGAAAATACCGTCATGAGCATTTTCAGCCTTATCTTCAATATTTTCCTTAGCATAAACACTGAACTGCACAAAAAATTATCACTTTTTGGTAATTTATTCTTATTGCTGTAAGCAACTAATACATTCATTCTTAATTCTTTTCCATTTTCAGATATCTAAAAATTCACTTTAGTAGATGCTTTGCATAATTTACAAATAAGTAAAATTATCAACTCTAACAGATTAAAACAATTTCCCTTACTATTTTCCCAAAAGACAATTTCCTAGACAGTTGCTGATTCAAATGAATATGTTGCAGACAAAATTTACATTTTTGGTCTTGCTGGGTACAAATCATTGCAAGAAATTACTAAAATGCATGTCACATTTCCACAATGGATTACAAAGCCTTTATCTTGTGATACTTGAAAAAAGCCTTATCATTTGTTGATGTTGGATTTATTTACCATCATCCAAACATTAAAATTCTTGGGTTGTCTAATTTGAATCCTGCTACAAACGACAAAATGCATCTTGATAAAGGAAAGGATAGTGTACAATATAGCCTAGAAAATATTGAGGTAAAAGGAGAAAATGCTGATTATCAGCATTTTCTTCTTTTGCCTCAATGTTTTCCCAAGCATTTTACATTTGGGACATCAAAACTAGGTCTTGTTTGGGACTGAGTAAAATTGTGTACCTTCATTCCAATTTTACATCTGACACTATCTTCACTATCTTGTGATGTAATCTGGTCTGCCCCGTCATCATAATGCTGAAAGAAACTCGGGGCAAACAGAAAACAGGCATACGCCGATCGTGAGGAATTCACTGTACGCAATGCAAGCTGTGAAATAGAAGAAAAGCAATAGCATAGAAAATATTTAGGCAAAAGGAGAAAATGCTGATAATCAGCATTTTCTTCTTTTGCCTAAATATTTTCCCAAACCAACCATTCCCACTAGGGACATCAAAAAAAGGTCTTGGTTGTAAAAGGGTTAAACACATTGCTCAAAGGGGGTTTAACACCGTTTTCAACTGCTATTATTTTTTTCTTTCCACTGAAACCAGTTTTGCTGTTTAACCCTTTCCTATACAACACAGTTTAAATGACAATAAGCTGCTACAGACAGGAAATTTGATGGTAATAATGAAAGGATTTCTGTACAATTAAGCACACAAAATATAAAGGCAAAATGAGAAAATGCAAGTAGTCAGCATTTTCTTCTTTTGCCTCAATGTTTTCCACTGCTTAAACATAAAGGAGAATCAAAAGACTTCACTGTTTGGGAAAGGTTTAATAAAACTGCTTTACTTTCTTTGAAGAGAGGAAGAATTCTCAGGGTTCAAAACTAAAGGAAGTCCTGGAATCCAAGACACTTTAACCCTCATCCTACCAACATATTTTACATACACATCCTACCAACTGGGGTCCATTTGGACCCCACACGTAATTTTCAATTTCATGACAAAAATATGTTTCACAAAAGACATATTCTTTGGTTAAATGTGATATTGGTTACTAATAAATGATAATAGCACAATAACATACGGAAATGAAAAACCAGAAGGCCCTAAAGGGCTTGAATCGCTCCATAGGCCTGTATTTATTTTACTATTTTATGCAATTTTTGCATAAAATTCAAGGGCACATATCTCATGATCTAAGATTTCAATCAAGCTGAAAATTGCACTCAGGCAAGATATCATAGTCACCAACATTCTGTTTACGTTTTGTTTTGATTAGTCAGAATTTGTTGATGTGAGAGTAAAAATAGTAAAAAATTACTCTAAACCGCAATTTTGGGCAATCAAGGGCAGATAAGTCGGGTATTTTTTATCAAATCAAAATTCCTTGAAGGAATCTCAGAGAGGGTTGCCTAAGGATTATTCCTGTGAAGTTTGGTTGAAATGTATTCAGTGGTTTTTTAGATGGAGATTTTTTTAACAAAAAATTTAAATAATTTAAAATAGTTGTAATAAAGAGTAATTATAGTGGGGTCCAAACGGACCCCAGCAAAAAAATCAATATTACAAACTCAAATTTCGCTAAAATCTGAAAATGTTGCTCGACATGAAGAAGGTTATGGTAGACCAACAAACTCCTAAAATTTGGACACCAGGGTGCATACGGTAAAAATATGACACGCAAAAAATGACGTGTGGGGTCAGATTGACCCCAGTTGGTAGGATGAGGGTTAAAAATTTGCAGGTCTCCTTGACTTTGAACTCAGGGAGTCCGTCAGACTCCTAAGAAATTATGCTGTACATGTCAGTTTAAAATGGTGCAAAATGCTAAATAAGCTCTGAATAAGTGGATCATGTGTGCTGCATCTCTCCTTTAGTATTCCATAACATCTGTAGACATGAAAATGAATAGCATTTAAAAGGCACCATACATGTTACAGTAAATGTTTACTTTTTACCCAGAACCAGAATCCTTAGTTTTCCACTTAACTCCCAAGTTTTTAAGAATGGGAGTGTGGCAGGCTCTTTGATTGGTAAAATTAGTGTCTAACCAGAGCTACAGATAAGTGGGGGTGAAGACATTCTAATTTTCTTATTTCAGACATTGCGAAAGCTCAAAAAAACTGTCAGACATTCGGTCTGACAGGCTTGAAAAATCTGTCAGACCGAAAACAAATCTGTCAGACCGAAAAAAACAAGGAAAAACAAGAGATGTTTGTAAAACATATATGCCCCCTCAGGAGCCTACATTTGATGTAGGTCAAAGTCCAAGGTCAAGTTAACAAGGTCCAAGGTCATGGTCAAATATGAAAGGTCTTGGCAGGAGGTGTCTATGTGTGAAATATCAAATCTGTATAATTATGTAAAAGTAAAATGAAACATAGGCCAGGTTAAAGTTTTAAAAGTAGGCCAAATGCAAAGGTTAAGGTCATGGTCAAATGTGAAAGGTATTGGTTGGAAGTGTCCATGTGTGAAATATCAAGGCTGAAGGTGTAAAAGGACATGATATATATGCCTGGTTTCAGTCATTTTAAAAGTAGGTCAAACTCCAAGGTCAAGGTTGCAATATTCAAGGTCATGGTCAAACGTGAAAGGTCTTGGTAGGTGTCTATGTATGAAATATCAAGGCTGTAGGTGTAATAGGACATAAGATAAAGGCTAGGTTAAAGATTTCTAAAAGTATGTAAAAATCAAAGGTCAAGGTCACACAGGCCAAGGTCATGGTCAAATGTGCAAGGTCTTGGTAGGAGGTGTCCATGTGTAAAATATTGAGACTGTATAGGAAACAGGACATGAGATATAGGCCTAGTTTAAGTTTTTTAAAAGTAGGTCAAACTCCAAGGTCAAGGTATAAGGTCATGGTCAAAAGTGAAATATCTTGGTTGGAAGTGACCATGTGTGAAATATCAAGGCTGTATATGTAAAATGACATGAAATATAGGCCAGTTTAATATATTATAAAAGTAGGTCAAACACCAAGGTCAAGGTCACAAGGTCCAAGGTCATGGTCAAATGTGAAAGGTCTTAGTCGTATGTGTCCATGTGTCAAATATCAAGGCTGTATATGTAAAAGGACATGATATATCGGCTAGGTTTAACTTTTGTTAAAAGTAGGTCAAAGTCCAAGGTCAAAGTCACAAGGTCCAAGATCATGGTCAAATGTGAAAGGTCTTGGTAGGATGTGTCCATGTGTGAAATATCAAGGCTGTATGTGTAATAGCACATGAGCTATAGGCCGAGTTTAAGTTTTTCAAAAGTAGGTCAAACTTCAAGGTCAAGGCCACATGGTTCAAGGTCATAGTCGTATGTGATAGGTCTTGGTCAGAGGTTTCCATGTGTCAAATATCAAGGCTGTATGTGTAAAAGGACATGATATATAGGCCAGGTTAAAGTTTTTTAAAAGTAGGTCAAACTCCAAGGTCAAGGTCACAAAGTCCAAGGTCATGGTCAATTGTGAAAGGTCTTGGTAAGATGTGTCCATGTGTGAAATATCAAGGCTGTATTTGTAAAAGGTCATGAGATATATGCCGGGTTTATTTTTTTTTTAAAGTAGGTCAAACTCCAAGGTCAAGGTCACAAGGTCCAAGGTCATGGTCAAATGTGAACGATGTTGATAGGAGGTATCTATGTGTGAGATATCAAGGCTGTATGTGTAAAAGGACATGAGATAAAGGCAAGATTAAGAATTAAGTGTAAAATCAACAAAGGGCAATAACTCCAATAATTTGATTGACAGAGTTACGGTTCTTGTGCACTGCACCTCTCCATAATAAAATCTATTCACCTGTAAAGTTTCATGATTCTACCTTACATATTTTTTGAGTTGTGCTCTGGACAAGAATCAAGTTATAAAATCAACAAAGGGCAATAACTCAAAATATTTGATCGGCAGAGTTATGGTTCTTGTGCACTGCACCTCTCCATAATGAGATCTATCCACCTGTAAAGTTTCATGATTCTACCTTACATACTTTTTGAGTTATGCTCCGGACAAAAATCAAGTTTGAAAATCAACAAAGGGCAATAACTCCAAAAATATGATCGGCAGAGTTACGGTTCTTGTGCACTGCACCTCTCCATAATAAGATCTATTCACCTGTAAAGTTTCATGATTCTACCCAACATAGTTTATGAGTTATGCTCCGGACAAGAATCAAGTTTGAAAATCAACAAAGGGCAATAACTCAAAAAATTTGATCAGCAGAGTTACGGTTCTTGTGCACTGCACCTCTCCATAATGAGATCTATCCACCTGCAAAGTTTCATGATTGTACCTTACATACTTTTTGAGTTATGCTCCGGACAAGAATCAAGTTATAAAATCAATAAAGGGCAATAACTCAAAAAATTTGATCGGCAGAGTTACGGTTCTTATGCACTGCACCTCTCCAAAATAAGATCTATCCACCTATGAAGTTTCATGATTCTACCTTTTATACTTTTCGAGATATGCTCCGGACAAGGTTTGGTCTACGGACAGACCGACCAACATACGGACCGACCGACCGACCGACCGACCTTCCGACCGACCGACACTTGCAAAACAATATACCCCCATTTTCTTCGAAAGGGGGCATAATAACATGTAACCACCTTTTTTATTCTGAAGATATAAAAACATGACTGACACTCTAATCATTCACGCCCATAGTCCATAAGCCTTTCAAAATTAGACAATTCACTTTGCACCCTCGAAATATTTAAGGGACGCCATTATACTACGACAGTAAAAGTAATATGTATTCCGATTGGCTAATCAATACCTGTTTCAGCCAACCACAATCCGGTTTACAAATCAAGGGAAATAATCGGCAAAACCACAATATAATAGTGCCGTCCCTTCGTACTTTGTTGTTTATCAATTTTCTCGCAAACAGAATGACAAATATTTTGGTTATAAGCTTCCATAATTATGCAAACGCGAGGTATTGAAAAAAAGCAAAATGGTCAAAATATGTCGGACATACGGACCGACGGTATCGAATTTTCAATCGGACCGAAGTCAAAACTATCGGACAATGTCCGCGGTCCGACGTCTTTCGCAATGTCTGTTATTTCAATTCCAAATCCAATGTTGTGGGTACTCATAGGAATCGTCTCCATGAGACGATGCCAATGAGTACCCACAACATAGGGTTTGATGAACATATGATGAAATATTATATTACATTTTGAAAAGCCATCACTCACTCTTATCTGTAGCTCTGGTCTAAGTCTAACCCTGATTCTTACCCCAATATCCAGTGGTTCTATGTATAACTCTTCACCAATCTTGGATAGTGAATGAATGGCACGCCCAAACACTGCAAATATAATTAGTAAACGATTTTATCCAGTTAACCATGACATAATATCGGACAAACAGTAGTATTTCGTAGATGTTTTTATAACTTATATAACCATCAGGGGTTTTCCTGGCCATTTTGGGAAAAGAAGTCCAGCCTTATTGGGAATTTTTTAATGCACAAAACAACTCATTTTGGGCTAAAAAAGTAAGCGAACAACTCATTTTTCAACAAGAGGACCATGTTGGTCCTATATCGCTCACCTGAACCAAAATGATACATGTATTAGGCACAGTTTGGTTCAATTCAATTAATATTTATGACTTTAAGACTGAAAACAAACTTATGGTCAATAACATTGTGTCAAGTTTTGTTCTGATTAGTCACTATTTGTGGTTGTCGGGGTAAAATTTGAAGGGCAGATCATCCAAGATCTTATGGTCTCCAACATTGTGTCCAATTTTTGTCTTGATTGATAAAAAATTGTAGATTCTAGATTGTAAACAAGGTCAAAAACTGTTGAAAACAGCAATTTTGTAAAATTAAAGGGCACATAACTCTCAACTTTCTGATCCCATCGGGCTGAATATTAAACTAATACGAGTTCTAACAGTCTCCAACATTGTGTTCAAGTTTTGCCTTGATTAGTCAACAATTGTAGATTTTAGAGCGGGTAAACAAAGTCGAAAACAGCCGAAAATGGCAATTTTGTAAAATACATGGGCACATAGCTCTCGTCTTTCCGGCCAGATCAGATGCAGGTAACTTAAAACTTTCTGGCCTGATCAGACCAAAAATCACACTCATCCAAGATCTTATGGTCAGCAACATTGTGTCCAACTTTTGTATTGATTGGTCAATATTTGTAGATGTTAGAGTATAAACAATGTCAAAAGTAGCTATTTTTTACATTCAAGGGCAGATAACTCCAGACTTTCCAGTCAAATCTGACCCAAAATCAGACTCTTCCAAGATCTTATCATTATTAATATTGTGTCCAAGCTTTGTTTTGATTGGTCAATAATTGTAGATACTATAGTGTAAACAAAGTCGGAATCTGTGAAAAACTTCAATTTTGTCAAATTCAAGGGCAGATAACTCAGGACTTTCTGATCCGATCAGACCAAAAATCAAAATCATCTGAGCTCTTATGGTCACCAACATTTTGTCCAACTTTTGTATTGATTGGTCAATATTTGTAGATGCTAAAGTGGAAACAATGTCAAAAGTAGCTATTTTTTACATTCAAGGGCATATAACTCCTGACTTTTCGGTCCGATCTGACCCAAAATATAACTCATCCAAGATCTTATGGTCACTAACATTGTGTCCAAGTTTTGTCTTGATTGGTCAATAATTGTAGAAGCTATAGTGTAAACAAAGTCGAAAACTGTGAAAAACGGCAATTTTGTCAAATTCAAGGGCAGATAACTTAAAACTTTCTGATCCGATCAGCCCAAAAATCAAACTCATCCGAGATCTTATAGTCACCAACATTTTGTCCAACTTTTGTATTGATTGGTCAATATTTGTAGATACTAGAGTGTAAACAATGTCAAAAGTAGCTATTTTTTACATTCAAGGGCAGATAACTCCTGACTTTCAGGTCCGATCTGACCCAAAATCGAACTCATCCGCGAACTCAAGGTCATACATGTTTTGACCAAGTTTGGTCAAGAATGGCTTATATTTGTAGATGCTAGAGTGTAAACACCAAATTGTTGACAGACGGACGGACGGACGGACAGACGGACGGACGGACATACGGACAGACGGACGACGGACAAAAAGCGATCACAATAGCTCACCTTGAGCACTTCGTGCTCAGGTGAGCTAATAACAAATTAAACATTTTCAATAGATTGGGAAAAATGGAAGAAAATTTGCTTTGGGAACACAGCCTTTTGCTTTGGGAATGTCTCCGTTTTCAGGAGGCACAGAAAGCTTAGGAAAAGCCCTGACCATGTAACTATGTCTTGATTAAATCCAGTAAAGTCTGACAAAGACATAATCTATGTCATCTGCAGACTACAGCATCCTTGAAATTTGGACGACTCTAACATGTTGCTGTCTGATAATGGGTTAGAGAAGCCTTGTTGGCTGATCCCTTAACCCATATGTTTCTGAATTCCTTAAGAGGGAGGGAGTTTACCCTTCTATTTGCAGCATTTTTTCTCATAATTTTGGGAACGGGTCGGGAACCAGCCAAATTGGGAAAAATGCAGCCTGTTCCAGTCTTACCATTGTTGTCGTTTTTTTTTGTCTGGTAAATGATAGAAATTAATGATTCTACGACCGTATTGCAGTTATTTTGTGTCGGAAAACCATATGTTTTGTATTTTAAAAATAAGATCCAAAATCGAATTTTAGGTAAACAGCAAAACATAATTGGGCAAAATGACTCACTGGTGCGAATTGGCGATTTTCTGGAAGGTAAATAGATCTACTCTTATCAGAGCGGCAGCCTACGATCGATCTGGTTTTCTCAGCAAAGGTTGTCAAATTTGAACATCATCCATTAAATCTTGTCAAAGGCAGAATGGCCAAGATAAACTCCGTAATCACAGTTTGTTTACAACTGCACTGCACGCGCTTATTGTCACCGACAGATTATTGGAAAACTGATCCCTCCGCTCGACAACAAATCATGTGACGGCATTTTGATTGGTCGACTTGTTTACATAAGCCTTACACTTTTAATTGTTTGTAAATTGGATAATCCCCAAGCGAGCATCGAACCATGGCGAGTTCAATTATCAATAAAGAAAGGTGACAATATACAGGGTTTTTTCCCCTACTATAATTAGTACCTGTAAAAGGAACCTTTCCCAATGACTACAGGCTCTTTCCCAATTTTAGTACAGGCCGTTTCCCAATCTCCATAGCTACCGTTCCCAATGATCTTATGTGCCGTTCCCAATGGCCAATCATGCCATACATTTTAGTTGGACTAGAAATATCTCATCCAAACAGTTTATATGGGTTACTGAGAAGTTGAATTCTTTTTAGACAGATCCAAATTCAAAGTTCTAAGCTTTCAACAGACCAAAGCATCATTTCCCAAAATAGAAACACTTCCAAAGTAGCTAGGAAAAGATTTAGATTAGAACATATAGAAGAATTTACATCAACAAACATTTTGTGTTTAGCTCCAATGCTTTCTTAACCCTTTCCACAATGTCTTGGAATGGTGTCACTGTGAAAATAACAGGAATTTTTTATGCAGATAACACAATTAATGTTACTTTAAATGCCTGGAAAGTATTGAGAGAATTGGAGTGAATGCTGGATTTCAGCATAATCTACCTTTCAACAATTTCTAAATATATAGAGATATAATAAATGGTCAAAATATATGGTCGCAAGTATGTTCCTGTTTAAACCAAGACCTTACAATGATATGTGGTGCAAAATTTAGCCGCTAATGATAGATTAAGATGCACCTTTAAGATTCCCAATTCATCAATTTTGCGAATTAATTTTTTCCAATTTGAAGATTTCACGACGCGAAAAATTCCCAATCGTAGGGGTATAGGTACCTTTCCCAATTGGTGAGAAAAAACGCTGATATACATTACAAGATAATCACTAATTGAGTGAGTAAGGGCGCTGTTTCGCAATCACAAGTGAGTAAGGGCGCTGTTTCGCAATCACAAACAGTTATGACAGACGGAAATTACAAGCGTGTGATTGCTGGAAAATCATGTTTTTTAGCAATTTTAGACCATTTGTGCGTGTGATAAACTCCTAGACTCAAATTCGTGTGAAACATGATTTATTCGTGTGAATTGACAGGTATGTAGGGCAGGCAGTCCGTTTGTTTACCTGGTATTACAGTAGTGTAGTGAAAGTGAAAGTAGCTTCCCGTAGGTGGCGCTGTTGATCGACCCAGATACTCCGAGACATCTGATTGGCTGAGAGAGGAACGCTCACGAGACACGAGATTCGAAGCGGCATCTCGGCCCTTCTGCGCTGAGCCTTTGGAGTGTGCAGACGTTCCTAACGACCGAACGATATTCACTTCGATATACACGCAAACTAACGACCCACGAACGAACAAGGACAACGAGATTGACTAACGACAACTGTACACAGTAGAATTCAGCCTAACTGGTGAGTTGACACTTTATTGGTGTCAGAATTGTTTTTTGAACCCGGCCAACCGCGTGCCCCAGCAGCCATATTGATTTTTTCCGAAAATTCAATATTCTTGGTCGACTATACAGACAACAATTGCTGAAATTTCACTGGCAATAACCGTTTTTGATTTAAATTGTAGCTGGTTGTGCACCCCAACTGCAATTTGTCTGCAAATTTTGCCTTTCGCCGACTTTGTTTACATCGTCTGCTGAAATTTCGACATTGTTCATTAAGTGTCACCACAGTATCCTGACAACAATGGCTGATTTTTTGATTGCTGTCAATTTTGCTGACAAGAATGCCCTAACATCTATCCCCCATGTAGGCCCCAAAATCGCCGATACAATTATCGAGTACAGGGAGACCAGGGGTAATCTAAACCTGGGGTTATTGCAAGCCATAACCAGACACAAGTTCACTGATTCGGAGCTAGCTGGCTTGGACTTTACGCGTAACCGCAGGTTTACTGGGCCCAAAAGCACCCCATCAATGCCAACCCTTAACCCATATGATGCGGATGAATTTATGAATTCCCTTCCTGAGCCGCCAAGTTTATGCAAGACGCCGTCTCCGGATGCGGAATACATTCAAGGAAGGACTGACCCTCATCAGTGGGCAGGGGTCGCTGACCTGCTCTCGTTCATAGACCATAAATATGAGCAAACGAAGGCCGCTGAGGCCGCCGAGCCTTCTGTGAAAGTGAAGCAGAGCGATGGTTGTACACCGGGTAACCCATTTCTGGATTTCGGTCATATTGGTGAGGGGGATGAAATTGATGAGGATGAGGATGATGAAAGGTCAAGGAAATTGAACCAGCAGATGGACCGTCTGGCAGACATGATGGCACAGCTGCAGTCGGGGGGCGGTAGACAGACTGTTCATCAAACTCAGCCTGTCTTGCCGGTTCCTGGCTCGGCTCGTCGCCTCGTGAGCTTGCCGTCCAACCTAACCTTTGACGGGAAGTCGAGCTGGACAATATTTAAGGACAAGTTCGTCAGATATGCGAGGGCAGGTGCTTGGTCACCCGAAGAATGTTTGAACTGCCTTTGCTGGAGTTTGACAGGTAAGGCGGCAGAGTACTACGCAATTATTGTGGAAAGAGGTGCCCCCATTACCTTTCATTCTCTTATGGCACGATTGGAGTCGCGTTTTGGACAACAACCGTTGGAAGAGATTGCGCTACTCAGATTCCAACAAGCAAATCAAAGAGCGGATGAGAAATTGGAAGATTGGGCAGACCGAGTGATGTTCTTGGCCAATTCTGCCTTTAGGTCCTTGCCAGAGAGTTATTCCAACAAGCAAGCTATCTCTCGCTTTTGCCAGGGCCTGTTGGACAAAGAAGCCGGTCATCACACAAGTTTACTCCAACCAGCCACCATTGAATCCGCGTTGGAATCAATCTATATGTACAAGCACGTACATCAGGCCATTTACGGGAAAGGTAAGGCATCAAAACGGGCTGCAGAAGAACCTTTTGTTCAGGCAGTTAAACAAGAGCCTCAAGAAACCGAAGTTGTGAAAGAGTTGAAGGCGGCTATTGTGGAACTGCAGGAACAGGTGAAGCGACTCTCAGAGAGGAGACGTAAACCGGGTAAAAGGGCCTGTTTTAGGTGTCATAGTACCGATCATTTGGTAAGGAACTGCCCCAAACCCCAGGGTTACACACCACCAAAAAACTAGTTTGGGTTGGGGAAGAGGGCCGTTCAACAACCTTTCCATTATCAGAAGGCCAGGGTAGGGTTAATTTAGAGGGAACCGGGGAACAGCTTTTTACACAAGGGAAAGCTGTTTCACTGGAAAATGTAGGTAGTTTTAGTAGTATTAGAGTTAGGGAACCTGTGGAACAGCAAAAATTACAGACTGGGAGCCATTCAGAGATTATGGACACGGATCAGACTGAAGATCAGACTGCCGATCTTGATCTACGGGATGATGTCACAGTTTGCCATTTGTTTTCTACATCTATAGAATGTGTTGATGTCAAGGTTAATGGTACTTACTTGCAAGCTATGGTGGACACTGCAGCAGAAGTAACAATTATCTCCGACAGGGTCTACCGAAAGATGAATCCCAAGCCAGATTTCATCAAAGACGTGACGCTCAGGGCAGCAGGTCGTGAAATGAAAATGACAGGTTACATTGTAGGTCCGGTCAACCTCCAACTAGGTAACAAAATTTATACCGAACCCTCCATTTATGTAGCCCCAATACAACATGACATGTTGCTCGGCGCCGACATTTTGAAAAAACGCCAATGTATTCTGGATTTAGGAAAAAGTACCATGATTTTTGACGGGCAAACTGTTCAACTTTCAAAGGGCCTTAAACCGGATGTGGACCCTGAGTTAGCAAATGTGATCGTTTCCCGCCGCCGAATTATTCCGCCGAATTCCGTTGTTATGGTTAAATGCAAATTGACTAACCCAATTTCAAGCGAATTCTTCATAGAGGGAAAAGAAGGATTGTCTATCTCTGTCCCGAGAACAATTTACAGCAATGACACGTCGCTATTAGTTAGTGTTGTGAACATTTCTGACAAACATCGCACACTAAAACGGGGAAAACACATTGCAAATGCTTTTTCTTTCGGGGGGGAGGTAGTTGACCAATCAAACGAATCTGGGCCGGACCCACCTGCACCCAACTTCAGCTACGTACAGTCAAGTGCACCCAACATATGCACAGTACAGCAAAGTGAAAATAAGGGAAAGGTACCGGATCATTTGCAAGAACTCTATGAAAGATCATGCACACACCTTAACAACTCCGAATGTGCTACCTTTGCTAAACTCCTATGGGATTATCATGACGTCTTTGCGAAACATGAATTTGACCTAGGGAATTTTACAGCAATTGAACACAGCATAGACACAGGGGGGGCCAAACCTATCAAGATAGGGATGAGACGTACCCCTGCCCATTTTGCTGAAGAAGAAGAAGCACATTTGAAGAAAATGCTAGATGCCGGCGTCATTCAAGAGTCTACCTCGGATTGGGCTGCTGCACCCGTGCTAATCCGCAAACGTGATGGTTCCGTCAGATGGTGCATCGATTACCGCCAACTCAACAATGTCACCGTCAAAGACGTGTTCCCACTGCCACTGGTAGATGATTGTTTGGACACCCTGGTAGGTAACCTTTGGTTTTCAAAACTGGACGCCAACTCCGCCTACTGGCAGGTCAATATCAAGCCCGAGGACAGGAAAAAGACTGCTTTTACCACTAAATTTGGGTTATTCGAGCACAAGAAGATGGGCTTTGGACTTTGCAACGCGCCAGCAACCTTTTCGCGCGTTATGAACCTCGTTTTGAGGGGTTTGACCTGGAAAGTAGCACTAGCATTTTTGGACGATATCCTCGTTTTAGGGAAAACGTTTGATGATCACATTGCTAACCTCAGGGAAACCATGCAAAGATTTCGCGAGTATGGGTTGCGTCTAAAGCCGAAAAAATGCGCATTCTTTCAAAAAGAGGTCGAATTTTTAGGCCGAATAGTAACCGGAAATACACTCGCGATGTCTGATGAGGATGTTAAGGTCGTATCTGAATGGCCGGTTCCACAAAACTCTAAGGATGTTGAAAGGTTCATGGGCTTAGCTAATTACCACCGCAATTTTGTCAAGAATTTCTCGGAATTGGCTTCTCCGTTGTATTTGGTAATCGGGAAAAACAAATTCAAATGGGGGGATGAGCAACAAAATTCTTTTGCAAAACTGAAACAGGCGCTTATCTCACCACCAGTACTTGGAATCCCGAACCGCCAAGATTCGTATATTCTGGACACCGATGCGTCAGACGTAGCCATTGGAGCAGAGCTGATACAGGTCCAGAATGGAGAAGAGAAGGTAATTTCGTACGGTAGCTTTGCCCTATCCAAAGAACAAAGAAGGTACTGCACGACCAGGAAAGAGCTATTGGCGGTGGTCCGTTTCACTCGCCAATATCGTCATTATTTATTAGGTAAACCCTTCGTTGTGCGTACCGATCACTCAAGCTTAACATGGTTATTGCGTTTTAAAGAGCCACAAGGACAAATTGCGCGCTGGATGGAAGAGCTTTCGCAATTTAATATGATCCTCCGCCATCGACCAGGGTCCAAACACGGAAATGCGGATGCTCTGTCCAGGATACCACTGGGTAAGATTGATGGTTTGCCTTGCGGTGGATGTTCCTATTGCCAACGTGCAGAAGACCATAACTGGAAACGCTTTAAAGAGGAATGCGATGACACTTTACCGTTAGTTCCCGGTCCCATGAAGGGGACACTCCACTGGGAGGATAACTCGGGCCGTGACAATGGGATAGGAGTCAATGGGCAAGAAGAGGGGGGAGTCCCGGGTCCGCCTCGTATTGCTGCTACTCTACTGGGAGTAGGCACTTCTGGGTCACGTCCAGGGGGGAAATGCGGGAAAGTACGTCATGTAAATGGGGTAGCGGTAGGAAATCCGAATGATGTAAGCTTGAGTGATGATCTGTAAATTAATTCTTTGTTTTCTGGGGACCTAGATTTTGAGATTGAGGGATGCGTGGTTTATCCAACACATGTGGAAACCATAAGCAATCCACAAATTTGTAGTGTAGATACGGGAGCTGCAGGCGACAGTACACTTTTGTGCTGGAGTTTCAGCATCCCAGACCTTAAAGAGGCCCAGTCTAATGATTCTGATTTAGATTTCATTTTAGGTTGGCTGGGCAATAACACAGAGCCATCGGAGAGGGACCTGTTTCTATCCAGTCCAGCAAGCAAGTTCTACTGGTTGAACAAGTCACGTTTCTGCTCGATTGATGATGTGTTGTTCTTTAAGGGGAAAGATGATGTACCTAAGTTGGTTGTGCCAAGCAGCCTGAGAGACAAAGCCATGGAATGGAACCACGATCTTCCGTCAGCTGGTCATCAAGGGGTTCGTAGGACCAAGGAGAGGCTGAAAGAGAAGTTTTTCTGGTATGGTTTGTCCACAGATGTCTCGAGGTATGTCATTTCATGTGCAACTTGTAACCTGCAGAAAAAGTCGCCCCAATATGGCAAAGTTCCTATGAAAGAATATCAAGCTGGTGCGCCCATGGAAAGAGTTCACATTGATTTTTTAGGCCCTTTACCTAAGACAAGGAGTGGTAACGAGTACATTCTGATGATGGTTGACCAGTTTACCAAGTGGGTGGAGTGTATTCCCCTCCCATCTCAGACTGCACAAGATACCGCTGCCGCGGCTGTTAAACATTTCTTTTCCAGGTTTGGCGTACCATTTCAGATTTTTTCCGATCAGGGTAGGAACTTTGAGTCCAAGCTGTTTGCTGCTCTTTGCGATGTGCTGCAGATCCATAAGGCTAGAACCACTTCTTACCGACCGTCAGCTAACGGACAGGTGGAGCGTTTTAACCGTACTCTGATGGGTGCCGTCCGATGTTTCGTAAGTAAACGACAAAATGATTGGGACCTCTATATCCAACAGATTGTGGGGGCCCTAAGAGCGGCAGTCAACAGAAGTACCGGTTTTACACCCAACATGCTGATGCTAGGTAGGGAGGTAAATGTTCCATCCAATATCATGTATCCCCTTAGAACAGAAAGCACTGATGCCCCAGACACGTATGTTACTAGGTTGACAGCGGCTATGGAAGACGCCCACAAAATAGCGCGGGAGAACCTCAATGCGTCCCTGAACAGGATGAAACGGGACTACGATGTGCGGATTCTCCAGCGCCCGTACAGTGAAGGTGATGTTGTTTATTTACTTGATTCAGCCGTCCTGAAAGGGAAATGCAAGAAATTGTGTTCTCCCTGGAAGGGCCCAGCAGTAATTATAAAGAAATTATCACCTAGTCTGTACAGGATTAAGTTGCGGAAAACCATATTTGTTGTCAATCACGATAGAATGAAACCATGTAACTCACGTGACCTACCGGCGTGGATACATGCTTGGAAGTCAAGCCCGAAAGATCAAGACGGGGGGGAAGAGGATAATGGTGAGCTTTACTGTCTTTGTAGGAAGCCATGGCAGGGACGTTTCATGATCCAGTGTGATTACTGCGACGAGTGGTACCATGGTTCCTGTGTCGATGTTACTGCATCAGATGCCCTGGAAATCGACAAATACAAGTGTAAAAACTGTGTGGAGATCAGTAAAGTAAACAGACATTAAATGCAATTCTTCCTTCTCGTTTCAGATTGTGTAGCTTAGAGTAGAGAGCAGGCGTTACTCGGATCCCTTACGGACTTGGTAACGTTTAGCCGCAAATAGACAGACACAGCAAACCCTACTAGCGATCCATCTAGGACCTACTAGCGAGTTTAGCCAGGCCGCAGGTTACAGCTTTCCATTTTTCAGGTGGACTACTTCGTATCTTTGAAACACCCATCAACCTACCTACAGTTATGGATTTCCTAGAGAAGATGGAGTTCGCCTCGGATAGTGGAAAGCAGGTGCCGAAGCACACCCTCATTCACAATCTTCTTCTAAGCAACGGGAAATACAGTGCTTTTGAGACAGCCCTCATACGACAAGCGAAGATTGCGAAGGAGAGGAGCAACAAATCCTGGTTGGCTGACGTCGCGAAGCAAGCGTTGGATTTGGACTTCCAGACGGAGGAGTGGATTTCTACTCACCTCGCACCCGTACGCAGGCCCAGAAGGAAGCCCAGTGCAGCGCCAACTGGCCCATCGAGAGACATTCGTCGAGACATTGACCCGTCAATCCCAACCATCTCTACGAACGCAGCAGATGTGAGGGAAGCCAAGACTGACGAGCCCGCCCCTGACAGCGACGACGAGATGTTGCAGTTTCTGCAGGACTTTCAAGTCGTTGATGAAGTCGCGGATTCGCCGGTCAAGGTCACCAAGGACGTGTTGAGACTGGATGCCTCTCAGGACGAACCAATGGACGTGGACGTTACGCCTACGACGAGGAGTTACTCGCCCATTAGGTTCCCAGCCAGTGTTGTGGAGCAGAAGGTGGAGCCCGTTGCCAGATGTGATGACAGGCCCTCGAAGACAACCGGGGAGCGTTACCAGAAACCTACTCCCTTGGTGCATAGCAAGCCATCGGACAAATCGCATGCATCAAGGTCGAGCCAGAAGAAGGAACACTCTTCGAAGCCTAAGAGACCTGCATCTACTTGAACAACGGCAAAACCGGATTCTCGTCAGTCAGCCAGGAGGAGGAGTCCAAGGATCGCCAAACGTCAGCGACTAGCATCCCTATCGCCGGATACGCGTCATCGACCCTTGGACAAACGGCACAAGAAATCATCTGCGCAAGTCCGCGCCCCGACCGTGCAGACTACCAAGCCAAAGGAGACGAGGAGAGTGGAAGAAGCTGAGGGAAAGTTGAAGATAGTGTCATGCCCTACGTTGCCAAAGCCCAGCAAGCGCGCCATCCGTCGTCACAAGCTACAAGCGAAATTGAGGAACTTGGACGACGGGAACCAGTGCATCATTCCTGGATGTCACCAAGGCAGCAGACAGGAGGGATTTGGTGGTGTTAGGGACCAACTACCGGAGATTTTTGACGAAGCCCTTCCGCTCACTGAGGATCTGACGAAGAGGAGGCTCTCGGCCCTGAAGCTCATCGCCGGATGGATGCTTGGAGGATGTTCTATGTTGCACAACCTTGCCGTGTACGTTGACAGTACCGAATTGCTGAAACCGGAGATGAACGAGGAAGTTACCCCAAGTTTGGTAGCAGCCGTCACAGCCCTTTGTTTAGAAGGTAGTACCCGTGTTCCTGGACAGTTTACCCTTCGACCATTGAGTTGCCCTGCCATGCTGTTTCACTGGAGAGCGATGTGTATACTGGTTGCAAGACTCGAACCGCGTTACCGATGCAGTTTACTCGCCCAATTCCGCTTGAGACCAGCATCGGAGCCGCTAGACGATTCAACCAGAGGACCACAGAGTGAACCAAGACAGGAGAAGCAGGGGGACCGAGAGCCAATTCCGCCAGCGTTTGATAGTCACTTCCATCTGGATAGGACCAGGACAGCCGCTAGGAGATTGGATGCCAGTTTCGCAGACATTTGCAGATTGATCACGCCAGCCCCTGGATACAAAGTACAGGTCATAGGAGCAACTGCGAATTTCTGCGATCCGGACACCTACCCTACCCGGACGGAACTGATTAGTCTGCACGGTCAAGGATTAAAGGTTACTGTAGGATTACATCCGAAGAAAGCAGCTCTACTGTCTTCAGCGGAGGAAAATCTGGATCAACTTCTCAAGATGCCCCAAGTTTCCGGTGTGGGAGAGATTGGTCTGGATTTTACAGCACCCATGGAGCAGTGGTCAGCGCAGTATGTAACGTTTGACAGATGCCTACAAAAGGTCCAACCCCATCATGTGGTGGTGATTCATTGTAGAGGAGCAGCAAGGACTGGGGATTCAGCTTATTTTTCAGCACTAGCATCGATGAGAGCAGTTTTACCCAGGAACCAACCAATTCATCTTCATTGCTTCAGTGGATCATCATGCGTGGTGGAATCATTTCTGTCATCGTTTCCCTACACTTTCTTCGGATTTACCCGAGCTGTGGATGGTTTTGATGAACAAGCGCTCAACGGATTATGTCGTGTACCACAATACCGTTTCCTACTTGAAACTGATGCACCGTACTTCACGTTCCGCGAGATACATCCCAGCAAGGCCTACAGTACACCGGGTTTACTTGGAATGGTTGCGAAAACAGTGGCTACCCGTTTAGAGACTGACTGCAGGGGTAAAAGTTGAAAATTTTGAAAAACCTGAAAACCTGGAAAAGTCTGTATTTATATAGTAAAAATCGAGAAAATGGGGCATTTTGGAATACTCAAAAACCTGAACTTCAGGCATATGCCTGAAAACTTTTACCCCTGTGACTGGAAAGAAGTCCTGAAGTTTGCCACCCAGAACGCTCTACAGCTGTACAAGTAGATGAACCCATTCCAAGGGGGGGTTTGTTGGTTGCATCGGCCTTAATTGTGACTAACATGTAACCGACTTTCCCTGTACAGACCATTGGCGCCAATACTCACTTCGAATCAGATGTCTTCAGATGTTCCAGTAACTAATTTTAGCTTTCAGGATTAGTTTTCAGGGTATGGATCAACGCCTTTCGAATAGAACGGGGGGGAGTGTAGTGAAAGTGAAAGTAGCTTCCCGTAGGTGGCGCTGTTGATCGACCCAGATACTCCGAGACATCTGATTGGCTGAGAGAGGAACGCTCACGAGACACGAGATTCGAAGCGGCATCTCGGCCCTTCTGCGCTGAGCCTTTGGAGTGTGCAGACGTTCCTAACGACCGAACGATATTCACTTCGATATACACGCAAACTAACGACCCACGAACGAACAAGGACAACGAGATTGACTAACGACAACTGTACACAGTAGAATTCAGCCTAACTGGTGAGTTGACACTTTACAGGGGTTTTTCTTGCTATATGGCTGTAGCCGTTGAACGGCTACTTCCCCACCCCCAAAAAATTCCCCACCGGCAGAAAAATTCCCCACCGGTCTGCAAAAATCCCCCATTTGTTTTGTTTCTTCAGCCTTTATAAAAAAAATTCGGACATACTTGATCATACTTGTAGAAAAACGCTTTATCTCAACAAGAAAAGTGTCTATATAATAGAGTATACGGCTCGGGTGATTGAACGATTCGATTATGGTTATCCCTCTCGGTAGAATTGAAATTCATCGGGCCCGGTTTGAGCATTAATAAACTTTCCTTTATCATTCCCCTTGCAGAGTGACCGTTTATGCAGATTATATTTCAAAGGTCCGTAAGAGGTCGGGTTTGATTTGTAAATTAAGAAGTGGAAAGCGAGTTGATAGTACGCACACAAATGAAAAATAAATGAATTAATGAATATGGACAGAAACGATCTACACACTGATATTTTTAAATAAATGAGCTGTTATTTGGCGGCGCTGATTGCCATCCGACTAAATTCCTCGACATTCGGACGGTCAAAATTTACATTGATCCCGAATCGAACACGCCAGTGAAATGGCGTCACCTTATACAGTTCGGCTTCATGGAATAAAAGGTAAACACGAAGCACCATCAGGAGTATTTTCACAAAATAGTTAGAAAGTTTTGAAAGCAAATCAATAGGGATAAAAAAGCGGATGGCCAGACAAACAAGCTCTTGTCACTCAGGATCGTCGAAGGAAAATGGAAAATCCCGTCTATCAAATGTAGCGTCTGCCTCGTAATGGTAACTGGCACTACTCGACCCCAGTGTATTGACACTTTTGCACATTAATTTGTCATGTTATTTAAAGTTACAATGACTTAGATCTAAATGAATAGTCTAAGATCGAGTGCCAGTGGTCTTGGTCTACAAGTTACTATTGAAAGATTTGTTTAACCCTTTCCCAAACGACAAAATTAGATCTAAATGAATAGTCTAAGATTGAGTGCCAGTGGTCTTGGTCTACAAGTTACTATTGACAGATTTGTTTAACCCTTTCCGAAACGACAAATTCTAGGGTAGTCCAATTTGAAAGTTGCTGCAGACGACAAAATGGACATTCAAGTCAAGTCAAGTAAATTTACATAGGTACATAACTAAGAAAATATTTAGACAAAGGGAGAAACTGCAGGTTCTTCTGCTTTATATTTGTTATTATCAATATAATAATTTTTCCCCAAATTTGAAAAATCGCGCGCTTTTTTCCCCACCTGAAAGGCCAGGCCCCTTCCCCAAAAATGAAAAAAAAGCCCTGCTTTAGTAATTTACACAATTTTGACAGAATTTCTGCATGAAAATGAAACAATCAGGCTACATAGGGGGTTCATTTAAACCCCTTAAACCCCTCTAGATCAGCCAATGTATTCATGTGACACATTTTCATCAGGCTCCTGCCTCCATATCATTATAAAAATGGTTCTCTTCCCTAATCATGGCTTGAAACTAATCTCGCTGCTAAACAGTTCTAAAGAAGTGGAACGAATTGTAGCCAAATAGTTTGTAAATAGCTCACTCTATTTCATTTAAATCGTAAATTTCAAGTATTGTTGTAGAAACGGTCAATTTCAAACGTGATCATTTTATTGAGTTACCAATCGTTTGTTTGCAAAAAAAAATGCAACATAAAACGCGAAAACCAATGACAAAATCAAATTTACCTCTAATATTTGCTCCTGGTACGATGCACTTCATTGTCGTTCAACTCAAAGAGTAAATGTAAAATAATTCATTTATTTGTAATGATAAATAAGAGGACTCCAATCAGAAATAGTAGTTTCAGTCTGTCAAATAAATATTCCGCGAAAACGGATGTCGCCAAATGCAGACGGTTTCCTTTCGAAGGCCCCGCCCACTTTCCTTAGACTGGAAATTTTAGGATGGGATTCGGGGGTTGATTGGCTATTATATAAATATTTACCGATAATATGAAAATAGGCAAAGCCTAAATACGAGCGAAAGCAAGCAGCTTTTCATAGTAGATCTGTTTACCGTAATAAATTGATAAGGAAACAGTTTAGAAGTTGAAACAAAGATGTACATAACCGTTTTACAAATACATGTTGATTTTTATGATTTGATGAAATTTAGCAAGATTCTGACAAAGAGTCCAAAAAATAATTTCCTTCCACTCTGATTAACTTAGTTTAATACTGAGCCACACATTAATTTGTCACACTATCTAATCATATTACCAGAAAGGTGATTCAAGTTGTATCCATCTAACAAAGTATAAGACTAAATTTAAGTTTCAAGTATCTTTTATATAGCGTAACTTGAATTATTGAATTCTGGAAACACGAAATTTGATTCAGAATTTTAACACTGCTTACTGGACTCGATTTTAAGTCTCAAGTTACTAATTGTATCAAATTGGTAAATTGTATGTTTAAACTTTAGTTGTAGTCGGATACATATGGGTCAGTATTGACTAGTATTTGACTTCCAGCACCTAATACTCCAGTCCTTTAATAATTCCTTTCCAAAACAATACCTGTTTTGACGCCCCTAATAGAAATTGCTCGGGAAAACATTTAGACAAAAGAAGAAAATGCTGATCATCAGCATTGCTCCTTTTGCCTCAATATTTTCTGTGCTATAATGTATGCAGATCCCATCTTTATCAACACATATTTTGTCTTTTGCAGAAGCTTTAACACAGGACATTCCCAATCTTTGCCGTTTGGGAAAGGGTTAAGTAAAGGAGTATTAGGTGATGGGAGTCAAATTATAGACCCTTGTGGTAGGATACAGGTATTTGCATAATTTGGTGATAATTATATAGACAAATGGTTCAGTGGGCTAGCTCAGTGATTAGAGTACTAGACCTAAGGCCCAAAGTTCAAATATTGGTTGAGCTGCGATAGTTTTCATTTCCTGCTATTACATTATAAATCTGCGATATCTTAAATTTCAAGGCAGGACCGTTGCTAAATAGAAGTATGTGGCATTTATCTACAGGGTTCTCCACAAAATAATGTGAGGATGTTGTCTATACAGTAGAATTCCAGTGTGCTTTGGGAACAGAGTTGTAGTCCTTCAAATGAGTTCTAGTAAAAATTATTATAAGTCTCTTCTAGCAATGTTTCTGTATCCAGAGAAGAGGGGGAAATGTTGAAATGCGTTGAAATAAAGACCACTAGTGCAGATGATTAATGTGCATAAGTGCACTTTCAGCAGATCTACTTGTTGTCAAGCCTGGACCGTTGTAGATTGGCACATCCAAAAGGTGTAGGCGGACGTACAGAATTTGATGGGTAGTTGTGTTTGCAGACAATTTGCCGAAATCTGAGGCATTTTCCTGGTTTAAACTGAAAGGTCTAAGAATGTTCTTAATCACTATGTAAGCCATATATAGCCATACAAAACTTTTGGGATGAGCTTTGGCCAATCAAGAGTCACCTTTTTTCTCTTAACTTGATTCAGGGCATGCCAAAAACAGGTTTTTTTCACCCCTAGATTGAATCGTGTACCCCCCGTTTTTGCAAGCATCCTTCTAGGGTTTGTATGGAAAGGATACAAGCATATTGTAAAATAGTAGTTTGAAATCCTAGATTTAAGAATGTGGACACTGTCTAATTTTATAGTGAAAATGATATAGGAGTGACCACTAAACAAGTTAGTTATGTCCTCATTGACACTATGAACACATTATAATTATAATAATACCTTCTTTCATCCTCTCAGACTCTTGACTTTGATTTAACGTGTTATAAAACATGACATGTTTTCTGAAAAAAAAATACTTTTATTGCATTTGAATAAATTAAACAACAGATGGTTTAGTTCAGTCACAATATCATGGTACTTGTTAAAAAATTTTCAGGTCTATTTAAACTAGGAAAAACGCCGTTAATTATCAATAAATCTTGAATGCTTTGTTTCAAATTTGCAGGTGTGAGGTATCTGAAATATATGAACCATCACTCACATGCAAAATTTTAATAGTTTGGAATAGTATGGAACACGATGTTTATTTTTGTTTAAAAGCATCTCTCATACCTTGTACGTATATGTGATACATTCATATTTAAAAGAAAAGTCTAGTAGCAGACTGTCAAACTGTCTCCTGCATAGACATTCTGGATTAGATAGATTTACATTTTTTCATCTGCACTTAGGAATTAGGACAGTTGTGATAAAACTAGATAGATACGGGGATAAATCTGTTGATATACAGTCGACACTCGTTATGTCGAAGTTAGAAGGGTCATCAAATACCTCGATATATCCGGAGTTCGAGTAAACCGGTTTGGTCCAGTTTCTTCTTAAACAACAGTTTGACCTATTTATCGGTAAACAAGTGCGTACCTAATTGAAATATAGTAGGAAAGGGAAAGCTCGAAACGAGCAATTTCTATCGTTTTCCTACTATATTTCAAAGGCTATATTTATTAACAAATTATTTCATTGGTTTTTTATATATCCATAGATGATGATGGGTCTAGATTTCCACTTCGACTTAGGCGGAAATTCGACTTATCCGATGTCGACATAACGAGTGTCGACTAGTTGATACTTACGGTATCTGAGGGAATGTATGCAGATGTATGTTATAAGCTACATTCAGCTTCCAAATGCCCTTTCCGTTATTTACCGTTTTTCCTGGTTCATCATTTCGTCAGTCTTCGTCTTTCGGCTCAGAAATTTAATGCAGGAAAAATCTCATTCAGCAAAAATTTATGAGAATAAGTTTTCAATGGCAAATTGTACCAAATCCTTTGTCATTTTTTTTCCTATGAGATTTTTCTCATCTTGATCTAGCCATTTGAGTGAAAATTTTGGCATATTTATAATAGAATTTTTCCCTGCATATCTACTTAACATTTGGTAAAAGAGGGTAGCTTTAACTCTATAGATTTTATATCAAAACTCTTTCCGAAATAAGCGGTGATTTTACGGAAAAGAAAGGGTTCAGGAAAACATTGAGAAAAAAGAAAATACTGATAATCAACATTTTCGTCTCAACATTTCATGTGCTAGATCACAATTTCCGTCGGGAATCAAATTTTCAGACACAAACAAAGAAATCTTAAAGCCCTTTCAACTGTTTGTACATTTCTGTTTTGGAAAGGGTTAAACTGCAGGGGCCCGTTTTACTAACGAACTTACGCAAGAATGTTTCGTAGATTTGAACGTAAGTTCAAATTATTTGCGTGAGTGCGTTTTACTAAAATTGTTCGCAGCTAAGATTTGCGTAAGTTTTTGTGTAACTTTACAATCTAAAAAAGTTTGCGTAAGTTTTTACTAATGCCAGTGCATCAATTTACCTAAAAAACGCCCCGTAATGCATGTTAAATGATTCAGAAACCTGAAAATAAAGCCTGATTATTGTCATTTCTTTTATCCTCCATTAAATTTCTTTAATGAGCCCCTGTGCACCCCAAAAATCTATCGTGTGTTGTGGTGACGTAATATATCGGCATATGCTGACCTCGTTTATAACGTGTAAAACAACCGATGTAAACAGCAAAGAAAAGAGTGGATTTTGTTGACAGGCAAGGATAGAAATGACTAGGTAGTCAACTTATTTCAAGGAAATGATAGGCCTGTATTAGGATTCGAGGCCATTGTTATCCTTGGAATTTGCCACCTTACCAAACACAACATTTGACGATTTCTCGTGTAAAAACAATGGAAACTTCACGTGTACAAACACTATTCAGGGACACTTTGGACTGAGGAAACTTAGGAAAGTGATTGTGGAATTCTTTTTATGAATTTATCAGACAACCAAATGGATTATCGATGGTATGTTTTATGTAGTTGTTTGAGTTGGATCCGTTTTCCTGTTCAAGTTTTGAACAAAATGTTAACTTTGTTCTATGTTTCTAATCCCAGTCCACACTGACAACACACGTGACACAGGCCCAGCCCAGAGATATTATAAATCGCTCAATTCCACGCTCGTTTTAAGTTAGGCCTAACATTATTTCGCCAGTACTTGCAAATCGAAATTATGCTTTGAAATTTGAAATGAACATTCTTGAGGTTCCCCCCTATCTTAACTCAATAAATGAAACTGGAGGAAAACTGCAGGCGTGTAGATTCTATTGCATTGTAAAAAAAACCCTATCAGTTTATCGAAATATACGGAAGGGACAAGACTTCACGGTAGAAAAAAAATCATGAACGACAGAATGAATCTGGGTCAACAATTTACTATGGAATGTACAATTACGTCATACGAAATCTCCCGCACTCAGTGCGTGTGACGTCATCAGGCATAGTTTTGTGTAAAGAATTTTCTGAAATGTTTTCTTTTTGTGCTTTAAACATTACTATCGAGTATCTTTTATATATAGCGTAACTTGAATATATTGAATTCTGGAAATACGAAATTTGATTCAGAATTTTAACACTGCTGACTGACTTTCGTGTTTAGTGAGATTTATGGTGTGCTTTTGTGTGAAAATCGAGTCCAGTCTGAAACCGGAACTTGAGCTCCAGTGGGCGAAAATTTCAAGATGGCCGAAAAAAAGTCCCCTAGGGTTTGGGAATATGAAATATTGAAATTGACTAATACGGTAATTTGTGCTTTTATCTTCCTATACTCGTACGTGTAACCTATAGGCGATCAAAAGATCGCGGCTTCGCCGCGATCTTCCGCTCGTATTATGGCTTGAAGTTCCTTGTTCTTCTTTTTGCTTCTCCTTATTTCTGCTACTTCTTTCTAAGATTCTTCTACTTTAACCCTTCCCAAACAGGACCAGGTTTTGATGTCCTGATAAAATAAACTTGTGAAAACATTGAAACAAAAGAAGAAAATGCTGACCAGTAACCAGCATTTCATCGGTGTAGGGTAAATGCAAAACCTCGTATGTCGGTTGTTTGTCCAGGTCAGACAATTCTTGCATGTTCTGATATATTTTAACTTAATATGAATATAAAGGCAAGGCCTTAAAAGCGAGCGCAGCGAAGAAAGAACAGCAGCATATAATCTCATATGCAATAATTAATTGAAAGTAAGTTTCGGAAAAGTTTTATCCCCCCCCCCTTTAAAAATCTCTTAAAAATGAGATTCAAAGTTTTTAATTAACACCGACGACTTTTTCCCTTCGTCTCAATATTTCCATTGTTATAGACATTGTACGCAATACACTAAACATTTCCTAATTAAAAGTATTTCTTTTCCGCATTACACTACACATATCTTAGACTACCTTAACATCTTTGATGTCCGACAAACTAGCATGAGTTTCTTTAACCCTTTCCTAAACGACAAAATTTTGAGTGGTCCAATTTGAAAGCTTCTGCAGACGACAAAGTGGTTGCTGATAATTTTTGGATTTGTGCACAATATGGCATAGAAAATATTGAGGCAAAAGGAGAAAATGCTGATATAGGAAGTATCTCGTAAGTGTTATTGCAAAACCTCGTAACTCCAGCTTTACTAAAGCTGGAATTACGAGGTTTCGCAATAATAAAGATGATTTCTTGAAAACCAAGCTGCCAAGCCCAAGAAAAAAAGCATCGGGAAAACATTGAGTCAAAAGAAAATTATTTCATTTCTATGGTAGAAATACAACAGAAAAAAGTAAAAACACTGCGAGAGAGAAAAGGTGAAAAGAAAGTGCCACGTAGATAATGCTTACACGAATTTTACCTCCTTTATTTTTACTTCATGCCTACATGTAATTCAAGCAAATAAAATAGAAGTGTTTTTGTTTCTTTTTCCGAATATTTCCTTGATGTCCCCACGAATATACACAAATACGTTATTCTTTAGCCAGTCAAAAGTACTCGCCCTCTGCAACTTTTTTGAATGCGTTTCGTGCAAGTTAAAGCCCAGTGTCTCCATCTGATCTCTTACGTAACTCAGTGGCCTATTGTTCACGTGACTGAGCCCACCTTGACCTGGGACAGCCCAGCTTAATATGATACCTATCCTGGCATGGCGACATAGATTATCCAAGTACGTGCTCTCATATTGGCTTGGAATGTGTTCAGCAACCTCGAGTGACAACACGAAGTCGTAAATCGGAATATCATATTGTGAGAGGGTTAGATCCAGAAATTGTACAAGTCCAGAGCTCGTTTCTTCACAAAAAGGCGCGCCATCATACGAATCAAACGTCCTGACCTCTCCTAGTTTGAGGATCTCTCGTTTGTATGCCCCGGGACCATCACCAAAGCTGCCAACTGACATTGATTTCAGGAGAGAAGATAAAGCGCGCACAAGACCGTGATCGATCACGTGCTGGCCGCCATCTTCCGTGCTTGCCGACTGACACCAGCCGCCATCTTCGCTTGTTGGATCGCCTGTCATCTGAAATGATCAACACGAAAGATTTCGAGTGTCGACTTTTTTCTCCGGAAAGATAATTATATTGTCTCAGTCACAGCAAAGTTTGGAAAGGCGTAGTCCTAATAAATTATGGAATTTATTGTTTACTTTGTCAAGGTAAACACTTGCATATTCAAGTACCATTGAATTCAGAAGAGGAAATTTGCCTGCAACAAACGCGAATTTAATACACGATTGATCTAACTGCAAATGTTTGTTTTTGTTTATTTTTTTACTTATCTCAATATTCCATCACATTAAAACTTACAGTGTTGCATAATGTTTGTTGGGATATATCTAGATCTATATGCCAGTTATATGCTGGAAGATATTGTGTCTAAATCTTGTACAATACAGTCTAAAATTTTGAAAAATCTTCAATCTCCATTCTCACATATGACGCCGAAATTCCACGTAGACCAATAGCGTTTTGTATCTTATGTTGGATGGAAAACCGTAATACAAAATTATTCCACCATGATATAACCACATAAAAATACAACCTCACACTGTAACTGTCCCACCACCTTCCACATCTCATTTATCTGTCGAGACAACATGTTTCTCTCCGACTTCAGTCTCCCTATTGTTAATTCTTCCTCCTTGGCAGTTTCGGTGTCGCCATACTGTTGTCTGTGTTCGATCCAGAGTTTATTATATTTAGCTTTTACAGCACCCATCTCATTTATATGTTTCAAGTTGTCATTTGTTATGAATCGTAAAATTCGTCTTGATATAGAGAATTGTGTCAATATCATTATGAACACCATGACACTTATCACGGCAGCAACTCGAATGACCAATGCCTTATTAAGTGTGTAAGTTTTCATTTTGGTTTTCGTCTTACTCGAATTTCATTCCAAATCCATAGAAATACTAGAATATCACAATATTTGCACATTGTGGCTTTAAATCCATGTACAAACCTTTTACACTGTAATTAATTAAGCCTTTCCCAAACGGCAAAATTTCAGGCTGGCCCAATTAAAAAGCTGGCTCAGACGACAAAACAAATGTTGCTTAAGAAGGGATTCCTGCTCAAAATAGCTCAGAAAATATTGTGGTAAAAGGAGAAAGTGCTGATTATCAGCACTTTCTTCTTTTGTCTCAATGTTTTCCCAAGTAAATTCTAATATGAACGTCAAAACAAGGTCTTGTTTGGGAAAATTTAATTAATTCACGTTTTCGTTTATCTGCTGTGTCTAAAAATCCAGTATGAAAAATAAACGATCGGTAGTAAGACTAGTTTGGCCATGAAATCCAAGATAATCTCTCTGACCTTCGTGGACTATATGGAATATCCTTATCAATCTTCGACACACAGTGCCATGTACGTACACCGTAGCATGCGTAGGCTTAATCATGACTGCATGATTGTCACACATAGATTAGATCTTTCTTAAACAAGATCTGGTATGGTCCCAGTTTCTCGAAAAAAAAACCCTAGGTACGTTCTCAGGCTCAAATCTTAGCACCGTACTCAAATCACACGAAATCAACGTGAACTTCAATCGAATACCCATCAACATTGGAGAGTACTCCTTTGAAGTTGAACATGTTCTCATGAGCATGTACTTAAGTTTTTTTCGAGAAACCGGGGCCTGGTTTTGACGTCCCCAACATAGGCTAAAATGCTTGGGAAAACATTGAAGCTAATGAAGAAAATGATGAAAATCATTATTTCCACGTTTTGCCTCAATATTTTCCCGGCAATATTGCATGAGAAATCTTGCGTTATTAAGCTGCATTTTGTTGTCTGTAGCAGTTTTTAGCTCCACTGGCCTTTCAGGCCAGCGGGCTATTGTCATGGCGGTGTGTCCGTCGTGCGTCCGTCCGTCCGTCCGTGCGTCCGTAAACTTTTTCTTTAAAAATCTTCTTCTCAAAAACTACTGGATGGATTTCAACCAAACTTCACAGGAATGATCATTGGGTGACCCTCTCTCAGATTCCTTCAAAGAATATGGATTGAATCAGTATAACCTGAGTTATCTGCCCTTGAATGTCAAAAATAGCAGGTTTTGACTAGTTTTCTTCTAAAATCTACAAATATTGAACAATCAAGACAAAACTTTGACAGAATCATGCTGACTACAAGATCTTACCTTGGTAAAATTTTCAGCTTGATCTGAATTTTACATCATGAGTTATGTGCCCTTGAAATTGACAAAATTGCCATTTTCAGCTGTATTTTGACTTTGTTTTCACTCTAGCAACTACAAATATTGACTAAACAAAACAAAACTTTGACAGAATAATACTGACTATAAGATCTTGCCTTGGTAAAATTTTCAGCTTGATGGTAATTTTACATCATGAGTTATGTGCCCTTGAAATTGCAAAAAATTGCCATTTTCGGCTCTATTTTGCTGGTTTTGACTTTATTTTTACTATAAAATCTATAAATATTAACCAATCAAGACAAAACTTGGACAGAATATATATAAGCATTATATGCTGCCTGGGTGTAATTTTCAGCTTGATCGGAATCTTACATCATGAGTTATGTGCCCTTGAATTTGACAAAATTGCCATTTTCGACTTTGTTTTCACTCTTACAACCACAAATGTTAACCAATCAAGATGATACTTGTACTTGGAAAGAATCTTGTTGACAACAAGGTCTTGCTTATGTGTAATTTTCAACATTATCACACTGTTACAATCTGAGTTATGTGCCCTTGAAATTGACAAAATTTCAGTTTTTCGACACTTTTTCCACTCTTGAAGCCACAAATATTGACTAATATAGACAAAATTTGAATAGAATGATAGTGACCATAACATCTTGCATGTGTTTAATTTTCGATTTGATTTTGAATATACATACTGAATTATTTGTCTTTGAATTTGGCAAAATCACAGTTTTCAATTTTATTATCGCTCTAACATCCCTAAAATATTAGTCAATCATTTACTTTCTTTTTGCATTGACCACATGATTGCTGCTTTTGACTTTGTTTTTGCTGTAAGAACCATAAGTATTCAAAAATCTAGTCAAAACTTGGATTTGATATTAAAAGAAATTCAGGACTGTGGAGCGACTCAAGACCTTCAGGTCTTTCTAGTTTTTAAATAGGAACATTCCAAATCTTGGACATATGGAAAAGGTTAAGTCGAGTCTGCATTTTTTATTATGGTCAATGATGGTTCGTAGAGTTTGCTGAATGTCACATTATCACGGCGTGGAATAGCGTGACACAACAACAAATGCAGAAAACATTCATCAGTTCTGTCAATACGGTGACTAATTTTATTTTTAGTTTGAAGAAGAGACGTTGTAAAAACGCAATGAATTTGCTGCATATGGTGGTTCTTTTAAACCACACCTGATAACAAACAGTTATCCTTCTCAAATTCAAATCGGTCCCGTATTAACAAAATTGTTGCAAATTTTCTAAAATTGTTGTATCACGTGATTTTCCACCGTGTTAAGGCTTTTCTTAATTGTCTTGGCCAAATATTTACATTCTTGGAAATTTGGTTGTTTTGGGTTTGACGCCTCTTTCAACTTCTATGGTCATATCGCGGCGGCTGGAGCGGTCGGTCCGTATGTCGGTCGATCTGTCCGTAGACCAAATACATTCTAAATTGAAAGATGTTGTGGGCAACTATACTCAGTTCCAAAAGAAAGTGTGCACTTTTGCGTTTTACCTTTAGGTCTACCTTAATTTTCACAAAGTTTATGGCAATTTAGGGGGTAAAAGTGATACCATACTTCAGATTAGACCTTAAAGAAAATTGACATCAAAACAGATGTTGATAGAATTGCTCATATTGCATACACGCAGTCAGATCATTATGGTGTTGATGGTGTTGAGCTTTACACTCCGTACAGCTTCTTTTGTGGATAGAGTTACAAGCTTATATGCCGTTGTAGGGTTTGACCAGGCATTCCAAGCCATTTCCACGATAAAGTTTGAATTTTCCTGTAGACGATATGTGAACGTCAACGTTGGTAATCGCTACGTTAGTGGTCTAGTGAATTGCAGTGAAACGGTGCAACAACGTTCTAAAGCGAATTTGTTTGCCTTTAAGATGCCATACAAATGACCACTTGCTATTAGAACATAATTACCGTACAAATTCAAATTTGTTGAAGGCTTTGGAATCTTCACCAGGTTCGGTCTTGCTCACAGACGTTAATTATAATTCGTTTCACGCTGATGCACTATGTATAGCTGTAATGGACTTGTGATTTTATGCAACGGTATGCCAAAAGGATTGCTGTGAGTGTACTTTCTGATCGATTTATCTCATCCAGCACGTGAGGCATACGTTAAAGACTAAAATTGCAAAATCGCAATCAAGCCAAAAATTCGTGTGTGTTATGTGATTTCTTCATCAATATAATATTATCGTTTGTCAATAGTCTTGAGATGTGTCGTACAAAATTTCCTTGAGGTAGACGGTATACTTTTCGAGATATTTAAAATTTAAAAGTGCACACTTTCTTTTGGAACTGAGTATTTATGGTTGTTGATAAAGAAAGGATTTTTGTATGCAGAAAATATAGTCGCTTTTCAACAAAAAGCCCGTAAGTGCAGCTTAAAACAAGCTGCAGTTACGAGGTTTTTGTTGAAAAGCAGCAATATGTAGGCTAGACTTGGCAAAGGAGGAAATTTATGGCTATCAGCATGATTACCCTACCGTTTTCTTAAAGGGAAGTCAAAACCTGGTTTTGTTTAGGAATAGTTCAAAAGACAGTCGCAAGAACGAAATAAATGCAGGTGACCAACGAAATATTATTCACTTGGATAGGTAAATGAAATCCGTCACGCAATAAAGGACCTTCTGGGAAGTTTGATAAGTATCAACCCTGGTCAGTCTACGTCTACGCGAACTGCAAAGAGTGACTATGATCGAAACTATTCACTCTAATGTGATTTTCAGGATCTGGATTGTTTTTCCTACCATAGTTTCAAACTCCACACAGTGACAATGCCTTACATTATCACTGCAGGCATATAAATCACGTGACCATTGTGAATGTCACGCGATATCGTAAAGATGGCAGAAATTTATTTATATTTCTGAAATCATTTTTTAATTCAATTTGATTTTTTTATTTGGATTCCGCGCAGACTGACAAGGGACGATACTTTGCACTGTAATGTAACTTATGAATCTAGAATGTTTTCTTATCTGACTATAATAGCTTCATTTGCCAAATTGGGTATCTGGTTGACCTCTGATGAGTCTGATAATTTTGTCAAAATTTGGATATTTGGACTTCTGACAAGGTCCCTTTTAGCATGACGGGTCGCATACCCGGTATGTTAATTTCTAAATGCAACATCTGATTAGTCTAGCCCGTTTCTCGAAGTTTTGTTGTGCGGTTTTCCCAGAAGGTCACTTTTAGTGTAATGGTTTACAAATGAATACAAGATGCAAGAATTGTAAATGATGTACATGTATTTATGGTAAAATATAAAACATTACAAACAATAAACTATACAAAAATAAATGATGTTCAATGATTTCATTTAAAACTGGTGTTAGTGATTTCAATTTTTTCCAGGCACTGTTTAATCCTATTATAGGCCTTTAAGTATTTCTTCTCTTTCTTCTACAACTCATATCTTGAAATGAATGAAAGTATCCGCCTACCAATATGTTTGTTTGTTAAATTAATTAAATAATGTGATAGCTATAAACTAATCATTAATCCTGGAGATGAAATGATAGTTTCCAAAAACATTTCGAAACTTAAGTTTTTGTGAGACAGATTAATAAATCACAATGTTGGGGAATAACAATCAAAGCTGTATACTGAATAAACGTAACAAAGTACGCAATATAACCTTCTCGCTATCACCGCTTGCCAAATTAATCCGAGAACAAATACGTAGAGAATTTTAGAGAAACGATGGAAACGATCAGCCTATACACCTTGTCATTTTTGCACTATTTTAATTTAGGAAAGGTTTAAACATGAAGAGAAGGCTAACGAGAAGAGTATCTGTAAATTAGACTTTAGACATATCTTTCAGAGAGTGTCTTTTTTCGCTCAGCTTACATGTGAAATTTCTGTTCCGTTACTTTTAATCGACGATGTAGATATTGTGAATGTTTTAGGTTCGATCCCGTTGACGTCCTCTTCGCGTGAGTACTGGTGCTCGTACGTTTTCACGTGCAGGTGATTACCGACTAGGAGCTGGTACACGATTGGTCCAATTATACTTCCGGCCACGCCTCCAACCAGCGGAACCCAGAACCAGTAATCCCAGTAACTGAAAAGATAGGTGGTATTTTAGCCTATTTAGTATGTGATAAATAATCCTAGTTGAAGACTAGTTTCAGTGTCTATGGCCGATAAGCTAGCTATTGATACATTTTATTCCCATGATTACTGAAGCCCATGCGAGCGCATTTAGAAATGAAAAATGTATCGAGAAATTAAAATCAAGAACATCTGGACCTATCCGTCGAGTGGTAAGCCAAAATTAAACCAGTGTTAAATGAGCAGGTATGTTGCATTTCAGATTTCAGTTTTATCCACCAAATGCCGGATGCAAGCATGTCAATTATACGCTATGTAGGTAAAACTGCTCACCCAGGATCATAGATCAAAAAAGTTTTACATGTTAGATTGTTGAAATGGTCTTCCATAGTAGTAGACGATAGATAAGATGTCGTTATGTTATAGAGGCTTTGCTATTCAATATTGCCAAGGAGTTTAGTTACCTGAAGACTTCAGATCCATATATGATACTGGCAAATATTCTGCCTGACAGATCTAGAGATATATTAATGGCGGCACCGGTGTTCACACCAAACGTCTGTACGACAAAGAACAACATGAAAGCGTTTGCGATCGGGATGATACCCGGATGTGGGTTGGCATTTGGCGGGTCCGTAATGGCAGCGATACTTCCGGTTAACAAGGCCACACCAACTACCTGAAGATATCAGAAAAGAACGTGATAATTTATGACGTCGGCAAGTTAGATTAAAAATTGATTACTTTTCTGCCGTCTTAATTCAGTTACAACAATTACAAATGTATTTTCTATGTCAGATTGTTTTAGACGATTCCCTCTCCAAGTTGATAGAATTAACGTACGGCAAAATGAATTTCAGTGCACTTTTAAACACTTAGCTTTGGATTGGTCATTTAAAAAGTTTGAGCCACTGCTTCAGTCGTTTTGGGACTACATACAGTTGAACGCGCCCGAACATTTTTCTAATCCTAGAAAACCCCGATACCTCTTCATGCGCCACATGGACTAAGTACTATGTATTGCACGAGAAGACCAAGGGGCCTCCGATGATATTTACTATGTAAAACAAGGTAAAAATCTTACCACGTCGAAGAAGCCAGTCAGTTTTGAGATGACTGTATAGTCGGGTAACGATGTAAAGAGAAAGGCCGTGCCATTGGTGCCGTAGACTGTCCGTATACCGCCGTCATACGCCGTCAACATATCTGTAAAGTACAACAGATTGAAACGGTATTACAAAATTGCTTTACAAAACTATCATTAAGTCTTGTAATGTTGTAGAAATATGCTAAATAAAGTTGCAAAAACTTGTGAACAATTCCATTTGAACTTCTCTGTTTCCTGTTTAGGTAAGACCTGGGTAATGGGCTATGTGACCAGTTACGGAACGAAATCTGCATGGTGCGAACAGACGATTTGAAGGGAAGTAATTTTCATACAAAATCTTACCACTATGCTAACGGTACTTTAAAAATGTTCGGAATAAGTCGAAATATAACGATTATACCGGAAGTGCACTACCCAGGTCTTACGTTAAGATGCTTGTATTTTTGTATGTTTTTACTCAATTTTTAGACATCCTTTCATTTGAAAATCAGCGTAGGTGTAAATGTAGAAGTTCCTCACGACCCACTTTAACTTGGCGTTATTCTGTATGATTAAAACACTTATCTCTGTCATGGACGTGTTTGGCCACATAAAACAAACGTTAGCAAACATTGAAAAATAGCTGTTTGACATATTTTTCAATAAAATCTGGTGAGAAAAGAATTTGATGGGAATAAGAAATTAGAACAAGGTCGCATGTTGCGGCGTATAAAAATTCTATCGTTATAATTCGGTTTTCGTTTTTGTCGTTGCCATGTTTACCTTTTGAGAATTATTTGCTTACAATCAACACAATTCAATTTTCATACTCAATGCCAAAGACTAGCTGTCTTTGTACTTTTTTCTGCTCGCAGGTGGTATTTACCAACCCGTCTAATTATATCACGATATATTTTTTTAAAATCGCATAACCACTGGTGGTGAACTCGGCCAAAGCGAGGGACGTTTTTCGCTACAACAAGGTACAGATATTTTGCGTTTAAATGTGAGTTTAAAGATCTGATTGGATAATTTTTTAATAACAATGAATTTGTTCTAAAAATATACCGGATTTGCCGATATGTATTGAAAAACCGTCTGTGTTGTTATAAAATCTCGTAACTACGGCTTTATCGAAGCCGTAGTTACAATATTTTATAACAACACCGACGGAATATTATGATCGCGAAAAAACGTCCAACGCTTTGGCCGAGTTCACCACCAGTGATAACAATCAACATCCGTTTGGTACTCTAGTCGCAATTTTTACTTTGGCGAAATTTTGCTACTTTCAAGTTTGGCTAGGGATATTCCAATGATACTCGCTAAATACTTGAATATTTGTTGGACCTTTACCCTTTCCAAAACGAAATGACTTACCACTGTAAATACCATACGTCAATACCGCAGCAAGAAAAGCTCCTATAAACTCGCCAGCTACATAAATAGGATACAGTTTACCTCGCAGGAGCTATACAAAATCACTTACCACTGTAAATACCATATGTCAATGCTGCAGCAAGAAACGCCCCTATAAACTCGCCAGCTATATAGACAGGCAACTTCTTCCATTTCATTTTACCGGTCAGACAGAACATGATGGAAACATTGGGGTTTGCACTGCCACCTGCAAAATCAACGAAATTTAATTTGTAGGTCCTACTGGAATCTGAAGAAGGTGTATTTCGTGGCATTTGAGACCAACATGGATCCAGATCAGCCTGCGTTAACTTGTAAACGCAGGCTAATCTGGGTCCGGATTGATCTCTTATGGCTTCTTCGTGACCTATACTTCAATGTAGAAGAGCAGCATGTGCGCTGAACATATGGTTCTTCGTATAATATCAAAGCTGAAGTCGAAATATGGTGGTCTAATATTCAATTCTGCAAACGTCACGGCCCGTGCATTATTATATGACGCCACAAATTCCTTGACAGAAAGACTGTACCACAATACAGGAACTCTTTAACAAACGGCACAATTTTAGAAATATCCCATTAGAAGGAAGTTACAGACGCAAAATAAATGCTTCGCTCCTATTATCAGCAGTTTCTTCTTTTCTCTGAATGTTTCCAATGCCTTCTCTGGAAGAGGCATCAAAACTGGTACATATTTGTGAAAGGGTTAAAGTTGCTTGCAAAGAAAGAGCTTTTTTTTCCAGATTGGCCCAAGACAAAATCCGTAGATGTAGCAACTTATGGAAACATTCACATTCACTCGTTTAATTATGATGCATAAAATTGAGCCAGGATCTGGAAAAACGTCCCCTAAGGCTTTTTAGCCCAACATAGATCCAGATCAGCCTGTGCATACGCACAGTCTGATCAGGATCCATATTGTTCTCAAATAGCTTCTTCGAGACCTGCAGTAACTTATAGAGAGCAGCATTGATGCATATTGGACTCCATTTGACAACAGGCCGATCTTGAAACTCAATTTAGAAAAATGCTATAAGGGACGTTTTTCCAAATCCCGGCTCAATTATATTCTGGAGTAAGGCTATATTATAATTATCCGAGGACGTTTTTATTTTTGGTTCTGCTGTTAAAGCTTTCTCTTTCCCACAATATTTTATATGATCACGATGTATAATCACGTGACTTAGAATTTCTGATAATCTTCAATAACTTTGTCAATACTTTACCAATTTGAATTCGGGTTGAAGCAAAGAAGGCGGAAAATGCCAGGAATAACCTGGACTTGTTGGATTTATGAAAAATCAACTGATAAAAAAAGTTATTGAAGATAAACCATAATTTTGGTTTATCTTCAATAACTTTTTTATCAGTTGATTTTTCATAAATCAAGCACGTCCATCTAATGCGTAACGTCTGTCTTTATTCTCTGCTTCAAACCGAATTGAAATCGGTCCAGCATAAATTACAAAATTATTGAAGATTTTCTGAAAACATTGTATCAGGTGATTATCCACCGTGTATGATAAAGCATGAAGATTTTCAACATGATTTCTACATCTCCTTTTCAATTTGAACCAACATAAGGTTACGGTTTGGTAAAGGCGTAAGGTATATGACCCATCATTAAAAACACCACTTTCTAGCCATGGGACCTGTATCAAATTACACACACTTGTAAATACACTTCAAGTAAGTTGATTCACCGTGCCGAATTTCAAGATTATGCTTCAAGAAGAAAATAATTTACAAGTATCTTTTTACTCTATATTCATACGCAAGGGAGGTAATTTATAACATTTTTGTCAAATATTTCCATGATTGTGCATTAATTCAAAATTCTAAACCGTTCAAAATGCTTATGTTTGTATTTGGAATGGAAATATTTATAACACAGTTTAGGATTTACTGGCACTTTTCAAATTTCGCCTCTGGCTCTTTGGTGCTAATGATGGGTTGTATACGTTAAGACTATGACTCACAGGCAGGTTCAAGACCAGCATAGGCTCATATAGCAAAAATGAGACAGCATCCTGAAGCCAAAGCTTTCCCTGTTGGATCGCTGGTTATCTAGAGAATGTCTTTAAGTTTGAGTTTGAGTTTATTGGGGTTTTACGCCGTTTTCAACTATCAGGGTCATATCGCGGCGGCTGGAGCACCTACTCATGGATTCCTGTTGTTTCTCAAACCAGTACTACCACAATACCCTTACCGAGCCTCCAGCTGCTCGCCCACTTAGGTTAACGATTTCAAACCCATTGGTGGGTGACAATTTTGTCAGAAAGGGTATTAGCCGCGGCCGGGTATCGAACTCGGGACCTCTCGAATGAGGGTCCGATGCGCTACCAACTGTGCTAAGGCCGCGGCAGAATGTCTTTAAGGTACTCCTCCCCTAATGGGATTTGCACAGTCAGATTTATTCAGGCAACGTCGTAAATATTCGGTGGTGGAATAGGATCAAATTTGTGTAAAGAATGTTAATTAACGAAGTCGCACGAAAAATTCCGACATCGCGTGAATGCAATTATAGGGATGAACTTCCTTAATTGCCCCCCTTATTGCTATACATCGCTACAATGGTTATATCTGAGGATCTTACCCGCGGCTTTAAGACCGACATATATAGCCAACATGAGACCACATCCTGCAGCTAAAGCTTTCCCTGTTGGATTGCTGACTATCACGAGGCCCTCTCTTACATCCGCTTTATTCTAATATATAATAACAATAATTATATCTGATGATCTTACCCGCGGCTTTAAGACCGACATATATAGCCAACATCAGGCCACATCCTGCGGCTAAAGCTTTCCCTGTCGGATTACTGGCTTGACCATGTGTAACCAGAGACTGTGTTCCGGACGCATAGACGGACACCTGAAGTGAAAAAAAAGTTTAAAAATCACATGTTTTTTTACCAAAACCTTGCAGCTTGTTATAATGGCTGATAAATTGGGTGGCGGATCACATTTTCAAGTTGAAGTTCAAGGATTTAGTTAAGACTGATATGATGCACATGTTACATTTGCTTTTATTGTTCAATAAATGCCATAACTAGATGTTATTTATGAGATCATAAATTGCAGCGGAAAATCGAAAATAGCAATGATTCGTATACTTAAGAACTTGTAAGTCATAATGATAATTTATGTACTATGTAAGATTTAGATCTAGATCTACGGTTTATTTTGAAATTATATCAGATTTATCACCACTTTAAAAACTTTTAACACATTTAAACTTGAAAGTACATTTTATTATTTTCATAAAGTTTTGTAATAGCTGATTAAAATCTGATGGCAAAACTATGTTAACGCATATATATGAACTTGTTGTTCAAGGTCACAGCCACCTAGTCAGATCTGGCCCGGGTTTCTGGAAAAAAAACTCTTATATACATACTCATGAGTACATGCTCAACTTCAATAGGATATTCTCCAAAGTTGAAGGGTATTCGATTGAAGATCACGTGGATTTAGTGTGATTTGAGGACGGTGCTTCAATTTGAGTCTGAGAACGCCTTAAAGAACGTACTTAATTTTTTTTAAGAAACCAGGCCTACCTGGTGTGTGCCTAGTTCACGACTTATCGTTATGATTAGGTGATATTATAACTCACGATAAATGACCTGGAAGAGCAGCCCGTGCTAATCGAATGGAATGCTCTTCCAGGTCAATTCTCGTCCGCTATAAAACTGTTGCACTATTAACCCTTTCCCAAACAAGACCTGGTTTTGACGTCCCATAAAGAAAAGGCTTGGGAAAATATTGAGACAAAAGAAGAAACTGCTGATAACCAGCAGTTTCTCCTTTTGCCTCGATATTTTCCTGGCTATATCACACACATTTCCAATCTTTAGTATGATCCATTTTGTCTTCTGTAGCAGCTTTTGATTTGGACAATCCTAAAATTTTGTCGTTTGGGAAAGGGTTAACCCTTTCCCACAAGACAGAATTTTAGTTCAATTCAAAAGCTGCTATATACGACAAAATGGCAACAAATCAAGGTTTGTTTTATGTATAATATAGCTCCGAAAATATTTAGGAAAAATGAGAAAGTGCTGATCATCTGTACTTTCTTCCTTTTCCTTAATGTTTCCTAACTCTCATCTATCAAGCACGTCAAAACCATGTCTTGCTTGGGAAAGGATTTATTGGTGGTGTGAAAATAGAAAATGGTGTTTCTTAGTAATAGATCACAATCATTTTAAAAATTGTAAGTTCGATTATGTTATGTCTGTTTATTAATTCGCATATTTTCTTTAAACTATTATCTGAAAGAGGGCCAGTTTTGTTTGAGATACGGTTAATTAAACAATCTGATAATGAATATGAACGAAGAAAAATCGAGAGGACGGCTTTCATTTTTCGCAATTAAGCTATTTGTCGTATAAACCAAACGGTGACAATTTTATGCCACCATACAATGCATTTGATGTTCATAACGAAATTTATTACCTAGTATATAATGTCATCTTTAAATAACTCTTTCCCCAAAATAAGATATTGTTTTGACGCACCAAGAAGAAATCGTTTGGGAAACAATTGAGGGAAAAGGAAAAAATGCTGATATTTTTCTATGCTATTACTTAAGCAACGCCTACTTTTTGCATCAACTTTCAAATTCCTCGCCAGCAACTCAATTTCAAATTAGAACAGTCAAGAATTTCGCGGATTCGGGCAGAGTGAAGTATTACAACGGGGCATTGTTTTGAATGTATAATTGTTAATGTCATATCCAAAATCCATGTACGTTTTTATTGTGAAATGAGTAAAAATGGGCAAAATATTTGCAGAAGTCGGTAAAATTCTATAATATCTTCGGTAACATTCGAAAATGCCGCAACTACAGATTGAAATGATTTGCCTGCAGCAATTTTGAACGTTAATAGCTATGGAATGGTTCTAAATGTACTTATTTTGTACAATAATCCCTTTTGATGATTGACCTTGCTTTGAATTTGAATCGTTACGCCACAAAAACAGCCTTTAAAAAGGTTATATAAAACGTTGTGGGAAAAACAGGAAATTACAGAGACAGGTGTTTTCCTATGATTTTTCACTTTTTTTTCAATAACTGGCAAATGAAGTCTAGATTATCTCGTTTGACATGCAGCAATGATTTTTTCTACCACATAAATAATAGGGCCCTATAAATTTGTAAAAACAAAGTGGGAAAAGGAGGATTGTGTTGCTTCTTGTCTCTTACGAATTTAAAACCTTTGTGACCAAAACAACGTACGAGTGATCTCTGAAAAGGTCGTTAAAGGGACATGACATTCACATTTAATCTTTTAAAGTATGTCTCGACGTCAGAATTGGTGATTCTAATTGCGTTTTAATGCTATCAGAATTTTTTTATTGGTGCTGATAAGCAAAATAAACTCCTTTAAAGTTGAAAAGAAAATGACAAATTCAATTTACGTCTGACCTGCTGAGCGGCGCAAATGCTTTGGTTTGAAATGTTCATAAGAAAATATTCTATTTCAGATAAAAATAAAGATAACATTTGTAAAGTGTCTCTAAAATAAGCATTAAGTTGGAATCAGGCAAATTGTGCTCCTATGGTAACTCAGACAAAAGTGGGTCCAAATCAAACTGTCTGATAAAGACCCTCGGTGTTCCAAAATAGTTTATTTATAACCAGTAGCAACTCTTGAGGAACAGCAAGGATCGTAATCATTAATACTGGCTCTAAGGTAAAGTCTGATCTGGGTCCAGTATAGTCTCAAATGGAATCAGGGCTCATTTTCCAGATGTCGTGTCATTTCTAAAGATGAACTCGCTGCTTTTCGTCAAAAGCCTTGTGACTAAAGCTTTTAACACTGTGATTATAGCCCACCATAAATGACCTGGTAGAGCATCTCTATCTATTATTTAGCTTGAGGTGCTCTGTCAGGTAATTTTTTATAAGCTATAACGAGTTTTTTCTATTGTTGTTGAAAAGCAACGAATTAAGGCAGAATACCGTAATGTAGCCATTTTGAGATTCATAAAACATCGGATTTTTTTTCGGGCGGCGTCGTTACGCATCCGAACTTATTCGGGCGCGGTCGTAAATATTCGGCGGTGGAAATTTCAACCGGCGAATGTTTTCGACGTCGCCCGAATAATTCCGATGTTGCGCGAATCTCATTACGGGTAGACTGTCTGAATGGACATGTATTTCACTTACCGCTAGTATGAAAGTACTGAGAGTCTCCGAGAACAGATCCGTGATCCATGTATTACGTAATCCACCCAGTCTCTGTAACGTGAAGCCTGCCATCGTAGAGTTTTCACGTAACGAAATGGGAAACAGGCTTCACAACTTGTGTCTTTTAATTAAGTTGAAATAGTATCTCTCTTTCCGATATTTATTTAAAGTTTTTGTCACTCATTCATATCTTCATACCTTGGGTTATCAAGTCTGCAAATCCAGTAGGACTAGAGTAAAAGCTTTTTCCCACTAATTCGTCAAAGGTTTTCACATGATTGAAAATCTTACGTTGAAATTAAAAACATAGAAAGTAAGTGGTATTTTAAAGGAATCAAAACAAGAGGATCGTGAGGCTTTTATGTGAAGTAATACTAACTTATTCTCGCACAATTCATAACATTTGATAATAACATGTCTCATTCTAAAGTCATTAAGTTATCAAACAAAAGCAAAGACATTTTCGTTTCTTTTTTGACGGTTTATCGAGGGTACTAAATCCTGAAGCTGAAGCCGGCGTATTCTTTCAAGAAAGAGAGTACTTTTAAAAAAAGATTATTAATATTTTATTAAAGAAAAAGGATGGAAACAGATAATGTAAGTTTGACAGAGAAAAAAACCCAAAGAAACTCGAATTACTTTTCATTAGAAAAAAAAACAACAAAAACAACAAAAAAACAATTACTAAGAAAAAAGAATCAAGTCACCAGAAGATAAAATTAATACCTAAATAATTAACAAAACCTTTAGAATGATTTACACCAACGATTCAAAGTAGTATAGTTATGATATTACATCGTTCCCCGTATCATCAAAGTTATCCAATCAAAAGTGAGTGCTTTCTTTATATTAGGCCCTACAATATTTTTCTTTTACCCTTTCCCAAACAAACCCTGGTTTTGATAACTTCATCAGATGTTAGAAATAGCATTTTCCCTTGCCACAAATGATTTCTATGCTTTAGATTGCACACTGTCTGTTTTCTCCACAATATTTTGTTTGCTACAACAGTTTTCAATTTAGACCAATGTAAAACTGTGTAGGTTGGAAAACGGTTCACACAAACATTACGAAATCTACAGGTTTTCCCAAACAAGCGTGAGGATCAGAATATTATGTAAAGACATAAAACGGTAATAAAAAGAACATGTTCCATTTCGGTAAATCTTTTCTCAAACTATGGCCAGATTTGATTGCAGTGCCACCACATAGGTTTTGAAACCCTGACGAGAATAGACAATATAACCAACAGTTTCTCCTTTTCTAAATGGGTCCTATGCTAGTGCATCACTTGAGAACAAAATTAAGGTAGAATATCCGTAATGTGGCCATTTTGAGATAAATAAAACATCGGATCTTTTCGAGTGGCGTCGTTACGTATCCGAACCTATGCGGTCGCGGTCGTAAACATTCGGCGGTGGATCGTTCCACCGCCGAATGTTTTCGACGTCGCCAGAATAATCCCGACGACGCGCGAATTTTATTAGGGATGCACTGCCTTAAGGTTTACATTCTGAGAATGAAATGCAGGGCCAGAGGCGAAATTTGAAAAGTGCCAGTTATTCATAAACTGTGTTACATTTCCATTCCAAATACAAACGTAAGCATTTTGTATGGCTTAGAATTTTGAATTAATGCATACTTATGGAAATATTTGACAAAAATGTTCAAAATTACCTCCCTTGCATATGAATATAGAGTAAAATAATATTTGTAAAGTATTTTCTTCTTGAAGCATAATCTTGAAATCCGGCACGGTGAATCAGCTTATGTGAAGTTTATTTACAAGTGTGTGTAATTTGATGCATTTCGTATGGCTAGAAAGTGGTGTTTTCATTCTCAGTTCGTAAACCTTAAGATAGAATACCCGCATTGTGGCCATTTTGAGATGAATAAAACATCGGATTTTTTCTAGTGTTGTCGTTACGAACGTATCCGGGCGCGGTCGTACATATTTGGTGGTGGATCGTTCCACCGCCGAATATTTTCGACGTCGCGCGAATCTCATTAGGGGTTGACTACCTTAATCCTGATCATCATGTGAATTTGTGCGAGATCATCGGCGGTACTAATAAGGTTTCACATAGACACATGCTAGTATTGAAACATTGTATTCTCATATACTAAGTAGGGTAAGGAGGGGCAAAACGCCCAGGTGGGGTCAAAGGCCCACCCCTATTATTTCGTCACTCATTATGTCAATTGATATTTGTCTTGAATTAACACTTGAAGTATTCTTTTAGAAAGATGCCCATGTAATTTTTACATCTAAACGTCATTCAATTATCAGTATGCAAATAATTGTTTATTTTGCATATGTTTGATCTAATATTTGGGTAATGGGTTTTCTTGTGTATCTTATATCAGTCCGAGTATTCAATCAACCAAAATGCATTTTATATTTATATGTCCAATTGGTCGCCTACACAAAAAGATAAAAAGAAAAAAATATCAACACATTTTTTTCTCTGGCCAAATTAAATCACCCACCCCCTTTGGGGTAAAACGCCTATTCTGCTTTGGGGCAAAACGCCCATACTGGGCGTTTTGCCCCTTCCAAGGGCTAAATAGTGGGCGTTTTGCCCCTTGTATGGATAAGTAGGTATTCAGAAGTACTACAATTTTCCTTTAAACTCAAAGAATGACTAAGGTTGGTACATATGACGAAATCATTTACATTTCGTTGTCTACAAAAGAAAAACTGGCAAAAAAGACCGACTTTTCGCGAATTTATCAAACTTTTATGTCACCTGATGGATCCATGTGGGGCAAAACGCCCATGACACGTCGATTTTGTGTTAAAATGAGACAATAAGACCATTTAATCTACTTTAAAGGGGCATTATAAAGAACATAACATCAGTATGTTTTAAATTGACTGATATGAAGATGCTGCAGACAAAGGACAGTAACACGTAACCACTTTTATAGACAAGTAAATTATGCCCAAATCTAGCCTTTACGCTTGATAAAAAATGTTGAAAATATGATAAAACCCATCCAAAATATATTTTTCCTAGTGTATTAATTACAAACTAATTATATTTCCTATTTTCCCCCAGGTATTTTCAAAATATTTTTTTTATTTTCATATGGGGCATAAAGCCCAGTGGTGGGCTTCGTGCCCCACCCCCAAAGGCGTTTTGCCCCGAGGGTGGGGCAAAAAGGCCAAATTTCGAGAAAAATTGTTTTAACGACAGTCATTTTTTATATCAAATGACAAAGCTGTTTTGGGTTTAGACATTTGGGACAAAGGGCAAAGTTTAATTTCACGTTGAAACATTTACATTATACCTTGTTTGTTTTGTGCTACAGCGCTCTTTCCTTAAGGGGGGCGTTTTGCCCCTCCTTACCCTACTTTAACCCATTACCAGAAGGCAAACGTTTCTAAGTCGTCCCGAATTCAAAGATATTGTGGAATGAATGAAATTTGCATATTTGGGTTTTTTTTTTTTTTTTTTTTTTTTGTGTGTGTGTGTGTTTTTTTTTTTTTTTTTTTTTTTTTTTTTTGGGGGGGGGGGGGGGGGCAGAAAACATCACAAGCAATTCATTTTGACGGAAACCTTCGTCTTCTTAACCCTTTTCCAAACGACAAAAAATTAGGATGGTCCAATTTGAAAGTTGCTGCAGACGACAAAATGGACATTGAAAAAGAAAGGATTTTTGTACAATGTAGCTAAGAAAATATTGAGACAAAAGGAGAAACTGCTGATTATCAGCAGTTTCTTCTTTTGTTTCAATGTTTTCTCAAGACTTTCCTATTCGGGACGTCAAAACCAGGTCTTGTTTGGGAAAGGGTTAGGCGTCAAAAGGCGTAAATATGTGGGAATGGGTAAATGATATTTCATTATCATGGACTAATTGTGTTAAAATATTGTCTTGTGGGAAACGGTTAGAAAATCGAACTAAAAGTACATAGTTTCAATGTCACACATAAAACAGTCACATCGAAAAGAAGATTCTCTTTACATGCTTTAAAAGTTAAAATTCTATTTATGATTCAAAATTTTATGATTATTCTCGATATAAATCATAATTTTACGATCAGATTTAAAATTTTCATCTTTACAGTTAGTCATTAAATCTTATCATTTATTCAATGGTTCAATTGTACTAACATGTGGGCCTATTGCAGCTTTGAGAAAGTTACTCAAGTCAAAACAAGACAGAGAAAATCAGAGAAAAATGCAATAAAGGCAGAAAAATGGGTGTGTCTACTTTGTTATATCTTTAACTGACTACATTTCATGCTGTTGAATCATATATTCTTTTTGGCTTTTAGCAACTGTAAGTGAACAACATTGATTCTGATCAAACTGTACAAAGATACAGACTGATCTGCAATTATGACCGTCTCACACGCCTGCGAGTCCAATTTTCATTTTTTCCCAATCCTAGCTCCAGTAGGTTTTTATGTTTGGACGGACAGATAGAAATACAGGGTATTTCATAATATCTGTTAACATTACAAATGAATATAAATCATTGATTTTACATACAATATAGCCATCTTATACATGTTTCTAAAGGAAACTGATAGAACGTTTGTGTCACGCAAAAATAAGAGAAAGTATTGTCATCATGACGTCTTTTTAGGCGCCATTAAATTTGGACCGCCTTTTTACAAAATGGTGCTGCCCATTCACGCATGCAAGGACGTTGTCAAACTGCTTCATGGAATATTTTTTCAATAGATGCCATCAGATCTATGAAGACGATGACAACTCAACACAGATGCTTATGAAAATCAGGACTGAAAAGATAATTTCATTCTCACAATTCAACCGTATGGACAGCCTTAAGTTCATTGGTAATATAACATTAGGCCTACACTACTTTTTTGATGACGAAAATTGTGACGTTGAGACAATAGAATAAATCTAATAGAGTAAGCAGTGTGAAATTTAAAGAAAACTACGCTAAAGATGGGAGAGTAAGAATGATTAAGATTAAGTTACGTTTATAAGATAGGACATCAAATAATTTTCGTTCTTAAAACGTCCTAGAAGTTCAATTGATGTTATGCATGTGCATTATCGGTATAATACAAGGTCCCCTCTATATTAATCTGCAAACACAAGAACTCTTAAATACAAACGGTGTATTGTCGTTTTTTCAAAAAAAAAAAAAAAACCCTCGTAACTGCAGCTTTTTTAAGCTGCAGTTACGAGGTTTTTGTGGGAAAGCGACAATATAGGCCTATCACTAACTCTAGACTCACGGGTAAAACGACCAAATGAATTTTCATGAACATAGGAAATTGGCGAATTATGGAAAAGAAAGCATTAGGGGCAAAAGGAGAAAATGATGGTTATCGAGATTTTCTTCTTTTCCCACAAGACTTTCTCAACCGCAGATTCGTCAAACTTGTAGGGGTTTGAGGAAGGATTGAAAGACCACCTTTATTCAATTAATGAATAATTAAGAACATCTCAAACGAAAAACGTGTCTAAAAAGAAAATGTGTGTTATTTTAAGTGACAAAATTAAATAAACCACGTTTAATATTTCAATGTTAGTGTGGATAGATGCATTTACTTTTAAAATTCCACCGCCGAATGTTTACGACGTCATCCGAATAGGTTCGGATACGCAATGAATGTTAACGACGTCGCTAGAAAAAATCCGACGTCCCGCGAATATCATTAAGATTGGACTACCTTAAGAAGAGAAGTCAAAAGCAGTTCATGTTTGGGAAAGGGTTAAAATGACAGTATCCGTGGCTGTCTGAGAGAAGACAGAAAGCTTCATCCCTATACAACTGATTGTTGTAATTAACTTTATCAGGCTCATAGAAGCAGTTTCGAATTGGTTAATGGGGCGAGGCTACATATTTTACAAGGTGGGACGGGTGCTCTAAATTTGGTCATCCTAAAATATTCAATCTTACCCCTTAAACTTTTCCCAAACGTCAAAATCTTATGGTGGTCTAATTGGAAAGCTGCTGCAGCTGACAAAATGGATATTAATCAAGGTTGGATTAGTGTATGATATAGCTCAGAAAATATTGAGGCAAAAGGAGAAAGTGCTGATTATCAGCACTTTCTTCTTTTGCTTCAATGATTTCCAAAACATTTCCTACCAGGGACGTTAAAATCAGGTATTGTTTGGGAAAGGGTTAAATGAGGCCCTAAATGACTTAAAATGACTTAAGCTGGGGAATTATAAAGGCAGAGGCTAAGCCCCAATCCCCATATTCCCCTGTTCGTTTGGGCCTGTGACTCGAGCGCACAACCTTTTCGACATACAGACAAAAAAGCATGTAAACGCTTCGCCTGCGATCTTGACATAGTCAAAAGCCTTTAAGGTCTTCGTTTAATGTTAATCGGCAAAACGTTTTGTTCTCTTATTGATAAACAGATAGTTTATCAGCTGAGTAATATTTACCCCTTTGCCATTTTTTTTTCACTTATTTGAATAGGCGCCCCTAGAAACATTGCGGGAACAAAAATGCCGACAACTTTTATTTTCTCTGTTTTCATCAGTGTTGTCCATACTGTTACATACACTAAAAGTACATTTAATAGCATTTGTCGTCTGATACACGATTGATTTTGGGTCAGTCTAAAAATTTATCACTTGATAAAGGATTAACTTTTCCCCAATCAAGATCTTATTTTGACGTCGCAAAAAGAAGAGATTTGAGAAAAAAAATGGTGGAAAAAAAAGAAAAGAAGAAATTGCTAAAATACGTGCACAACGCGACATAATAATTATACTAATAACTATAAAGCATACATAATTTATACGTTTGACACCGTTTACAACGCCTTTCAATTTTGCAGTCGACAATTTTTTTTTTCTCTCCGTTTGGGAAATGGTGAATTGATACAACGGTCATAATAAAAGAGAGTTTCGCGCTGACAATTTTGTTGCATCAAATGACATAAGAGCACATCACTTTCAATAACAATTCCATGATTTTATTACATTGATGCGATGGGAAACGCTTTGTCAAAATGTTTAGTAATTTCAATGTTTTTCTAATTTTTTTCATGCATTTACATTCACATTCACGTTAAAATCTTTGTCAATAGCATGCGCACCACAGAGACACACAAACTTTTCCTAATTAATTTCCAATTTAGATGTATAATAGGCCTTACTTCACTAAATACACAAAGTAGTACTTTAATCAAACCATATTCACAATGAAGAATATCTTAAGCTAAACACAAAGCAGAGTCTATGCATCTCTAATTAAATCATATTTCTCTTGTCAGTATTTAATTCATTAAGCCGTCATCCCGTCATATCAGTCGTTGATAAATTGTCCTAAAACTTTCACAGGTCACCACTTTCTTCTGTTTTATCCCATTACCAGACGACAAACATTTGGACTGTTCCAATTTGAAAAGTGTTGCATACGACAATTACAAGATGGTGAATTTTTTTGAGTTAGAAAACATTGTGGAAAATGTGCAGTAATGTGTTAGATACGATTTGCAAAAAAATGGCCTTTTGTGTCTTAAACCATTCCCACACATTGACTCTTTTTGACTCCCCAAAAGATACATGCTATGGAAAACATAGTGGAAAATGAAGAAATTGCTTGCACTGGTTAGCCGAATATAATGTGTACGCAAAACACATGCCTATAAGGGGAGGTTTGATGGCGGGCTCCATACTGCTGGGGTGGGTCTTGCGGGCATCTCTCAGATTTTTTTTTTTTAAATTTAATGTAGATGCTTATGAAATACATGTACATACCAAATGCCCACATGAAGCCATAAATGATCAATTGCTTCATTTCCCTAAACATTTCCTATCCCAAATGACCTTTTTTAAAGAAAAAAAATCACTTGTAATTGTAGTCTGCAACATCTTTGAACTCGGACTAGTCTACATATAAAGTTTTTTTTGTAGGCCTATAATTATATGGCGATGGGTTAACACAGCAGAATTTTAGACTGGTCAAAATTCAAAGAAGCTGCAGACGACCATTTGAAATGGAGTAATTTTTAAAATTGGGCGACTTAAAGGATAGAAAACATTGAAGAAAATGGAAGTATTTGCTTTTCTCAATGTTTCCCCAATCCTTTTCTTGTTGACATCAGAAAGCGAAAGCGCTTGCGAATGGGTTAAAAAAGGAAATGAAAATAACGGCACGACTACCATTGGTCAGACTGCACAGACCGTGACATCGATCAATTAGCTCATTTCCATTAAGACCGCCCAAACACAACAGCCACCGGAAGTCATCCTTAGTGGCAAAATGCGAAAATCATCCCTGTTCACTGCCTTGATCCATGCTCTGTGCTTGCGTCGATCTTGTGGAAATCGGAATAAAGTGAAGATTCTCTTTACTTCCGTCATTTTTCTTCCGATTCTTGTATTGATACACGATGTAGTTTAAGGTATACAACCCCTCAAAAGCACCAAAGAGCCAGAGTCGAAATTAAAAAAGTGCAAATAATTCCTAAACTGTGTTACATTTCCATTCCAAATACAAAGATAAGCATTTTGCACGGTTTAGAATTTTGAATTAATGCATGCTTATGGAAATATTTGACAAAAATGTTAAAAATTACCTCCCTTGCATATGGATATAGAGTAAGATAATGTTTGTAAATTATTTTCTTCTTGAAGCATAATCTTGAAATCCGACACGGTGAATCAACTTATGTGAAGTGCATTTACAAGTGTGTGTAATTTAATGCATTTCGTATGGCTAGAAAGTGTTGATTTTTTTCAGGGTCTGTAAACCTTAAAACCATTTCGATTCCCTGTAGATCTTTTCCCATAAACCCATTATTTGCCATCGGAAGTTAATCCGAGTCTTCTCGGATGAAAATTCGCTCTTTGATATTTGGATGTCGCTATTTACATCAGAGCGCTGTCCCATTCAGAAACAAGAGAAAATTCCGACACGAGTTATGTCGCTTGTTCAATATATGACATTGTATGGCTCTGGGGCCCGTTTAACTAACCAACTTACGAACATTTTTAAAACAACAACAAATCTGATTGGCCGAATAATTACTGATATTATTTCTCTTTCAATCAGATGTGTTGTTCCAAGGATTTTACAAAAATCTAAACTGACGCGATTTAAAAACGCAAAAAGGTACTTTTACAGATGGTATCTACTACAATCTACAAAACCGATGTATAGCCGTGTATAATTGTAAATGTTACAATTGTTAACATAACAGGACAGAAAATGACCTTTAAATCCATGAATAATGCCTGAATGGACGTCAGATTATGCCTAAATGCACGTTGAGTCTAGAGCATGAATCGAACAGGACTACGACAGCGAACCCCGTGTTTTCACAGGCGATTCATCACCGTGTCACGATGTATAGGCCGCCCGCGATTACCAACCATAGAATTTGCTGAAGACAGGGCCGTCACAAATTTGTTGCGTAAGTGACGTTGATGTATACAATTGTGTTGACGTACAGTTGTTACACGCGAATGACCGGGACGTGGGCGGTCTGTAAATGTTCCCGTGTCGTTTACACGTCTCATTAATCGTGGAACCGTCGATTTGGCTACATTAAAGCGTCTAGCTACCTTCATTTGCGAAACTCCACCAACCAAAAGCCCCAAAACTCGGTTCCTTTTTTCCAAAGTAAGCCTCAGCATTGTGTACACAAACTTTTTTCGTAGTTCTCGTATGTTTTCAATAAGTAAATCAAAGTGGCAATTTGTACACAAAAATCTTAGTGATTTTAACGCGTGATCTGAATGCACGAGACCCACGAGCATTTATTGATGGGCGATTCAGATGTCCGGATATTTTACAGAAAACACGACAACATCGCTGGGGCGTGAAGTGTATACATTGCCTCATACATGTCCCCAAATATGGCGCCGATCGAGGCAATAGGAAAGGAATGGTTAAGGAAAATGTGTTTTGCGTTTTTAAATCGTGTCAGTTTATGTTAGTAAAACTCGGCCCTGATGTAAATAGCGACATCCAAATATCAACGAGTGAATTTTCATCAGAGAAGACTCGGATTACCGGAAGTGTTCAGCGGGTACGGTCTAAAGTGATCGTTGAAAGGGGTCAATTGACATACAAATTTAGTTCTGTTGTGACCTATTTATATACTAAAGGAAAAAAGAAACGCAACAAAAAATTAATTTGGTCATGCGTTTTGTTTTTGTTTTTTCTCAAAATCACCATAATTCGCATACTTTTTTCACTGCATAGTAAACTTAATCTTTTGACTTTCTTCTGTCAAAATTCCATCAATGTCACAGGTTGTACGTGCCATCAATTTGCGGTTAAACGAGGGCGGTTTGGCGTCAACGTTAAATGTGTTCTTGCACGCAATTCAAACGGACTATAACGATACCTGGTTGAAATTTGATTGCTGTACTGTTCATGAATAGCATGAAGAGTTTTCCCCGATAACAGAATTTGTTTCCGTAGGTAAAATAAACGCACGTTATGGTCCTGACGTCATGACGTTAGACGTTGACGACCGCTTTTCGGGAGACCACCAGTTGTTCCGTTAGTTCTGAGACGTTATCTCAAGCAATATTTTGTAAACCGATGTACACCAAAGTCAGCAGCAACTGCGGGTTGAGATGTTCCATTCGTAAACATCACAATTGCTACCGGACGACGTCTTTGAATAAGTTGCAAAACGATATTAGGGATTTAATCAAAACAAAAATCATTGCATTTTGTCAAGTCGACGTGCATCTACACAAATTAAAATAGTTCTATGTAAAGTTTGGATATTTAAAGGTTTTCACGTGAGAAACGTGTAAACGTCTATTTTGACGTTATCTCATAGGTAAGACTGGTTCAAACGTTAACACAAAGATTGATATCAAGATACAGTACCCTGTAATAATCAGTTACATTTTTGACTCCGTAACATAAAAGAATTAAGAGAAATAACAAAAAATAGTTATTGCGTTACTTCTTTCCTCTAGTATATAATAGAAGTCAGATTCTATGTAACCACATTTTCTCGCGGTGTTTTTATCAGATAATGTCGTCCCCAAATCGTCACCTGACGGGTTAAAATGTTTCCGTTACTGGCAAACAAACAAACTGTGTGAATAAACAGTCGCATACCATAACAAATGGAAGATTCGCTAAAATTTGTTATCTGGTGCAATAAGGTCAAATATGTAGGCCTAGGGCATTTTGGATTCTTATGCCTATTTCACAATGGCGAGTTACAAAGTGACATTTCACATTTATTTCATTTTTTAAAAGTATATCTTGATGAAAAGATTGTTTATTCTTGTGCGTAGAAATGCTGTCAGTTTTTTTTGAAGTTGTTATTTATAAGCGAAAATACGCCTTCAAAGTTGAGACAGAAATGACAAATTCTATATAAATCTGAACTGTTGTCCACAACAATTTGTTTAATTTTAGCACAAAAATATACATTTCTCGTAAACGGTGCAATACTTTGGCTTGAAATATTCAGAATTTTCGTAAGAAAATATGCTCTTTCAGATAAAATAAAAGTAGAATTTATGAAAAATAAATGTGAAATGTCACTTTAAGGATTACAACCTACCATTATCTACAAAATACTTCGTGCATCATCGGGTGTAATCGATGGCAAAGGAAACTAACGGGAACTAGTGATACCCTCGTCAATTTCCGTTGTCATGGGTAAAACCCGAAGATGTAGAAAGGGTTTTGGTGGATTGTAAGCCTTTTAAAAACTGACTTCATACCAAGAGAGACGACACGCCTTTAACGACGTATGAAACCAACATAATATTGCTTGTGTCCAGTCTTCTCCTTTTTTTGTGTTTACAATAGAGTTGGTTTCATAACTTTCATTTTTTACATACTTTGTTAATTTAATGCTGATTTCAAAGTCTCTGAAATTGTTCTTAATTTAAAATCCATTTGGCCCATATGGAGATCATGTATGACAGCAATCTCCTTCGTAGTTATCTCCCATGAATTGGGATTGGGTAGATCTCTGCAGGCACAGCTTGAGTTATCAAGATTTCAGGTAATTGAACTTTTTGAAATTAGATTTTTATTTTAAAAAGTAAACATATTTTAAGTAGTGTTTTAAGAATACGATGTGTCAGATATGAATCTAAATAAAAAATAAAGTTGGATTGAAAAATGATTTCAGAAACACCGTTTAAATTTCCGATATCTTAAAGATATCACGTGACATTCGTCATGACCACGTGATTTATATGCCTGCAGTGATAATGTAAGGCATTGTCGCTGTGTGGACTTTGGTATGACAGGCGTTCGATCTATTCTTAATTTTAAACTACGCTCGGTTGATCTAGGCCAGGATTCTAATTTGTTTACAAAAACCCTGCAATATGCAAATCGCTTTCGAAAAATCATATTCATTGTTGAAATAAAGAACGTAAACGGTTTTAGTGCGTGTAAATCAGAAAAAAAAACACTTGTGGTTTATTTGCTGATTAGCCCTGCCGTTAAAAGTTCAGAAGTTTTATTAACAAAAAATATAGCTCAATGATACTTCAGCGATATATAAGGGTTCTTATTAAACGATATATGTCACTGGCATTGTAAAACATATCTGTATTTGATTTATAGGCCTACCTCCGAAGCCTATACAAATGCGCCGTGACTCTTGGAAAAGAGCCTATTGAAAGTTAGTGGAAAGGGTCGATTTTGTACCTTCATTTGTAAAAGCCACTTTATATTCGATATATATAATGATGTTACATGCTAAATGCGTTGCAAAACGCATGCCTCTAATTGATTCATTGCTTCTCCGAATTACCTAGGTGAATCCCGTAAAATAGGCTTGCTGAATAAAATAATAAAAGGATAAACGAAATTGTTCGATCCTTCTGCTGAAAAATAGGTTGACCGACCTGAGCCGAAAATACTATTTATCGGTGCAGAATCTCTCAACTTTGGTTTAAGGTAGATCACCCGTAAAGTGGCCATTTTGAGATTTATAAAACATCGGCTTGTTTCGGGCAGCGTCGTTACGTATTCAAACCTATTCTGGGGCGGTCGTAAACATTCGGCGGTGGAAAGTTCCACCGCCGAATGTTTTCGACCTTGCCCGAATAATTCCGACGTCGCACGAATCTTGATACGAGTATGCGTATTCTACCTTAAACGTCTCAAATCATCGAAAAATAAGGCTTTACCAATTTGAAAGTTGTTGCAGACGACTAAACGGATGTTAATTAAGTCGGGATACACAGTGCAGAAAATATTGGGACAAGACAAAAGGCGAAAATGCTGATCATCAGCATTATTTTGTCTAAAGGTTTCCCAATGTATTCTTTTTTTTATAAGGGACGTCTTGTATGGAAACCAAGTTTCAAAGTTGATTTTTACGACGAAGTGAATTTAAACCATTACCACACAGTGACCCCTTTTGACTCCCCACGAGATAACGGCTTTGGAAACAAGCAATTTCTTCATTTCCCACAATGCTTTCTACGTAAGAAGGAAATATGCAAAATTCCATTCAGTTGAAATTGTCAGCTGCATCATAATTGAATTTGGACTGGTCTAAGCTTTTTTCGTTTGGTAATGGGTTAACAAGATTCCGAAATTCTGGATGCTTGTCTTGGAAATGATTTAGGCCTATATAGGGCCTACACATGTACAATTTTCTTTCAGACGATCTTGGACATTGTGGTGGGTGTAAAATTAAAACGCTGATGAACCTTTCCCGAAAAAGAATGGGGTTAGACGTCTCTGAAGGAGAAGGGGTCAGAAAACAATGGAATGAAAAGAATAAATATTGATAATCGGTATTTTCTTTCAACGTTTTCTATACAATAACGGGTATACAAACTAAATTATTTATTCCCACACTTTTTGTCAACTGCAGAAGCTCTCAACCTAAACTAATTTAAAATTAAGCTGTTTGCGAAAGGGTTGATAAGTGTATATCGGATGCTTGAATTTATGAAGATCGTCTGTTGTTCCGTGATTAACCCTTTACCAAACAGCAAAATTTTGGGCTGTTCCAATTTGAAAGAAAATGCAGACGACAATTTCAAGTAACTAAATTTTTAATTTTTTCGGTCTTGTAGGCTAGAAAACGTTGTGGGAAATGAAGAAATTGCTTGTCAAAAGCAATTTCTTCATATTCCACGATGTTTTCCAAAGGCATTATCTTGTGGGGAGTCAAAAAGAGTCACTAAGTAGGGCCTAGTTATGGGTTAAGAAAACAAATTGGGTTGTAATACATGAAAGTCAAATTGACCAAAGATCAGCTTGACAATCTATATCGACGTGACAATGATAAATTAGTGAACAATTACACAGATGCTGAAATTGACACCTTCATGACGTGGTTATGCAGTTTGGGTGACGTTTTAATAGATCTGTATCGATACCACAAAATGTGTTATTTTCGCCCAAATTACACAAGAACATTACATTGTTTGCAACAGGTGTCTATTTCGGTCTATGTAGGCCCATGGGCGGATCTAGAGGGGGTCGGGGGGTCCGGACACCCCCCGGCATTTGCCGAAAATTGAAATTTTACTATATAAATTTAGTGTACGAGGGGCGTTCAATTAAAAGTGGTACTAATGGTCCACCATACTACACGGTTCTATAGAACTAGTGGCGCTTGCGGCTATTTGACGGGAAAATTACTGTCTATACTTGGTTTGAGACAAATTCGTTGACTCCTTAAAAAGTTATTGAACTTCTAAGTTGGTTCAGTCATATACACTGGCTATTTCGCTGTGCGCAAAATGTAAAACGAACTGAAGTAGGATGTACGGGTCTACATTAAAGGTCGCATAGGCTTTGAAATATCTGCATCACATGTATATAACAAGTAAAAATTTGCTGTAATGTACAGCAAAGAGAATTGTGTCGCGCTTAAAAATGATTCGGCAATATTTGATTTTTCTCTGTGTTTTTTTTCCCAACACTTACTTTTTGCTGAATGTATATTTTTCCAACCAAATCTTAATTCTGATCGAAATTCCATCAATGACTCTAAAAGTGGCCTATCACCAAGCGAAACACATACTTTATTACAATTTAATCCAATGACTGGTGTATAGCAACCAGAGTACTGCGTGATTTTTTTTTTTTGAAAATTTGAATGGCTTCATGCAAGAAAGATTCACGTATAGCCTATTTTAGTTGAAATTTTGAAGATAAAATGTTTGGGAGAAGAGGTTTACACACGGACGTACGCCCGTAACGGGACCATGCAATTAATCCCGCCAGAGGGGGTAAAATAGTAGGGTTCAAAAGAAAAAGAAATATAGATCTTCTTGTTACTTGTTTAATCGTTAGCCTTTTGAAATGTTATTGTGTTTTAATTCAAATTCCAAAATCGGGACATTTTAACCACTCTAGCTCAGACGTTCCTATAATTATTTAGTAGAGAATAGTCGGTGTGTCTAAGATCAGACTGCATGTAAGTGCAGGCTGATCTTAGTCTATGCAATCTGAAAAGTCTTAGTGAGGAAAAATGAAAAGGATACGTTTATTATTAAAGACATGGTTGAACGGACGCACAGCGGACACAACGCCAGTAAAACATGTAGCCCAAAATAGATTGGTATTGTTTCGGGTGTACGTAACCCTGTATATCTGTTCTGATTTTCAAAGCTGCTACTAACCTGCTTAAAAAATTTCTACTAGGAACATCAAAACCTGATTTTGTTTGGGAAAGGGTTAATAATGTTAGTGTGTGAAAAGCCTAACTGTCTACTATTTTTTTTAAAAAAAAACAAAGTATGAGAAAAACCATGTTTTGTTAGGGGAATGATTAATTATTTTAGTGTTAGAATCCCCTAAAAAGTCTACTATTTTGAAAAAAAATTATGTAAAAATATAAACGTTCTACTAGCAATACACAGACTTGTTCAGTTAAAACGATACTTGAAATTATGTAAGTTGGTCAGTCGAAATTGTATGTTCAATACTAAAGTAATTGTGGTACTTTGATCATTGAAGTATACATCACGATTAGCGATTCTTATTGCATGCATCCTGGTTGTTTAACAGATAGGAATTAGACATTCCCCTGGTATGCATTACTCTGGTCTTCAAATGGATAGGATTTATACATTCCCCCATGGCGAAACCGGAAGTAGGGACTTTCCGTTGCTTTGCAAAAATAAAACAATCAAAATTTTGTTTACTTGATTTTTTTGTGTATTCTGGGATTGGATAAACATCAACGTATACTTTGTAGTACTGCTTGAAAAATATATCTAGTAAACAGTATATAAGTAGGACATATCCACGATTTTCAAGTACAAACAATTATCCCTCATGACGTAATTTCTAAAATTAGAAGAAGTGTACCACAAGATGTGTCGCGCAGAGCGCGACACAATGAACTATATCAGAATTGTGGACATCCGAACGTTGAATATACGTCAGTTTTTAGGATGATAATAAAAATTAGAATTAGTAAAACTGGCCTGAATGATGCTCCCCTCTCAGGCAATCCGGGTAGAGCTAGTACCAAAGCAAATTTTGTTGTAGATTCCGAGATGCCCGAACAAGACGCATGAATAAATGTGCAAGACATAGCAGATAAAGTTGGTTTTTCATCGGGGATATGTTTTACGATTTTGACGAAATGGTTGGAACACAGAATGGTTTATGCCCATTGGGTCCCCACCTGCTGCCTAAAGGACAGAGTGCACCCCGTGCAAAATATATTTTGAAATAATGCAATAAATGCAACAAATGTGGGCTTTCTGAGCTTTATTCATATGATTGAACAATAATCTACTATTATGAGCACTAATTGCATGTAATTAGCAGGCAATGGTTGCGAAAAGATCAGGCAAGGTCCGTAATAGCCACAAAATTAAAAGCGCGGGAAAAGTTTTGTACGCGGTAATTTTCAAATGTAACAGGTGTATTGTTCAAATTACTGTTTCAAATAGTACCACTATCGCCGGTCATTCAAACAAGAATTGTATGTCGGGGAAAGTAAAGAAATATAACGAAAAGAGCAGGTCTAGGGCCGGCTAAAGAGGCATACACCAAATCCATGACAGCGGAGCTGTCCACAAGTGCCATCTTGTCCAAGACTTCCTGAAAGAGACACATGCTGCACAGCGTATTCATCCACCCTTATAGCCGTGCTTAAGCCCGTGTGGCTTTTTTGTGTTCCCCATGAGGACGAAAAAAGCCTCTGGTCGTCGGTATAGGCCTTCATGTTTCATATGTAGTGCAATTTACCAGTGTCTGCTGGATGTTCCAAAAGAGGCACATTTATTGGCATATAAGTAATGGATCTCAGAACTTCAGAAGTGTGTGGGTATCAAAGAGGATTACTTCGAAGGATTGAAGAAATTTAAAATTGAATTGCGACATAACTATGGCTTATAGAACCCCAGTTCCATAATTAATTGAACGTCCCTCGTAATGTTCCATATTTACTACATTTAAAGTCATAATTTGGGCTTGGACCCCCTAGAAAAAATTTTGGGCTTGGATAACCCCCTACCCCCCCCCCCCTCTGGAAAAAAATCCTGGATCCGCCCTTGAGGCCTGTAGGCAAAGTCTGATCAAGATCCATATTGTTCTTGTAATAGCTTCTTCGTTCGCTGTAGAAACTTTATATCTTTTTCAGAAAGCAATTTACCGGTAAAAGCCTATTCAATAACATTCTACTAAAACTGACACCTTCATGATTTGGTTATGCAGTTCGATGACATTTTATGCGTGGGTTAACACCACTGATGCAATATAATGCCCTATTTCACAAATCACTTGTAAACAGATTTCTATATACAAAGTAAAACCATATTGTTTTTATACCGTTTCCCAAACAAGACCTGTTTTTTACGTCCCTTGTAGAAACGGTTTGGGAAAACAATGTGGAAAATGAAGAAATTGCTAGTGACAAGCAATTTCTTCATTTTCCACAATGTTTTCTTCTATGAAATACATGTGTGCACAGTTTTGAAATTTCATGAAGTACAAAACGTAGACTGCAACCACTTTCAAGACCAAAATTTTGTCATTTGGGAAAAGGTTTAAAGGGACCATCCTAGATTTTTCTGAGATCAGAATACTTAGTAACAGGGGACAGAGTTTGAATTGTTGTGATGTGCACTGCATTATTTAAAGCCGAAAAGAAAGGACAGTTAATAACGCAGCCGCTGACACCTAAATTTTCACTATCACTATCTACTAGTATCAGGGTCCAGTTTCGGATTTAGCCTATGTTGCAAAAATATAAATAAATGGCGGGTCAGTCAATTATAATTATAGTATACAGATTTGATAGAGAAGGACGAAATGAACTTCGTTGCAAATTTCCTTGGACAGAAGCAAAGCCTCTCTTACAACCGGTCGTACGTGCTCCTGCGTGCGGTCTGCGTCTTTAGTCGTGCTATGTACGCACGTGCAACGTACGATTTTTGTGGACGCAACCACGACGCAGACTGCACGCAGCAAAGAATTGACCGGACAATTCTTGTGAGGGGCTCTTACAAGCCGTCGTGCGTCTTTATAAATCGTGCAATTTTGCAGCGTTTAAAAACGTATGATTTAAAAAGACGCACGACGGGTTGTAAGAGAGGCTTAATCTAGCTATGCATGTTGCCCACGCCATACGATATTTCTTGAAAATAGTTTTTACCTCCGACAACCAAGCATGTGTCCTATTAACCATTTCAGAGACTTAGGTCGTAACCCATTACCAGATGGCAAAATTTTGGGCTGGTCCAAAATGATTTCAATATCAAGACAACAATTTTACATATTTTGGTCTCATGTGGTAGAAAACATTTTGGGAAATGAAATAATTGCTTGTCACAAACAATTTCTTCATTTTCCACAATGTTTTCAAACGTCATTATTTTACGGTAGGGAGTCAAAAGAGTCATTGTGTGCCAATAAACGGTATTTCATTAATAAGAATGCGTGTGTTTGATCAGGATGAATTACCATGAGATCCCTTTTTCTAGGGCTCAAGTTCTCAACTCATATAAACAAGAAAATACCGTGGCTATAATAGCTCTCTTTTTTCTTCAAAGTGTTTATTTCCCCCTTTTTTTCTCTTCAAAATCGTCACCAAATAAAATGTCTTCTTTCGTAAAAAACATGGTGAACTGACCATTATGAGCGTGTTATCATTAATAAAACATAAAACATTCTCATATTTCATAAGATTTGTTGCTTTTCCTTTAACGATTTGCTTATTGTGCCTATGAAAAAGACTCAGAAAACTTTGAAACATAAAAGAAAAAATACTGATAAATAATAACATTTTCATCCCGATATTTACTAAGCTTCCAAAATCTATTTTTATTAACAACTAACTACTCTGTTTGTGGCATCTTTCAAATAGGAACAGACTGAATAGCAAATATTTGCTGTTTGAGAAAGTCGAGGTCTATATTGTGTTCCCAGTCTATAATTTGGAAATCCAGTCTAAATATTGAATACTCTTCAAAAAGAAGAATCCCCTTCTGTTGTAAACCGTTTGGCAATACTTACCATTTTAAAATGGGCATATCCCCATTTTGAAATTGTTAATCCGATCGCCCCATTTTAAAATGGGAAGGTCGGAAAGAACGACACTGAACTAGCTATACTTTGTTACTTAAACCCTTTAATTCTTTTACGAAGAATAAAAGAAGGTCAGAAAAGATTTTTATTCAATAAATACAATAGGAAAAACTAATATTAGAGCATAATTATCTCATTAAGCCTGTCGATCTATTGGGAAATTTCGACAGAACTCACTTGGTGTTTCAAGTTACCTAGCACAGCTACGAACGCCATAAGACATTTTATTTTATGAAAACTAACAAATTTCAAATGTATTTTATAGGCCTATGCACCTATCAATGTGTTCCCAGAATTTACTAATTGGTTTTAAGCACCTTACAAACGAAAGCCATTGATAAAAAAGGACTCAGGGATTTTAAACTTAATTTTCCATGCTTGATAACAAGGAAACAAAAAATTTAAGTTATAACTCACTCTCAAACGGCAAAATATTGTTCAATACGTGGGGTGCCTATTGAAGGAAGTTGCAGATGACAATTGCAATGAAATTTTGCATTTTTCTGCCCTCTTTCTAGTTAGAAAACATTAAGGGGAATTAAAAATTTGATTCAAGTCATTTGTATCCCACCAATGGATGTGAATCATCTAAGTGAGAGAGCAGCTGGAGTCTTGAATTGGTTTTTGTGATACTATTGGTGAGAGAACATTTCAATCGGATCCAAACTGACGTGTCGACTTAAGATGACTCAATATTCCTGAAAAAAAATTGAAGTGTTTGTCAAGTCCCAACTTTGTCCCTTCATATAAATTTTGATGTTTTAGTGAGATGCCCTAATGAGATTCAAATGGAAGATGCCAGAGGCTCAAAGGGATTAGGAAGAGATTAGAAGAGGTTTAATCCCAACTGTGTTGCCTCTTAAATTAAGTCTTTATTCCAAGCAAACATTTCAGATTGGCCTGATATTCACAGAAATGTCTGCCCAATGTCGTCTCTGTAACAGCAAACGCTATCCGTCCGATATTGGTTTTTATAATCGGCCTGATATCGGCTCCTATGATCTTCCCAATATCTACGCCTGTGATCAGTCAGATATCAGCCCTGTAACACCAACAGCTGCCTACCCAATATTGGCTTTCATGATCGGACCAATATCGTCTGTCAAAATTGGGCGTATATCGGCTCTGTACACATAACACCAAACGATATCTGCCTGATATCGGCTTTCATGATCAGACCGATATTGGCTCCTTTGATCTTCCCAATATCGACTTCCATGATCAGTCCAATATTAGACCTGTACCACTAAAAGCTGGTTACTTGATATCCGCTATCATGATTGGACCGATATTGTCTCCTATGATCGGCCTGATATCCTCTGTCGGGGGTATATCAGCTCTGTAAGACCAAACGACATCTGCCTACATATGGTAGAATGATACATGTTGGCTTCACCAACTTATCAAGAAATTGCTGATAATTGAATTAAGGTAGTCCAACCCTAATGAGATTCTTGCAACTTCAAAATTTTTCGATCAACATTGTTAACATTTGTTATGTAATCAGAATTTATATGTGCAACGTTGTAAACATTACTCGGCGAAAAGTTCCTCAGCCACATGTTAACAACATTACCAAAAAAATTCCAATGTCCTGTGAATCTCATTTGAGATGGACTACCTTAGGAAGATGTTGGTAATGTCCGCTGTACTTTGTCAGATGAATGGCTGTATTCTGGTATTCTGCTTTGATGGCCTATGGCTTTGCGGATGTACGGTAGAATGATACATGTCGGCTTTTACAACTGAACAATAGATTGCTGATGATTGAATTAAGGTACTCCACTCATGCGACATTGTTAACATTGTTACCTAATCCAAACTTATACATGCGACATCATTAACATGCAGTGGTGGAGAATTCCACGGCTGAATGTTAACAACATTACCGGAACATTAATCTGATGTCGCGTGAATCTTATAAGGGATGGACTACCTTAAGAACATGCTGGAAATGTCGGCTGTACTTGGTAAGATGAATGGCTGTATTCTGGTAGTCTACTTTAATGGATTATGGCTTTGCCGACATATGGTAGAATGATAAAAGTGTATGTCGTTTTTGCCAACTTATAAATAGATTGCTGAAAATAGAATTAAGGTAGTCCACCCATTATGAGATTCATGCACCTTCAGAATTTTCAAGCGACATTGCTAAACTTTGTAACGTTATCCAAATTGATATGTGCGACATTGATATTTTTCCGCTGTGAAACGTTCCACAACTGCATGTTAACGATATTGCAGTAACAATTTAGATGTCACATGAATCTCATTTGGGATGGACTACCTTAGGAAGATGTTGGAAATGTCGGCTGTACTTTGTCAGATGAATGGCTGTATTCTGGTATTCTTCTTTGACGGCTTATGGCTTTGCTGATGTACAGTAGAATGATACATGTCGGCTTTTACAACTGAACAATAGATTGCTGATGATTGAATTAAGGTACTCCACCCCTAAAGAGATTCATGCGACATTGTTAACATTGTTACCTAATCTAAACTTATACGTGCGACATCATTAACATGCAGTGGTGGAGAATTCCACGGCTGAATGTTAACAACATTACCGGAATACTAATCTGATGTCGCATGAATCTTATAAGGGATGGACTACCTTAAGAACATGTTGGAAATGTCGGCTGTACTTGGTAAGATGAATGGCTGTATTCTGGTAGTCTACTTTAATGGATTATGGCTTTGCTGACATATGGTAGAATGATAAAAGTGTATGTCGTTTTTGCCAACTTATAAATAGATTGCTGAAAATAGAATTAAGATAGTCCACCCATTATGAGATTCATGCACCTTCAGAATTTTCAAGCGACATTGCTAAACTTTGTAACGTTATCCAAATTGATATGTGCGACATTGATATTTTTCCGCTGTGAAACGTTCCACAACTGCATGTTAACGATATTGCAGTAACAATTTAGATGTCACATGAATCTCATTTGGGATGGACTACCTTAGGAAGATGTTGGAAATGTCGGCTGTACTTTGTCAGATGAATGGCTGTATTCTGGTATTCTTCTTTGACGGCTTATGGCTTTGCTGATGTACAGTAGAATGATACATGTCGGCTTTTACAACTGAACAATAGATTGCTGATGATTGAATTAAAGTACTCCACCCCTAAAGAGATTCATGCGACATTGTTAACATTGTTACCTAATCTAAACTTATACGTGCGACATCATTAACATGCAGTAGTGGAGAATTCCACGGCTGAATGTTAACAACATTACCGGAATACTAATCTGATGTCGCATGAATCTTATAAGGGATGGACTACCTTAAGAACATGTTGGAAATGTCGGTTGTACTTGGTAAGATGAATGGCTGTATTCTGGTAGTCTACTTTAATGGATTATGGCTTTGCCGACATATGGTAGAATGATAAAAGTGTATGTCGTTTTTGCCAACTTATAAATAGATTGCTGAAAATAGAATTAAGGTAGTCCACCCATTATGAGATTCATGCACCTTCAGAATTTTCAAGCGACATTGCTAAACTTTGTAACGTTATCCAAATTGATATGTGCGACATTGATATTTTTCCGCTGTGAAACGTTCCACAACTGCATGTTAACGATATTGCAGTAACAATTTAGATGTCACATGAATCTCATTTGGGATGGACTACCTTAGGAAGATGTTGGAAATGTCGGCTGTACTTTGTCAGATGAATGGCTGTATTCTGGTATTCTTCTTTGACGGCTTATGGCTTTGCTGATGTACAGTAGAATGATACATGTCGGCTTTTACAACTGAACAATAGATTGCTGATGATTGAATTAAGGTACTCCACCCCTAAAGAGATTCATGCGACATTGTTAACATTGTTACCTAATCTAAACTTATACGTGCGACATCATTAACATGCAGTGGTGGAGAATTCCACGGCTGAATGTTAACAACATTACCGGAATACTAATCTGATGTCGCGTGAATCTTATAAGGGATGGACTACCTTAAGAACATGTTGGAAATGTCGGCTGTACTTGGTAAGATGAATGGCTGTATTCTGGTAGTCTACTTTAAAAGATTATGGCTTTGCCGACATATGGTAGAATGATAAAAGTGTATGTCGTTTTTGCCAACTTATAAATAGATTGCTGAAAATAGAATTAAGGTAGTCCACCCATTATGAGATTCATGCACCTTCAGAATTTTCAAGCGACATTGCTAAACTTTGTAACGTTATCCAAATTGATATGTGCTTCATTGATATCATTCCGCTGTGAAATGTTCCACAACTGCATGTTAACGACATTGCAGGAATAATTTCGATGTCACATGAATCTCATTTGGGATGGACTACCTTAGGAAGATGTTGGAAATGTCGGCTGTACTTTGTCAGATGAATGGCTGTATTCTGGTATTCTTCTTTGATGGCTTATGGCTCTGCCTATGTACAGTAGAATGATACATGTCGGCTTTTACAACTGAACAATAGATTGCTGATGATTGAATTAAGGTACTCCACCCCTAAAGAGATTCATGCGACATTGTTAACATTGTTACCTAATCCAATCTTATATGTGCTACATCATTAACATGCAGAGTTGGAGAATTCCACGGCTAAAAGTTAAATTTACTGGAATACTAATCTGATGTCGCGTGAATCTTATAAGGGATGGACTACCTTAAGAACATGTTGGAAATGTCGGCTGTACTTTGTCAGATGAATGGCTGTATTCTGGTATTCTGCTTTAATGGATTATGGCTTTGCGGACATATGGTAGAATGATAAATGTCGTTTTTGCCAACATATAAATAGATTGCTGATAATAGACTTAGTCCACCCCTTATAAGATTCATGCACCTTCAGAATTTTCGAGCGACATTGTTAAACTTTGTAACGTTATCCGAATTGATATGTGCGACATTGATATTATTCCGCTGTGAAACGTTCCACAACTGCATGTTAAACGACATTGCAGGAATAATTTCGATGTCACATGAATCTCAATTGGGATGGACTACCTTAGGAAATTGTTGGAAATGTCTGCTGTACTTTGTCAGATGAATGGCTGTTTTCTGGTATTCAGCTTTGATGGCTAATGGCTTTGCTCATGTATGGTAGAATGATTCATGTCGGCTTTGCCAACTTATCAATAGATTGCTGATATCTGAATTAAGGTAGTCCATCCCTAATGAGATTCATGCAACATCGTAAACATATGTTACCTAATCCGAACTTATTTGTGTGACGTCGTTAACATACGGTGGTGGAATGCTGCAATGCTGTATCTTAACCACATTGCTGGATTAATTCCAATGTCGCATGAATCTCATTAGGGATGGACTACCTTAAGAACATGTTGCAAATATAGGCTGTACTTTGTCAGATTAATGGCTCTATTCTGGTATTCTGCTTTGATGGCTTATGGCTTTGCTGACATATGGTAGAATGATTCATGTCAGCTTTGCCAACTTTTTAATAAATTGCTGATAATTGAATTAAGGTAGTCCACCCCTATTGGGAATCATGTGACATTGGAATTTTTGGAGGGACATCGTTAAAATTTGTTACCTAATCCGAACTTATGCCTGCAACATCGTAAACATTTGGTGGTTGAACGTTCCACTTCCACATGGTTTGAACTAGCAGAAATTATATTGGCACGCTTTCGATCATGAAAATATTCTGTTTTGTTGACCAATGCCTCAATCAATCAACGACATAGGCCTACCGCCAACTAATCTAATATCTCTGATTCTACAAAAAATATGCCAGTACCACATCGCCGGGGTGTCAGAACGTTTATATGTAACCCCCTGAAGACTCGAAGTGACGCCTGCGTAAACACAAGGGCTGTGACATTAACTCCCGGACATGGAGTCCCGACTCACTTGACAAGGCATCTCAGACTAATTGTTGTACATTCTCATTTCAATAATATGACAAAACCAACTACAAAAACATCACCTGCACGTCCTACTTACTTCTGTGATATTATAACACTCTATTGTAAAATCCATATATATAGTGAGAGAGGAACTGCATTGGTTTTTATTAGAACAACAAAGACTCTATGTAATTATGCTTTGTGTATGTGCCACAGCGTCATGTGGCGTCAAGGTTATGTCAAATGACATCATCAATGATGTTACTAAACCGCCAATGTGTTTCCTATGCCGAAAACTAGATCATGACAGAATTTCCACAAAATAACACATTTCGAATGTGCGTTTTCTAATTAATTGTGTTATAATGGAGATAATACTGTATAGCACTTTATTTCTGCGGGGTCCAAATTCTGCGGTTTTTCCTGAAAGCGGTTGCGTTCAATTTCTGCGGAACATATTTCTGCGGTCTCTCACTTTGCCAAATTCAAAATTTTATTTCTGTGCCATGAAATCAGTTTTAGTTTGTATCAAACATATTTTGAAAGACGGTGCTTACAAAACTTTCGAATTACTCTGTGATGGTTAAGGGATTATAATCCCATTCATTTAGCTATAAAGTCGTTATGGGAAACAATGTTGTATTCATATAGGTGTGAAAGTAAAGACGTGTCAAACTGTTACCAATCCGTCAAACTTGTTTAATCATTGTTTATGAATGAACAAAAATGTCCTATCTGCACCTAAATTAAAGCTGTAGTTACACTATTCTTGAATGGGAAAGAACTCCATTGTTATGACATTGTGCTTTGCATCAAGGGATAAGTGTTTAACTTGTTCACGTACCGACTAAAATTGTAGAACAATATCAACCTCTACATCCAGGGTTAATATTCTGCGGATTTTATTTCTGCGGTATCATCCAGGATCTCAGAAGAAAAAAAGTCCCCGCAGATATAAAGTGCTATACGGTATTAAGTTTAGAGGTCTTTATTTGCCAAATAAAAACCTCTCTGCTCTGAAATACATGTTAAGGCAAATACCTCGGCGCTGAGCACCTTGCTTTTTACCTACACATGTAGTCCGTTGGACATCGGTTTTTATTTGGCGATTAAAGACCTTTAAACTTGTTATCATTCATAACTAGTAATCGATCAACGAAGATCAACAGATCAAACAGTGGTATTTCTTGGATACAATATTCAATAAAGAGTTGGTGACTACTCATCGGCGATCAGGCAGAATATTGCTACAAGTCTAATAGCCAAACGCAACTTTGTACACATCGCAAACATGTCTGACCCATTTAATTTTGTCTTAAGTTATTTTAGATCTGAGCTCTAGCTGCTGGCTTTAATTTAGCAGAAGATTAGGTATCCCCAAAATTAGATGTCGCAAGAAAATGTTAAAGAAGAAGAATCTTTAGAAATATGAATTAATCTAGGCATTTTTAATTGAATGGAATTGGCCCATAGTAATTTAAAATTGCTAAAAAGTGAAACATGTACATATGGAAGTAAAAAGGAACAAAACGAATCCATACTTCAACCTACTGTCGAGATTTCAAATTGAAATAGTCCTTTAGCATAGAAAATATTGGTGGAAAAAGGAGAAAATGCTATTTATCACCAGTTTCCAGCGGCGGATCAAGGATTTCTGTGAAGGAGTTCGTTTGTACACAAAGGGGGTTCGTTTTAATAGTATCACACACTTTTGACTAAATTTCTGCATGAAAATAAAATAATCAGGCTTCATATGGGGGTTCATTTGAACACCCCCCCCCTCCGAACCACCTCTGGATCCACCACTGGTTTCTCATTTGTTCTCTTTGTTTTGAAAAGATTTTCTTTGGCATAGATATTGAAATAAGTTATTTCAGGGGAAAAGGTATGCATCTTTAGTCACAAAAGCGGCCGTGGCAACATAAGACTTCGTATCATATCACACCACCTATTATTTCACATACAACTCGATTTTAAGCTTATTTGCTGTTTTCTACTTTTAAAAACATTACATTTGAAGAATGTAATAGGATACGATGTCATGATATTGTAGAAGGAACTACTTTGCCACGCCCCCTTCCCATTTCCAAATGGATCGAGCGGATTCGCAATACCTTGAAATTGCCAAACGGGAAGGTATTGCCAAACGGTTTACAACACTTCATTTGGAATGCTCTGTGTTTTCCCTTATTTTCATATGCCAAGAAAAACACGTGAAATTAAAGTTGTTAAAAATGGCATCAGGAAGAGATGGCGGCTCATCAGCCAAGAAAGACATTACTAGGAAAATCTCAAATGAAAAACGTTTGATTGTTATTTTGGAAAAGTCGTCATTAGAATCTGTGAAAGTAAGTATTTTGGGTTTGGACATCGGTTTTCGCGTGACCCTTGTCTTTTTAGCTCATCTGAGCACGAAGTGCTCAATGTGAGCTATTGTTGTCACTTTTTGTCCGTCGTCCGTCTGTCTGTCCGTCCACAATTTCATGTTTACACTCTAGCATCTACAAATTTAGGCCAGTCTTGACTAGTGCTAGTCTTAACATGTATGAACATAAAATCTCGGATGAGTTCGATTATGGGTCAGATCGAACCAGAAAGTCCGGAGTGATCTGCCCTTGAATGCGAAAAATAGCTAGTTTTGACATTGTTTACACTCTAGTATATCTACAATGTTGATCAATCAAGACAAAACTTTGACACAATGTTGGTGACCATCAGACATGGGGTAATCATAATCAGTAATTAACAAATGCTAATAATCATGAATTAATCGATTAATTAGCTTTTTCTGATTATTTGATTAATAATTTAATTAATTACTGGTGAAAAAATGGCATTAATTAGCAATGACAGAGGAATCAATAATACATAGCCTCCCTATATATCGCCATTATAACCTGGTCCAATTCAATCAACATTTTTTCAGCAATTATTTCAAAAATAAAAAATATGGTAAACATATATCAAATCTAAAAAGAATATTCTTTCTGATGATATAAAAAACATCTACCTAAGTTATGTATTTGTTGCACCATATCGATTTCAACTGAGCTGACTTTGTAAAATTTTCAAAAAAAATGACTAATGGCGGTCGCCGACCTTGTGCGGTTGTTTACTTTAAAATTGTGTAGAAAATCAACCAATCATCTGACAAGAAATATTTTTGGCTTGCATTAATTAGGATAAATATAGAAATGATATCATTACAAAAAGTCAGGTATTTCCGGCAACCATGTGACTGGAAATCACGCTTGAATATTGGTCAACTTTGGAGCCGTATAACTCCGTTATTCTCCGTGAACACTTCAGAACACTTACGACTGAATGTTCGTAAGGATTTCCCAAAACAAATCAGTCTAAATTTAGTGATCTAAATATAAGCCAATTTTAGCGCCTGGGCTTTTCCCAGAGGTGCTGTAACACAAAAATAGCCATGTAAGTACTGGAAAAATGGCAGATGCGCAGTGATGTGTATTGCATCAATACACACTCCAGTTAAACCAGCTGATCGATTTTGATATACACATTTCTGAAGGGCTGTGCTGTTCAAAGCTGCATAACTTTTTTGTTTGTGAATGGATTTTGAAAATTCAAGCAGCACTGTCCTTCTGAATGCTTGCACTTCATGATGAAACGATTTTTGATTAAAAATACCTATTTTTTGAAAATGGTCTGTTATTGCTACATTAATCATGATTATTTTATGATTACTTTATGATTATTTTGAAAGTATAAATGATCTGAAATAAGAAAAAGATGCACCTGCAAGTCACACCTTTAAACTTTTCACACCTATACAAAGAAGTCTATGCCCAAAGGCTATCTAGGTTTTGTTCTTGCACCTGTCATTGAAATTTCACACATTTTGGGGAGTTGAAATTGAAAACTTAAATTAGTTGGAAAATGCTGAACTTACCAAAATTTTATTTCATTTGTAATTTTTTCCTTAAAATGTCATCATTCATCCAACATGAACTTGTAAAATTAAATAACAAATGTACATAAATGATAATATAATTATTTCAAGAATATTAAGATAGTACATTGTGTTCATATAAGAATTTTTCTTTTATTTTCCATATGCATAAATCATTAAAAATTGAATCAGTCGGGATGATGTCATAGCCTCACTTTCATTTTTTCATCGAGGGTACAACCTCGGTTTTTATCGTTACGGGATACCATTTTTGAGGCAGAATATTTCCAAAATCCATTGCTAAAATTCACAAACAAAACTCTTTCTCCAAAGAATGTGATTTAAATTTTCTCAACTACCAACGCATTTTTAATAATTTGGCGTAGTCGTCGAGATATTAATGCTGAAAGTTGGTAATGCCTTAAGGAAAAAGACCGAAGCTTTCACCTCCACCGAATGAGTGCAGGTCGACTGACGACGTTTTTGATTGGCTGAAGGGATTGTGCCGACCGGATCAATAATGTAAAGTAACTTTGAGCAAAAAATGAGAATCAAACTTGGTGATTTGAATTATTAGATTCTGCTTATACTAGGTATATGGATTTGTTTTCTGATATCTTTTCTCATTACTTAACCCTTTCCTTTATAAGTTTGTGAATTTGTAATTCTTAATACGAAATGGTTTACACAGCATTAAGACAAAAGGAGAAAATGCCTATATCAAGCATTTCTCTGTAAAATCGTCACCAATGGCTTCAAAATGTTCTGATATACATGAATTCCATTTTCATCATCTTTTTCTAGATGGTTTAGCCTATAAGAGTAGTCAGGAAAGAAAGCTAATTTATTGGTAACATCCCATTTGGTCTACTCCCATTTCGTCTACTGTTATCTTTTAGTGTCTTGAGTCCCAATTCGTAGATACTGTCCCAACTCGGCTACTTTTACATCAAATCATCAATTAAGAACATCATTTTTGTTTTAAGAAAAGAAATTGAGTCAATATTTTCACCGATGAATTAAATTTGCAAACATTTCAATAAAAAACATAAAACATCATATTGAAATACAAAGTATAGAAAAGTAGACGAAATAGGAATGATGTCCAAAATAGTAGACGAATTGGGAATAGACAAATTGGGAGTAGACGAAATGGGATTAAACCAAGTTATGCTCATAACAAACTTCAATGTTCAACAAGTTCACATATCCTATTTTGATCAGCCAGAACTCTTCACTTCGCCCTACCACAACATCTAGTAAAGACCTTTTTAGTTTGCCATTTGTATGCCACTCATCTTGATTAAAGTAGTCTGTTTACAAATAACAAATATCTATGAAATGCTATTTGCCCCTTTCAAGGGCGGATCTAGAGGGGGAGTCAGAGGGTCCAGAACAACCCCTCCCCCCTCTCCCCCTGGAATTGGCCTTATATAGATTGTTAACAATATAACTTAAGTGTAACGTTACATCTTTAACACATTTTTAAAAGCCATCATTTGGGCTTGGACCCCGAAAGCGTTTAACGGTGATTAATGATTATTAATCGATTACTTACTCCAAATTAATGATTAATAATCAATTAATGAGGATTTTTTTCAGTGAAAGTAATTTAATCGATTAATAATCAAGGGTACATTAATCATTAATTTAATCAATTACTTTTTCAAGTAATCGACCCCATGTCTGGTGACCATAATATCTCAGATGAGTTTGATTTTCGGTCTGATCAGATTAGAAAGTCTTGAGTTATGTACCCTTGAAATTGACAAAATTGCCATTTTCGACTGTTTTCGATTTTGTTGACAATCTAGCATCTACTATTATCAACCAATCAAGACAAATTTTGGAGACAATCTCTTAATGTATTGTATGAGTTCGATTTTCAGATAGATCGGATCAAAAAGTCATGAATTATTTGTCCTTGAATTTGACAAAATTCCTGTTTTTGACTGTTTTCGACTTTGTTTACACTCCAGAATTTACTGTTATTGACCTATTAAAACGAAACTTGGACACATTGTTGATGACCATAATGTCTTGGATGAGCTTGAACTTAGGTCGCATCGGACAAAAAAGTCATGAATTATATGCCCTCGAATTTGACAAAATTGATGTTTCCGAATGTTTTTGACTTTGTTTGTCCACTTTAGCATCTACAATTATTGACCAATCAAGACGAAATTTGGCCACAATATTGCTGAACATAAGATCTTGCACCAGTTTGAATATCAGCTTAATCAGAACAGAATTTGCTGAGTTATCTGCCCTTCAAATTGACAAATTTGCTGTTTCCGACTGTTTCTACTCTAGCAAACACAAACAGCGACGAACCGAGACAAAATTTGGACACAATGTCGTTGACCATAAGTTTGGGTTTTGGTCTTAAAGTCACAAATATTAATTGATTTGAACAAAACTGGCTCATATCTTGGTTCAGGTGAGCGATATAGGACCATCATGGTCCTCTTGTCTTTTGAACCATTCTGTGGATACAATGGTCAGTTTTTAAACCATTCCCACATTATTACACGTTTTGGTGTCCTCCAAGATGAGAGTTATAGAAAACGAAGAAATAGAAATATATTTTGTGCTAAAAATAGACTACATAGTGAGTTGACTGTTTAGCAGTTTTACTAGTAGACCTATTTATAAGTCCTGATATTTTTCTCTCCACAATTGGATGTTTTGTGTATGTAACATGCTGCAAACAACATAAAACATCAAAGCTAACGTATGTAAATGTTGTCTTTATATTTGGACTACAGATTGTATGTGATGAATCATCAATGTCCTTATATGTTTGCCTAAAGATGTTACTATGAACATATTTATTTTACATTGATTGGGAAGCAAGTTTCTAAAACTTATTTTAATCCCTCTGGATTCTGCTTTCTGGAAATACACTAGTACTATCCGAGAATGTGTGGGCCTACTGCAAAATGAACTCTGAACCTCTTGGTCGTTAGGTTGACACTCTAACTCTCAAGGACGGACACCACAATTGGCTTCAATCAAGCTGCATTGTGAAGAATTACACCAGCTATTGTGTCCAAAATTTTGTCACAACTATGTGGTTAAAATCGATCCTCGGGCCCATTGCTTGTGACAAGCAATTCAGTGTATTTATGCTCCCCGAAAGGAGAGCATAATTATAGTCGCCGCTTTGTCTGTCCATCCGTCATTCCGTTTGTCCGTCCGTCCGATCGAAGCAATTTCTCCATAACCCTTGGGCCAAATCAAATGAAACTTACCATGTGAACTACCTATGACATAATGCCGATGCACTTTTCACGTATTTTGGATTTTAGTCCTCGTCATGGGAAAAGGGGACTTGAGGTCAAATACACTTTTTCTCTAATTTCTCATAGTCTAATGGTCAGAATTTGATGAAATTTCATATTTGAGTAGCAAATCAGATGCCCTTGACAATAAATTGCTCTCCATGGCATGTGACAATGCCTTATTCTGGGAGCATTGTCCGTCTCTGACGGCTCTTGTTTCTCATAGTTTTGGGATCTGGTCCAAAACCAGCCAAATTGAGAAAAAAGTGTCATTTTCTCATTATTTGAGAAAAGTATTGTCATCCCAAAATGCAAAAACCTAAGTCTTGTATAATTCAGTATAGCTAAATAAACTGAAAGGAATTCCAGTTATGGTAAATTACCTCGGATATTTTAGCTCAATATATGAAAGGGATTGCCGGATTGAAGCAAATTTTCTTTAAAAAACAAAATTAAGCTTTTGTATTTGGAATTTTCATTTCAAATTTTGGGAAAAATAACCATTTTTGGCATTGGGAACTGTCCGTTTTACAGACCCATGCAAAGAAGGAGGAAAAACACTGCAATTACATCATTTTCCACAATGTTTTCCAAGGCCTTTATCTTGTGGGATGTCAAAAGGCATCACTGTGAGTTTGTGATAATGGGTTAAGTGTGTTAATTGTTTCAATATATTTTAATTTTAATACCTTTACTGCCTATTCTTAACCCATTACCACACATTGACTCCTTTTGACTCCCATAAAGAAAATAGCTTGGGAAAACATTGTGGAAAATGAAGAAATTGCTTGTAACAAGCAATTTCTTCATTTCCCACAATGTTTTTACCACGAAAGACCAATAAAATTGAAGTTTCATTTACTTGAAATTGTCGTCTGCATCATCTTTCAAATTGGAACTGTCCAAAATTTTGTCGTTTGGTAATGGGTTAACATTAAGTCTTATTCACACATTTCAGGCAGGAAAGTCGTTTGAACTCCTTAATTGTGACAAACACAGAAACATGGCCAAGAAGTTTAAAAGAGACATTTCAACTTGTCGTCCAGACATTACACATCAGGTATGGAGTTTTTAATCCTTTCTCAAGTAAACCATTGTTTTGATCTCCCTAAATAGAAATGAATTGGACAGCATAGACCATTTAGAGAAAAGAAGAAAAGGCTGAAAACCACTACTTTCTCTTTTTCTCGTTACGTTTTCCAGGTTATTGTGTACAAAATAATAAGTAACATGTATCTTTTTATCTGCACCAAAGACTCTCAGTGCAAGTTCTACTGGTCAGGAAACAATGAAGGGACAGGAGGTGTTGGAATACTGCTAGCAGAGAGATGGGTTGAGAAAGTCTTCGAAGTCAAGAGGGTCTCTGACAGAATCATGATGGTCAGGATTGTGGTTGGCAAGTCAGTGTTTGCAATCATTAGCATATATGCCCCCCAGGTTGGCCTCAGTGAAGAGGCAAAGGACAGGTTCTACGAACAGCTACAAAGCCTAGTTGCCAACATACCAGCATCTGAAACATTATTTGTGTGCGGCGACTGGAATGGCCACATAGGCAAGGATCCTGAAGGGTACAAAGAATGGCATGGGGGCCACGCTTTTGGCCAACGTAACCCAGAGGGAGAAAGGATACTGGAATTCGCAGCAGCAAATGACTTGGTGGTCGGCAACTCACTGTTCGAGAAGCGTAACAGGCATCTGATTACATATCAATCAGGAAGCACAAACACACAAATCGACTACATCCTCTACCGACGGTCCTTCAGAAAGTATGTCTCAAATGTGAAAGTAATCATCAACGAAGAGTGTGCCCCACAACACAGAATGATAGTTTGTGATCTCAAAACTCAGGTAGCAAAGAAAACCAAGCACAAGTTTACCCCAAGAGTGAAAATATGGAAACTAAAGGATCCATCCAAACGTGAGGAATTCTCTGCCAGCTTTGCTGCAAAGATAAAGATCACCACAGGGAGCAGTGTGGAAGAAAAGTGGCTCGGACTGAAGGACAGCCTACATGAGGCAGCAAACAAGGTCTGTGGACTCTCCAGAAACCACCAATGGCACAGAGAGACCTGGTGGTGGAACAACACGGTTGACGAAGCAGTCAAAGAGAAACGTCAATGCTTCAAGGCATGGAAGTCTGGTGGTAGCAGGGAAGAATACAACACAGCCAAACGCGCTGCCAAACAGGCTATCTACACAGCCAAAAAAGATGCTGAACTGGAAGCTCTTAACAACATCAACCCCAAGACAGGCGACATATACAAGCTCGCGAAACAGTTGCGCAGAGACAACCAAGACGTCTGTGGGGAAAAACCTATTAGAAACGATGAGGAGGAGCTATGCCTAGACGATGAATCCAGAAAGATAGCCTGGAAGCAGCATTATGAAAAACTGCTAAATGTTGAATTCCCTTGGAACCCAGATGATCTCGAGGAAGTACCCCCTGTAGAGGGACCCAGCATACAGGTCACAACAGAAATGGTTGAAAAGGCAGTAAGGAAGATGGCACTTGGCAAAGCAGCTGGGCCTTCAGGAATCGTTGCTGAGATGATAAAGCCCACTGGAGCATTTGGTGCTGCACAGATACGTGACCTCTTCCAAACTATCATACAGGAAGGCCAGATACCATCAGACTGGGAAGAGAGCTACATAGTTAGCTTGTACAAGGGAAAGGGTGATGCTTTAAACAGGGGCAACTACAGAGGACTGAAACTCATCGACCAAGTGATGAAAATCCTGGAACGCGTCATTGAACAGCTGATCAGACAACAAGTAGACATCGATGAGATGCAATTTGGCTTCATGCCCGGCAAAGGCACAATAGACGCTATCTTCATAATAAGACAACTCCAGGAGAAGTACATCGCCGCAAACAGACCACTGTATATGGCCTTCATAGACCTGGAGAAAGCATTTGATAGAGTCCCCCGGAAAGTTATTTGGTGGGCCCTGCGCAAGTTGGGTGTACAGGAATGGCTAATCAAGGTAATACAGTCCATGTACTGCAACGCTAGAAGCCGTGCTCGAGTTGGCGCAACCTACAGCGAGGAATTTGAGGTCAATGTCGGTGTACACCAGGGGTCCGTACTGAGTCCGCTGTTATTTATAATTGTCTTGGAAGCTTTGTCACAACATTTCCGTACCAGCTGCCCATGGGAGGTACTCTACGCAGACGACCTAGCCATCGTGGATACTTCCCTGGAAGCTCTCATAGAGAGAATTAAAGACTGGAAGACAGGTATGGAAGACAAAGGCCTCAGGGTAAATATGAATAAGACCAAGCTCATGATCTCCTCCCCAAGCCAGGTATCTGTGAAGAAGACAGGAAAGTACCCATGTGCAGTATGCTTGAGTGGCACAGGTCAAAACTCAATACAGTGTAGCAGCTGCTCCCAGTGGGTACACAAAAAGTGCAGTGGTATCAAAGGAACCCTGAAACCAGACCCTAATTTCAAATGTCGTCGATGCCTTGGAAGCCTCACTCCAAATGTCAGCAGTATCATAACCGAAGTAACCATTGGACAGGACAAACTTGAAGTCTTACCAAGCTTCTGTTACTTAGGGGACACATTATCAGCGGACGGTGGATGTGAGCTAGCAGCAACCACAAGATGTAAGTCTGCCTGGAAAAAGTTCAGGGAACTCCTACCAATCTTAACCTGCAGGAGCATTCCAATCACAACCAGAGGTAGACTATACTCAAGCTATATACGGCCAGTACTGCTCTATGGGTCTGAGACATGGGCAGTTACATCTAGCACTCAAAAGAAGCTGATACGTAACGACAAGGCCATGATAAGGTGGATCTGTGGAACAAAGCCCGAAGACAGCGTGACACTAGAGACCCTAATCTCCCAGCTACGTATCAGGAACTTAACAGAAATCCTCAGGGCAAACAGGCTTAGATGGTTTGGCCATGTGGAGCGGAGTAATGGATGTGTGTCAACAGTTAGATCCATAAACATAGAAGAACGCAGAGGACGCGGCAGACCCAAACTAACATGGGAAGAGTTGGTAAAAAGAGATCGGGAAGCCGTAGGACTGACCAACATTAACCCCTCCGACCGACAGATGTGGAGAGGGAGGCTACGATCGCGACTGGGCAGCCAGGCCCCACCCTCCGTAGAGGACTAATAAATGGCCTGGATAATCAAAACAGGATAGTGAGTGAGTGAGAATTGTTCGTTATGAATGTGTGATGGTAGAATATCTTGCCACATTTGAATTTTTGGGGCAATCACTTCAAAGCAGAGTGCGGAATTTTTCTTCTTCAAAACTTATATGTATAGATTACAATATAGAATAATTAATGCCGTTAGTTTATGATGTCACAAGAATCTCAAAATTATGTGTATTCTGCCATAACTCTCTCCCTAACAAGACCTGGTTATGACATCCATTATAGAAGAAGCTTTGGAAAGCAGTAAGGCAAAAGAAGAAAATGCTGATAATCAGTATAATCAGTAATCAATATTTTCTGAGCTATATTATACACACATTTTTGGCTTTGGGAACTGGTACTTTTGCCTAAAGTTGCATTAGAAATTCCATTTTCATTACTGAAATTTTGTTCAGTTGTAGAGGACGAATACAGCTGGCTTCCACCTTTATAAGGGTATATATCGCTTAGACTGTAAGAAAGTAACAATTCTTATCTCAATTGGAATTTCCTTCAAACAGGATATTTTTTGCTTACTGTCTATCCGTTCCAAACTAGACCAGTTTTGATTTCTCAATTAGAAAAGGCTTAGGAAACCATTGAGGCAAACAAAGAAAATGCTGATAACCAGTGTTTTCTCATTACCTCAATATATTCTTTGCTTTATTGTACATAAATTCGGTCTGTATAACCATGCATTTTGTCACCTACAGCAGAATTCAAATATGATGCTTGCAGTGATTTTTAGCTCACCTGAGCACAAAGTGCTCAAGGTGAGGTATTGTGATCGGTCGTTGTCCGTCGTCCGTCCGTCCGTCCGTCCGTCCGTCCGTCCGGCCGTCCGTCCACAATTTCTTTAAAGATCTTCTTCTCCCAAACCAGTAGACCAATTTTCTTGAAACTTGGCAGGAATGATCCTTGGGTGAAGGGCTTTCAAAATTGTTAAAAGAATTTGATTCCATCAAAGACTCTGGCTGCCGCGGCATGAGAAAAGGGGAAAATAGCCAACTCTTTTAAAAATCTTCTTCTGCCTAACCAGTGGGCCAATATTCTCGAAACTTCACATGAATGATCCTTGAGTGAAGGGCTTTCAAAGTTGTTAAAAGAATTTGATTCCATCCAAGACTCTGGCTGCCGCGGCATGAGAAAAGCGGAAAATAGCCAAATCTTTTAAAAATCTTCTTCTGCCTAACCAGTCAGCCAATATTCTTGAAATTTCACATGAATGATCCTTGAGTGTAGGGCTTTCAAAGTTGTTAAAAGAATTTCATTCCATGAAAGACTCTGGCTGCCGCGGCATGAGAAAAGGGGAAAATAGCCAAATATTTTAAAAATCTTTTTCTGCCTAATTAGCAAGCCAATATTCTGGAAACTTCACATGAATGGTCCTATGGTGAAGGGCTTTCAAAGTTTTTGAGAGACTTTGATTCCATCAAAGCCTTTGACTTCCGCGGCATGAGAAAAGGGGAAAATAGCCAAATCTTTTAAAAATCTTCTGGCTTACTACATGTAGTGGGCCAATATTCACATGAATGATCTTTGGGTGAAGGGCTTTCAAAGTTGTTATAAGAATTTGATTAATATCAAAGCTCTTAGTGCAGTGGCATCAGAAAAAGGGTAAATGAGCAAACACTTTTGAAAAGGCTGAATTTTGTTTCATTCTTTTGAAAAAACTAAGGAAAAGGGGCTTTATTGCAAAATTCTTAATTTGCTGCTATACAGGTCAAAATGTTTATTTCAACAAGGCAAGAAATTTCAGGTGAGCGATCTAGGGCCATCATGGCCCTCTTGTTTTTAACAATTTTAAGTCTATGAGTCCGGGGGACTCGCAGGATTCCATATCAATGAGTCTAGGAACTAGCTTAGTGAGTCCAATACACTATTCTTAATAAAAAATCGGTAAAAAATATTGCATCCTGGGACTCGCTAAAATTAAAACTTTGCATGCCAGAGACCTAATTATGCGTAAAAGTAGCAGGATGCGCAGGTAAAAAAATCACTGTGCTTGGGAAAGTTAAATGTATATCGTCGCTTTTCAACGAAAACCTCATAACTGCAGCTTTAATTTAGCTGAAGTTATGAGGTTTTTGTTAAAAGCATCAATACTTTGATAACTTTTATTTTTATGCTCCCAGAAAAAATTTTGGGGGAGCATATAGTCGCCATGCTGTCCGTCCGTCCGCGTGTGTGTCCGTGTGTCCGTCCATCCACAGCCAGATCTCAGCAACCCATGGGCCAAATTCAATGAAACTTCACATGTGAACTCCCTGGGATAAACCCTAGGGACCGTATTCTCCGTTTCTTGATTTGAGGCTGCGTCATGGAAAAAGGGGCTTTAATGGAAAAATTAGTTTTTCTCTTATTTCTCTTCATCTAAAGGGCAGAATTTAATGAAATTTTGCACTTATATGATAAATGGGATGTCCTAGACCATATTCTATAAATAATGTGTCTTAAAAAAATCTGTCATGGGAAAAGGGGGCTTAATGTATGATAGTTTTTATTTTATGACAAACACTTATTCGGGGAGCATAATCCGTCACTGACGGCTCTTGTTTGTTTCAGTGTCTATTAATGTTGCTAGACAGCCCTCTGAACAGAGCTGGGTTACTGCAAGTTTACATACACACAGAGAAAAATATTCTGATAGAGGTCAACCCTCAAACCAGGATTCCCAGAACATTTGACAGATTCTGTGGATTGATGGGTAGGTTTAAACATTTGACAGATTCTGTGGATTGATGGGTAGGTTTAAACATTTCCCAACAAACAGCAAAATTTTGTGATGATCCTATTCCAAAGCTGCTGCAAACAACAAAATATGTGGTGATAAAGAGATTAATTAGAGGATTCATGTATTATTTAGTTAGCACAGATAATATTTAGCACATATAATATTTACAGCATTGTTCTCTTTTTATGCCCCCGATAGGGAGGCATCATAAATTTGACTTGTCCGTCCGTCCGTCTGTCCGTCCGTCCGTCCGTCTGTCCGTCTGTCTGTCCGTCATTCCATCCAAAAACTTTAACATTGGCCATAACTTCCTTATTACTTAACATATTCGCTTCATACTTTACCACAACATTCCTTGGTACATTACCTTTCTGTAGGCACATACTTTGGTGACCTTGACCCCTGGATGACCTTGACCTTGAACATAGATTGGCCATAATTTAAAATCAAAGCGGTGTCGGGGGCATTGTCATCTTACAGTGACAGCTCTTGTTTTCTCATTATTTTCCCACTTCTGTTCTGTGCGAGATGTCAAAACCAGGCCTCAAGGGTTATACATTTCCAAAATGATGATGGCATTTTAGAGTTGACCAAATACAATAGAAAGACTGTAAATTCTGGCCATGCAAACCTCGAGAGAAAATAAGAAAATGCTGTTTCCTTTATAACTTCGTAATGAGGCATATCAAAACTTGCATTGTTTGGAACTAGTTCCTGATCAATCCTGAATCAGACAACCTTTGTAGATATATTGCTTTTGACATATCTGCAATAAATCTACTAAAGATTGCCTGAAGCAATTGGAAATTCCAAGTTCTATGTTCTTGAGTATTCTTATTGACTATACTTCTATTTTGCAGTTCAGTTATTACACAAATTAAGCATCAGTGCTGCAGATGGGCCTCAGAAATTACTTAAGGTAGGTGCATCTATACAGGAATTCAAATCACTGATGTCACAGTGTATAATCACATGACTTAGAATTTCCGATAATCTTCAATAACTTTGTCAATACTTGACCGATTTAAATTCGGTTTGAAGCAGAGAAGGTGGACAAATGTCAGGAATAACCTAGTCGTGGTTGATTTTTAAAAAATCAACTGATAACAGGGCTAGCGCTGGGTCAAAAAAAGTTTGAGCCACCCTTTGAGCCACTTTGAAAATTCCCGAGCCATTTTGGTGCCACTGGAGCCAATGACTGTGTTACCCCCCCCCCCCCCCCTTTCCATCGCCGACGACCCCCCCCCCCCCTCCTGCCACTGACGAAAATTACCCCCCCCCCCCCCCCCCCCCCCCCCCCCTGTCGTCATGCACGTTGCAAAACTGCATGTTGTCTGCTTTGTGTTAAATTCCAATTGCTATTTTAACAACACTAAATTTTAAAAGCACGGTAGAATAAGGTTCGATATTGTGAGTATATTGTACTAAAAATAGATCGTTGTATAAACACTTAGATAGGGGTTTATCATTGTGTTTGTACGATTCTACGTCATTGTTTACATTATAAAATCGTTCCCTATTGGGTTTCATTATTCTGAATGTTGATCGGAGATGTCGGTAATGTCCAACAATCCCGAAAGTAAAACTAAACATGAAAACATAGCAAACCCGTGTTACTCATATGCGATGATTTCTGAGAGATCAAAGAAACCGCCGCAAACACAGTGAGACGTCGATTGATGACGTAATCAGGGTTTTCCCTTCCTATCTTTTTCTTATCACATGCTTCATTAACTGCGATATCATAGCGAAAAACTTGATGATTCGTTTTAGATTTTACCTACGAGTCCGCCATATTGCTTCATTAGAGCAAGACATCTTTTCAACACTATTTTTTGTACATGGTTGAGAAAATCAACATGTCTTATGATAAGGAAATTATTCATGTTCCCAACGGAAAATTCCTGTCTCAATATAATCATGTGATTTTCCCCCATCCCAATATGGTTACGTTACTACAGTTTGTTTACAAAAATTGCGCGTGCCACTAAAGGCGGGAAAATGGATAACGCGATGAAAACAAAACGCTATCTATGAAGTGAATGAACTGACGTTATGTGGTTTTAACACTGACGCGTCATCTCTTTCTGCAGCCGCGTGATTACATAAAGGTCACAGTTAATTATACCCCCCAAATTCAATTTGGGGGGTATATAGGAGTCAGGTTGTCGGTCTGTCTGTCTGTCTGTCTGTCTGTCTGTCTGTTGGTCCGTCTGTTGGTTTTTTAGCTCACCTGAGCTCAACGAGCTCAAGGGGAGCTCTTAGGGTCAGTCACTCTCCGGCGTCCGTCGTCCGTCGTGCGTTGTGCGTCATCAACAATTTATTTAAACATCTTCTCCTCCTTAACCACTGGGCCAATTCTTTCAAAACTTGGCAGAAATGTTCCTTGGGAGGCCCTTTTCAAAACTTGTTCTTGAATTTTTGATTTGTCAAAAAATGTGGGCGTGGCAGGGCGGGGCTTATCAGACTTCGAGAAATCATTAGATAATTCTTCAAAAATCTTCTCCTCCTTAACCACTGGGCCAATTCTTTCCAAACCTGGCAGAAATGTTTCTTGGGTAACCCTTTTCAAAACTTGTTTGTGAATTTTTGATTCGTCAAAAATTGTGGGCGTGGCAGGGCGGGGCTTATCAGACTTCGAGAAATCGTTAGATAATTCTTCAAAAATCTTCTCCTCCTTAACCACTGGGCCAATTCTTTCCAAACTTGGCAGAGATGTTTCTTGGGTGACCCTTTTCAAAACTTGTTCATGAATTTTTGATTCGTCAAAAATTGTGGGCGGGGCAGGGCGGGGCTTATCAGACTTCGAGAAATCGTTAGATAATTCTTCAAAAATCTTCTCCTCCTTAACAACAGGGCCAATTCTTTCCAAACTTGCAAGAAATGTTTCTTGGGTGACCCTTTTCAAAACTTGTTCGTGAATTTTTGATTTGTCAAAAAATGTGGGCGTGGCAGGGCGGGGCTTATCAGACTTCGAGAAATCATTAGATAATTCTTCAAAAATCTTCTCCTCCTTAACCACTGGGCCAATTCTTTCCAAACCTGGCAGAAATGTTTCTTGGGTAACCCTTTTCAAAATTTGTTCGTGAATTTTTGATTCGTCAAAAATTGTGGGCGGGGCAGGGCGGGGCTTATCTGACTTCCGAGAAATCATTAGATAATTCTTCAAAAATCTTCTCCTCCTTAACCACTGGGCCAATTCTTTCCAAACTTGGCAGAGATGTTTCTTGGGTGACCCTTTTCAAAACTTGTTCGTGAATTTTTGAATTGTCAAAAATTGTGGGCGTGGCAGGGCGGGGCTTATCAGACTTCGAGAAATCGTTAGATAATTCTTCAAAAATCTTCTCCTCCTTAACAACAGGGCCAATTCTTTCCAAACTTGGCAGAAATGTTTCTTGGGTGACCCTTTTCAAAACTTGTTCGTGAATTTTTGATTTGTCAAAAATTGTTGGCGTGGCAGGGAGGGGCTTATCAGACTTAGAAAAATCATGTGAAAAATCTTTAAAAATCAATTATCAGGCCAATTTGAACCAAGCTTGGCAGAAATGTCCCTTAAGTGACTGTTTTCAACACATGCTCATGAATTTTTGATTGGGTGAAAATTGTAGGTGTGGCAGGGCGGGGTTTATAAGACTTCGAGAAATTGTTAGATAATTCTTAAAAAATATTTTCTTCTCCTTAACCACTTGGCCAATTCTAACCAAACTTGGCAGGAATGTTCCTTTGGTGACCTTTTTTAAAACTTGTTCATGAATTTTTGATTCGTCAAAAATTGTGGGCGTGGCAGGGCGGCGCTTTTTTAGACTTAAAGAAGTCATGTGAAAAATCTTTAAAAATCAATTATTTGGCCAATTTAAACCAAACTTGGCAGGAATGTCCATTGAGAGACTCTCTTCAACACATGTTCATGAGTATCTGATTGGGTGAAAAACATGGGCTTGGCAGGGTGGGGCTTATCAGACTTCAAGCAATCTTTAGATAATTCTTCAAAAATCTTCTTCATCTTAACCATCAGGCGATTTGTTACCAAACTTGGCAGGAATGATCATTGAGCTACTCGTTACAATATTTGTTCGCAAATTCTTTATTAGTCAAAAATGTGGTCGTGGCAGGGCAGGGCTTATCAGACTTAATGAGATCATGAGAAAATTCTTTAAAGAAGCAATTATAGGGCAAAGTTGAACCAAACCTTACAGGATTTACCTTGAGTGACTGTCTTCAATACACGGTTGTGAACTTTAGATTTATTGAAAAAATGTGAGAATGGCAGAGCGAGGCTTGTTGATTTTTAAAATGAGCTATGTCCTTTTGTTAAAAAATGGCATTTTTTGCAACATTTACATGTGCTGTTTGGTCTATTGCTCTTTTTTCCCAATTGATAAGCTCACAGTGCAAATGAAATGTACTTCTCAAAATGCACAAAAACAGTGCTGTTGGGGGGTATGATCACTCTCAGTGATATTCTAGTTTACAATAATTTGATGTGACATATGTATTTGTTTACAACAAAATTTATATTGTACACAATCAAATACACGAAGAACTCGGGTGAGCGAAATCAGTGCCTTTCAGGCACTCTTGTTCTTTAAAAATCTTCTCCTCCTCAACCACTCAGCCGATTCTTACCAAACTTGGCAGGAATGTTCCTTGGATGACCCTTTTCAAAACTTGTTCGTGAATTTTTGATTCGTCAAAAATTGTGGGCGTGGCAGGGCGGGGCTTATCAGACTTAGAGAAATCATATGAAAAATATTTAAAATTCAATTATCTGGCCAATTTAAAGCAAACTTGGCAGGAATGTCCCTTGAGTGACTGTATTCAACACATGTTCATGAATTTTTGATTGGGTGAAAAATGTGGGCGTGGCAGGGCGGGGCTTATCAGACTTCGCGAAATCATTCAATAATTCTTCAAAAATCTTTTCCTCCTCAACCACTTAGCTGATTCTTACCAAACTTGGCAGGAATGTTCCTTGGGTGACCCTTTTCAAAACTTGTTCGTGAATTTTTGATTCGTCAAAAATTGTGGGCGTGGCAGGGCGGGGCTTATCGGACTTAGAGAAATAATTATAAAAATCTTTAAAAATCAATTATCTGGCCAATTTGAAGCAAACTTGGCAGGAATGTCCCTTGAGTGACTGTTTTCAACACATGTTCATGAATTTTTGATTGGGTGAAAAATGTGGGTGTGGCAGGGCGGGGCTTATCAGACTTCGCGAAATCATTGAATAATTCTTCAAAAATCTTCTCCTCCTCAAGCACTCAGCCGATTCTTACCAAACTTGGCAGGAATGTTCCTTGGGTGACCCTTTTCAAAATTTGTTCGTGAATTTTTGATTCGTCAAAAATTGTGGGCGTGGCAGGGCGGGGCTTATCGGACTTAGAGAAATCATATGAAAAATATTTAAAAATCAATTATCTGGCCAATTCAAAGCAAACTTGGCAGGAATGTCCCTTGAGTGACTGTATCCAACACATGTTCATGAATTTTTGATTGGGTAAAAATGTGGGCGTGGCAGGGCGGGGCTTATCAGACTTCGCGAAATCATTGAATAATTCTTCAAAAATCTTCTCCTCCTCAACCACTTAGCCGATTCTTACCAAACTTGGCAGGAATGTTCCTTGGATGACCCTTTTCAAAACTTGTTCGTGAATTTTTGATTCGTCAAAAATTGTGGGCGTGGCAGGGCGGGGCTTATCGGACTTAGAGAAATAATTATAAAAATCTTTAAAAATCAATTATCTGGCCAATTTGAAGCAAACTTGGCAGGAATGTCCCTTGAATGACTGTTTTCAACACATGTTCATGAATTTTTGATTGGGTGAAAAATGTGGGCGTGGCAGGGCGGGGCTTATCAGACTTCGCGAAATCATTGAATAATTCTTCAAAAATCTTCTCCTCCTCAAGCACTCAGCCGATTCTTACCAAACTTGGCAGAAATGTTCCTTGGGTGACCCTTTTCAAAACTTGTTCGTGAATTTTTGATTCGTCAAAAATTGTGGGCGTGGCAGGGCGGGGCTTATCGGACTTAGAGAAATCATATGAAAATATTTAAAAATCAATTATCTGGCCAATTTAAAGCAAACTTGGCAGGAATGTCCCTTGAGTGACTGTATTCAACACATGTTCATGAATTTTTGATTGGGTGAAAAATGTGGGCGTGGCAGGGCGGGGCTTATCAGACTTCGCGAAATCATTGAATAATTCTTCAAAAATCTTCTCCTTCTCAACCACTTAGCCGATTCTTACCAAACTTGGCAGGAATGTTCCTTGGGTGACCCTTTTCAAAACTTGTTCGTGAATTTTTGATTCGTCAAAAATTGTCGGCATGGCAGGGCGGGGCTTATCGGACTTAGAGAAATAATTATAAAAATCTTTAAAAATCAATTATCTGGCCAATTTGAAGCAAACTTGGCAGGAATGTCCCTTGAATGACTGTTTTCAACACATGTTCATGAATTTTTGATTGGGTGAAAAATGTGGGCGTGGCAGGGCGGGGCTTATTCTTACCAAACTTGGCAGGAATGTTCCTTGAGTGACTCTTTTCGAAACTTGTTCGTGAATTTTTTAATCGGGGATTTTTTATCAAAATTGGCAGGAATGTTCATTGGGGGACTTATTTCAAAGTTTGTTCGTGAATTTTTGATTTGCAAAAAATGTGGTAATGGCAAGGCAGGGCTTATCAGACTTAACGAAATCATGAGAAAAAAGCAATTAAACAGTAAATTTGAACCAAATCCTACAGGAATGTTCCTTGATTGACTGTCTTCAATGCATGGTTGTGAGTTTTAGGTTTATTGAAAAATATGGGCATGGCAGGGTGAGGCTTGGGGATTGTTAAATGTGTTGTTTGGTCTGTTGATTTTTTGTTCGCTCTATTTCCCAATTGATCAGCTCACAGTTCAAATGAAATCAATTTCTCAAAATGCACAAAAACTGTGCTTTTGGGGGGTATGATCACTTTCAGTGATATTCTAGTTGTAACAGGTATGCTTACTCGACCGTTTAGGCGAAGCCAATTACGGATTATCGATTTTTCATGTTAAACAATAAGTAGCCTAAGTGTTGACACTCGTGTTCTTTTGGCGATTGATTTACAGTTAAAAAGTTGGAGTTTTAGCCTTTGAGCCACATTCGATTTTTTTGAGCCACATTTTCGAAAGCCCTGGATAAAAAAATTATTGAAGATAAACCAAAATTTTGGTTTATCTTCAATAACTTTTTTATCAGTTGATTTTTCAAAAATAAACCAAGTCCATCTAATGCGTGATGTCTGTCCACATTCTCTGCTTGAAACCAAATTCAAATCGGTCCGGTATTAACAAAGTTATTGAAGATATTCAGTAATTATTGCATCACGTGATTATCCACCGTGGATATGATCATGTGCAGAAGCCAACAATGAGATTGCCTTATGCCATTAGCTCTTTCCCAAACGGTGAAATTGTAGACTTGTGCTAATTGATAGGAGTTACAGAATACACAAAAACTGATGATCAATTCAGAAGTAGAAAATGTATATGTTACTGTGAAGCATAGGAAATATGGAGGGAAAAGGAGAAACTATTGATCCTCTCATTCTCTCCTCAATGTAAATGTATTCTGCCAATTAATTTTACAAGGGATGTCAAAGCCATTTCTAGTTTGGGAAAGGGTTGAATATAAGACAATTTTTGATTTGGGTTGTTGGTCTGCTCATTTTTGCTTACTTTTGCTGTAGGACATTTTACAAATCATTTATCAGACTAATGGATGTGAATCAATCCAAGTGAGAAAGCAGCTGGAGGTTTGATTTGTATATTGTGGTAGTATTTGTGAAAGATATACCAGTGTTCTCCCCAGCCAAATAGGCTGTATCGGCCCCACTACAGCTTCATGGAAATCAATGTAATGTCACTACAGCTTCAAAACTACCCCACAGCTTAATTTCTTCAAAAAGGTCATCAAATAGAGGGATTTGTAGACATTTTATGTCAAAAAGTGATAAATAATGCATTCTTATAAAATTAAATGTAATAATTCTGTATAGAAACATTATGGGAAAAGAAGAAATTGCTCAAATTGAGCAATTTCTTCCTTTCCCATTATGTTTTTATTCACAATTATTTGCATGAACACAATGCATTTCAAGGTTTACCAATGCTTATAACTTGCCACTACAGCTTAAAATTATTCTGCGGAGAACAATGTATACCGAGGATCCATGGTTAGATGTTCCAATGACCAAATTCAGTTAACCCTTTCCCAAACAAGACCTGGTTTTCACGTCCTTAATGGAAAAGGCTAGGGAAAACATTGAGACAAAAGAAGAAACTGTTGATAACCAGCAGTTTCTCCTTTTGCCTCAATATTTTCTGTGCTACAATTTGCACAATTTCAATCTTTTTCAACATCTATTTTGTCGTCTGTAGCAGCTTTGAATTTGGACCACCCTAAATTTTTGTCGTTTGGGAAAGGGTTGATAATGGTGTCAAAGCATGTTGAATAAAACTTGCAGCAAATAAATGCAAGTTCTCATCTTTCCTTGCTTTTTGTGCTTGTATTATAGTTTAACCCATTACCAGACAGTTAAATTTTGGACTGTTCCAATTTGAAAGGTTTTGCAGATGACAATTTCAAGTTGATAGAATTGTTAAAATCTTCCCAAATTGGGTTAGAAATTACTTATCACAAGCAATTTTTTTCATTTTCCACAATGTTTTCCCAAGCCTGTCCTTAAGAGGGAGTCAAAAGGCGTCACTATGCAGTTATGGGTTTTAAGTAAACAGATTTACATGGATAAGTATATTGTACTCCAGGTAATAAAGAATCCGATCACAGACCATTTACCAGTAGGATGTAAGAAGATCGGGATGTCTTTCCAAGCAGATGAGTGTGTAAACCCAAGAAAATTGGTACCTAAAAGTGACGAGCCTATTGTGTTTGTTGTGGGGGCCATGGCTCACGGAAGTGTAAGTTTAGTTATCATCCATTTGCCCAAATTAACCCTTTCCCAAACTGCAAAATTTTAGGGTGATCCACTTCAAAAACTGCCACAAATGACAAAATGTATGTTAATAGCGATTGGATTTGTGCAACATATGGCATAGAAAATATTGAGACAAAAGGAGAAACTGCTGATTATCAGCAGTTTCTTCTTTTGTCTCAATGTTTTCATAAGCCAATTCTGTTAGAGACGTCAAAACCATGTCTTGTTTGGGGAAAGGGTTAAGAGGTTGATCATTTTCCAGATGCTGATAAAAAAGATGAGAATTAATGAAAATGGATTTTTTGTACTTCATACCAGTAAAAATATTGAGGGGAAAGAAGAAAGTGCCTACTATTTTTTTTTCTATATGTGATAGGGTAACCACAAATAAGAAGTTTAAGTGAAAGGGTGCAAGCCACAATGGCTTTTTCAAAATACCATTTAAAATTTGTTAACCCTATGTCTTGTAGACGATTGTAATGAGTACCCACAATATATGGTTTGAATTTAAAATAATGAAAACAAATTCCTTTACACAGCCATATCTGTGGTTGTAATATTTCCCAAATTTTGTTTCAGATTGATGTTGATTACACAGAAGAGACTTATTCGATAAGTAATTACCCCTTGTCTGCAGCTTTAACTTGTGCTAAACTATGCTCAGCTTTTGAAGAGGAATGGGGCGTGGACTGAATAAGATTTACACAAACTCTGAATACTCACTTGTGATATTAATTGCTGAGTAGGATATTGTTAATGAATCCTGTGTTAAAGATATCCAGATAGTTTGGGTCTGTTTTAACTCTTTCCCAAACGGCAAATAATTCAGGTGGTCCAATTGGAATGCAGACGACAGAAGGGTGTTGATAAATAGATAATTTGTGAACAATTCAGCTCAGAAAATATTGAGGAAAAAGAAGACATTGCTGATTATCAGCAATATCTTCTTTTCCCTCTATATTTTCCCAAGCATTCTCAATTGGGTCATCAAAACCAGGTCTTGTTTGGGAAAGGGTTAATGCTGCATTCTATTATTTTAATATTTTGTAAAAGTTTTACGGAATCATAAAAAATTCACAGACAATATTTTTTTGGACCAGTCAAAATTAAAAAGGAAATGTGATAGAGTCACTGGTGGGAACTAAAGCAATTTTCGCTACAACAAGGTATAGATATTTTGCGTTTAAATGTGAGTTTATAGATTTTTTTTCTAATGACACTGAACTTGTTCAAAAAACGTACCAGGTTTTCCGTTTTGTATTGACAAACTGTCGATGTTGTTATAAAATCTCGTAACTACGGCTTCGATAAAATACATTGATAGCGAAAAAACGTCCATGGACCATCGCTTTGGCCGAGTTCACCACCAGTGAGAGTATGCTTATCTTTTGAAGAAAAATGGAGTGTGAACTGACGAAGATACTTGATTCTCAATATTGTGATAAAACTGTCAAGAAGGAAAATTACTAACAGGATGTTCCTCTGTTTAACCCTTTCACAAACAACAATTTTTTGGTGTGGACCAACTTGAAAGTTACAGCAGACGACAAAAAGGACTTTGAAAAAGAAAGGATTTGTGTACAATATAGGTAAGGAAATTTTGAGGCAAAAGGAGAAACTGCTGGTTATCAGCAGTTTCCTCTTTTGCCTCAATGTTTTCCCAAGCCTTTTCTGTGTAAGTGTGAGTGAGTGAGTGAGTTTCTACTGGGGACGTCAAAACCAGGTCTTATTTGGGAAAGGGTTAAATGGAGGACGGGCTTATATGAATGTCTAACCAATGCCCAATCCATGACCTTTGGATTCTTTTCACATTACCAGAGGGCAAAATTTTGGACTGTTCCAACATGAAAGGTGTTGCAGACAACATTTTGAATTTGATGAAATTTTAAAAATCTTTCTATTTGGGGATAGAAAAAAAAAACATTGTGGAAACTGAAGAAATTGATTGTCACAAGCAATTTCTTCATATTTCACAATGTTTCCTGAAGCCTTTACTTGTGCGGGTGTCAAAAGGCCTCACTGTGCAGTAATTGGTTAAAGAAAGAGTTTGATGGAACATTCAGGCAAAAGAAGAAAATTCTGATTATCATCATTTTTATGCCCCCGTATCGAGAGATCGGGGGCATATTGTTTTACTCATGTCCGTCTGTCTGTCCGTCCATCTGTCTGTCCGATAACTTAACATGACAACTAAACATTGGCCTTTTCTCCAAAAGTATTCGACATACAAAGCTCGAATTTGGTATGTAACTTTCTTTCAATGATAGCTATCTGTTCCATGCAATTTGACCTTCCTCAAGGTCATCCGTTAACCCTTATGAACCCTTTACTCTACGAAAACTCAACATTTTACTCTAAAAAATTAACATTTACCTTTTCTCCAAAACTATTTGACATACAAAGCTCAAATTTGGTATGCAACTTTCTTTCAATGATATCTATCTGTTCCAAGCAATTTGACCTTCCTCAAGGTCATCCGTTAACCCTTATCAACCCTTTACGAAAACTTAACATTTTACAAAAATTGGCCATTTCGGGGGCATTTGTGTTTCACAAACACATCTTGTTTCTGTTTTATTTTACACAAATCCTATCTTTATCAACATAAATTTTGTCATCTGCAGCAACCTGTTAACCATCAAAGTTGAGCAAAAGAATCTTTTGTTTTGGCATTGAAATGCTGCTTTCTATATCGTGGTTGTAAATGCAAAACCTCGTATCTCGTTTTTGGAAAATTTTAAAGGGGATGGAGAAAAGTGTAGTAACTTTTCCCAAACTGAAATGTCTTAAAATGTGTCAATAATATTGATCAGTTAAAATATCTCAAAACCTGCGAGAATCGTCTACACGGGGCACACAAGTTTGTACTTTGAAAATCGCACCAATCGACATACGAGGTTTTGCATTTACACCGACGATATACTTCTTGTTTCTTGAGCACAACCCATCACCCAAATTTTGGTTGATCTTCAGTAACTTTTTTTATCAGTTGATTTCTAAAATATCAAACATGTCCATCTAATGCTTGACGTCTGTCCGCCTTCTATGCTTCAAACCGTATTCAAGTCGGTCCTGTATTACACAAATTAATGAAGATTTTCTGAAATTGTTGTATCGCATGATTATTCACAGTGACTAGTGGCCGTTATGCAGCCGTTGGTGAATTTAACCCTCTCCCAAATGACAGAATTTTAGGCCAGTCCAATAGCCAGGGTTCAAATTTAGCACTTGCTAACTTGCTAAATGCAAGTGAAAATTGGAAAATGCAAGTTGAAAAAATAGACACTTGCTAAATTTTAGCAAGTTCAAAAGCTTTGAAAAATCATTAAGCCAATAAGGTAAAAGCAGAAAATCAGCCAACAATCAGCATTTTTTCATTCTAATTACTGCTTTGATCAAGTAAATGTGCTTTAAGGCTTCTCAAACTTCAAAAAGCATATAGCTCTTTCAATTTAGCAAGTTACAAGAATAAGCACTTGCTAAATTTAGCAAGTGGCAAAAAAAGTGAAATTTGATCCCTGAATAGCAATGAATTTTTACCTATAAATCGACTGGGTTTGCTGTTATGTTTTGATAAACCGTTGATACTGTTGTAAAATCTTGTAACTACTGCTTGAATAAAGCCGTAGTTGTGAGATTTATAACAACATAAACGAAAAAACTATTTTTTGTCGAAAAATATATCACAGTTAAATGAATAAAAATTTTCCCTTTTCGAAAGCTGCCAAAGACAATAAAGATATGAAATATGCGCAATAAAGCTTGGAAAATATCAAGGCAAAAGGAGAAAATGCTGATTATCAGCATTTTCTTCTTTTGGCTCAATGTTTTCCCAAGCCTTTTCTACTACAGACAACAAAGCCAGGTCTTGTTTGGGAAAGGGTCAATATCCTATCTACAGACCCTTATCACTGGCGGCAATCACGTGACTTTGTTATGATATGCTTGTGTAAACAAAAACACTCGGTAAGTACACATTTTCCGCAAAATTTAAATTAAATACTTAACTCTCAGTATTGAGACACGTACCATTCGATACGTCGTAATCACTGGTTTATTTTGATACCAAGATCATCCCTCAAATTCCTGTAAAAGCTGAGAACATTCATGCAAAATGCAAACACTTCTGAAGAAAATATATCATGGCATTCAAAAATATTTTGCACGAATGTTCTCAGCTTTGACAGGGATTTGAGGGAATGTCTTGGTATCAAAATACACCGGAGAGTATGGCGTATCGAATGGCAAGTATCTCAATATTGAGTGTTAAGTATTTGATTCAAAATTTCAGAAAAAAAAGTGTTCTTACCGGGTGTTTTTGTTTACGAAAGTTAGGAAAACATATCATAACAAAGTCACGTGATTGCCGCCTGTGCTTATAAAGACAGCCGGAGTGGTGCAGTGGTTAGAGCGCTCAACTTGTAGCCCGGTGGTTACGAGATCCAGTCCCACTCGGGTAAGGTGTGTCTTTAGGCAAGACACTCAATCGTCAGCCCCAGTCTACCCAGCTTAATGGAGTGAGTAGTAGCGAGGTAAAACTTACTGCCTCTTCTCTAAACAGAGAGCTATGTTGTCCGTGGACAACATAGCTCGCCTATAGTATACAGGGGCTTGTCACAAAACGGATCAACGTCAAAGGTCATGGTCCCAAATGAAAGGCCTTGGCAGGAGGCATATATGTGTGAAATATATCTCTAATAATGCCTGAAATATAGGCCAGGTTAAAGTTTTTTCAAAGCAGATCAAACTGCAAGGTCAAGGTCCCAAATGAAAGGTCTTGTCAGGAGGAATCCTTAGGCTCTATCAATCATAGTGCATGAGATATAGGCCAGGTTAAAGTTTTCTTAAAGTAGGTCAAATGCAAAGGTCACTAGGTCAAAGATTATGGTCCCAAATGAAAGGTCTTGGCAGGAAGTATCCATGTCTGAAGTATCAAGGCTGTATCTCTAATAGTGCCTAAGATATAGACCAGGTAAAAGCTTTTGAAGACGGGACGCTACGCCGGCGCTAGGGCTGTGACATTAGCTCCCCGGACATAAGGTCCCAGCTCGCTAATAAGAAAGGAATAAAGGACCAATAGAAGCTTATGTACATAGTACATCTGGTGTCGAAACTGTATAACCCTTTCCCAAACAAGACCTGGTTTTGACGTCCCTGGTGGAATTGGCTTGGGAAAACATTGCGACAAAAGAAGAAACTGCTGATGACCAGCAGTTTCTCCTTTTGTCTCAATATTTTCTAAGCCATATTTGACACAAATTATATCTTTAATAACATCTATTTTGTCATTATACCCCCCACCTACGAAGTAGAGGGGGGTATATTGGTTTCACCATGTCTGTCTGTCTGTCTGTCCGTCCGTCCGTAGACTTTTTCGTTTCCGTGCTCTAACTCGAGAACCGGTTGACCTAGGATCATGAAACTTTACACAGTTGTTGCCCATGACCCAAGAAGGTGCCCTATTGTTTTTGGGTCACCAAGGTCAAAGGTCAAGGTCACAATCGGACTTTGATTAAAATCCGTTTCCGTGCTCTAACTCGAGAACCGGTTGACCTAGGATCATGAAACTTTACACAGTTGTTGCCCATGACCCAAGGAGGTGCCCTATTGTTTTTGGGTCACCAAGGTCAAAGGTCAAGGTCACAATCGGACTTTGTTTAAAATCCGTTTCCGTGCTCTAACTCTAGAACCGGTTGACCTAGGATCATGAAACTTTACACAGTTGTTGCCCATGACCCAAGGAGGTGCCCTATTGTTTTGGGGTCACGAAGGTCAAAGGTCAAGGTCACAATCAGACTTTGTTTAAAATCCGTTTCCGTGCTCTAAGTCAAGAACCAGTTGGCCTAGGATTGTGAAACTTTGCACAGTTGTTGCCCATGACCCAAGGAGGTGCCCTATTGTTTTGGGGTCACGAAGGTCAAAGGTCAAGGTCACAATAGGACTTTGTTTAAAATCCGTTTCCGTGCTCTAACTCGAGAACCGGTTGACCTAGGATCATGAAACTTTACACAGTTGTTGCCCATCACCCAAGGAGGTGCCCTATTGTTTTTGGGTCACCAAGGTCAAAGGTCAAGGTCACAATCGGACTTTGTTTAAAATCTGTTTCCGTGCTCTAACTCGAGAACCGGTTGACCTAGGATCATGAAACTTTACACAGTTGTTGCCCATGACCCAAGGAGGTGCCCTATTGTTTTTGGGTCACCAAGGTCAAAGGTCAAGGTCACAATCGGACTTTGTTTAAAATCCGTTTCCGTGCTCTAAGTCAAGAACCGGTTGACCTAGGATCATGAAACTTTACACAGTTGTTGCCCATGATCCAAGGAGGTGCCCTATTGTTTTTGGGTCACGAAGGTCAAAGGTCAAGGTCACAATCGGACTTTGTTTAAAATCCGTTTCTGTGCTCTAAGTCAAGAACCGGTTGACCTACAGCACTTTTTCAGTGACAGGGCGCTAGTGGGGGGTATTTGTCCGCTCTGCGACAGTTCTAGTTTGTGGCAGTCTTTGAAGTGGATTACCCAAAAGTTTGGCGTTTGGGAAAGGGTTAATTATGTCCAGATTTATCTTAAGCTCTTTTCTTGCCAAAACAAGAGTATTTCAAGATGTCTGTAACTGGGTATCAATCAAGATATGCCAACTGTTTGACAAATGATCCTTTCCAAAATAGCATCCAGGGTGGTATTAACCAATCATTCTGAATCCCAGAATAGCTTTTAAAAAAAACAATCCATCTGATTGGCCGAGACATATGTCTCAACCAATAAGATGGCTTGTAATTTTTCTTTAGACAATCAATTTATAAATGTTGGTTTGAGTGGTCCCGGGTTAGCAGCAAATACACTTTCTGACTAAAATGTCACACATCAATGGTTTGATATTGTGAGCCTATGTGGGCAGGCAGCTGCAGGCTCGGTTAGTGTGTTGTGGTAGAACAGGTATCAGCAACAACAGAAATCCATGGTTAGGTGCTCCAGCCGCTGTGATATGACCATAGCAGTTGAAAACTGTAAAACCCAAACAAGAGCCGTCATAGACGGATTATGCTCCTCGAATAAGTGTTTGTCACAAAATAAAAACTATCATACATAAAGCCCCCTTTTCCCATGACGGGTTTTTTGTACACACATTATTTATAGAATGTGGTCCAGAACATCCTATTTATCACATGAGTACAAAATTTCATTTAATTCTGCCCATTAGATGAAGAGAAATTAGAGAAAAACTAATTTTTATACTAAGGCCCTTTTTTCCATGACGCAGCCACAAATTAAGAAATGGAGAAAAAGGTCCCCAGGGATTATCCCAGGGAGTTCACATGTGAAGTTTGATTGAATTAGGTCCAAGGGTTGCCAAGATCTGGCTGTGAATGGATGGACGGAAAGATGGGCGGACGAACAGCATGGCGACTATGTGCTCCCCCGAAATTTTTTCAGGGAGCATAATAAACTCAAACTTGAATGTCTGGAGTAGAGGCTCTGGAACATAAAGGAAAAAATACTGTTGATCATCATTCAATCCTTTCCCTTTAATATCCACACGATAAAATACCAATTTTTAGCTCCACTGGCCGACAGGCCAGCGGGCTATTGTCATGGTGGTGTGTCCGTCGTGCGTCCGTCCGTCCGTCCGTGCGTCCGTAAACTTTTTCTTTAAAAATCTTCTTCTCAGAAACTACCAGATGGATTTCAATCAAACTTCACAAGAATGATCCTTGGGTGGCCCTCTCTCAGATTCCTTCAAAGAATTTGGATTGAATCAGAATAACCTGAGTTATCTGCCCTTGAATGTCAGAAATAGCTGGTTTTGACTTAAATTTTACTCTTAAATCAACAAATATGTACCATTCAAGACAAAACTATTATAGAATGTTGGTGACTATAAGATCTTGCCTTTGTATAATTTTCAGCTTGATCTGAATTTTACATCATGAGTTATGTGCCCTTGAAATTGACAAAATTGGCATTTTCGGCTCTTTTTGACTTTGTTTTCATTCTAGCAAATACAAATATTGACCAATCTAGACAATACTTGTACAGAATGTTGGTGACTCTAAGATCTTGCTTTGGTATAATTTTCAGCTTGATCTGAACTTAACATCATGAGTTATGTGCCCTTGAAATTGACAAAATTGCCATTTGCGGCTCTATTTTGACATTGGTTTCACTCTAGCAACTACAAATATTGACCAATCAAGACAAAACTGAGACAGAATGTAGGTGACTCTTAGATCTTGCTTTGGTTTAATTTTCAGCTTGATCTTAATTTCACATCATGAGTTATGTGCCCTTGAAATTGACAAAATTGCCATTTTCGGCTCTATTTTGACTTTGTTTTCACTCTAGCAACTACAAATATTGATCAATCAAGACAAAACTTGTACAGAATGTTGGAGACTATAAGATCTTGCCTTGGTATAATTTTCAGCCTGATCTGAATTTTACGTCATGAGTTATGTGCCCTTGAAATTGACAAAATTGGCATTTCAGGCTCTATTTTGACATTGCTTTCACTCTAGCAACTACAAAAATATTGACCAATCAAGACAAAATTAGGACAGAATGTTGGTGACTATAAGATCTTGCCTTGGTGTAATTTTCAGCTTGATCTGAATTTTATATGAGTTTTGTGCCCTTGTTATGGACAAAATTGCCATTTTCGGCTTTATTTGCTCTTTTACAACTATTAGTATTAACTAATCAATACAGAACTTTCACAGAAATCTTACTGACCATACGATCTTACTTGCTTGTAATTTTCAGCTTGGTCATGCATTTGCTTGTTTGTGCAGCCTGAATCTTTGAAATTGCATTCAACAAGACAAACAATCAGGCCTGTGGAGCGCTTCCAGGCCGCCAGGACTGTCTAGTTCTATTTCTACCCACATTTTCTGTCTGTTGCAACACTTTTGAATTTAGATTGGTCTAAAATGTTGTTGTTTGGTAAAGGGATAAACATTATGAAATATTGTTGTCCTTTCCTTTAACCCATTACCAGACAGCATAATTTCAGACTTATCCTAATTCAAAGATGTTGCAGACGACAATTTCAAGTGAACAAAATTTAAATTCTTTTGTTTTTTGGGGGGGTAGAAAACATGGGAAATGAGCAAATTGCTTGCCACAAGCAATTTCTTCATTTTCCACAAGGTTTTCCAAAGCCTTTATCCTTTGGGGAGTCAAAAAAGTCAATGTGTGGGAATGGGTTAATGTAAGTGAGCAAATAGTGTTAAATAAGAATATGCCAGTAGGTTTAATTAAATTCTTTAATATTCTCAACAATAAATACACTTGATCAACAAATGCTGGAGTTTCTCATAAAATCAGTTATCATGTAACAAATTGTATTGCAAAATTGCATAAGTTAACCCTTTCTGAAACACGACCTGGTTTAGACATCCTTAATTGAAGAGGTTTAGGAAAACATTGAGGCAAAAGAAGAAAGTGCAGATAATCAGCACTTTCTCCTTTTGCCTCAATATTTTCTGTGCTTGTATAAGTTACAAATTGTATCTTTAGAAACATAGATTATGTCGTCTGCAGCAGCTTTTAATTGGGACCCTAAAAATTTTGTCATTTGGGAAGGGGTTAAGCTAACATAAAATGAAAGGTATGAAACTTTTTATATACGTGTATGAAATCTTACATTACTTGTATGAAATCTTACATTACAAGTAAGAAAGCTATGGCAGATACAAGATTGAATATACAGCCCCAACAAGCTTTATGAACCCATTATCAAATGGCAAAAAATTGCACTGTGCTAATTTGAAAGCTGTTGAAGATGACAATACATATGTTCACTAAGACAGGTATTGTATACAAAATAGCCCAGAAAATATTGAGGCAAATGGAGATAATGCCACAAAACTTCCCAAGTCCTTTTCTATAAGGGATATCAAAACAAGGTTTTGATTGGGAAAGGGCCTTAATGGCATTTGAGATCAACATGGATCCAGTAAAGCCTGCATATACAGTCTGATCTAGATCCATATTGTTCTCTTGTAGCTTCTTTATGACCTTCACAAACTGTAAGAGAACAACATGGCTACATATCAGACTGCACTTGGGCACAGGCTTATCAGAATCCTTGTTAGTTTAAAGTTTCAGTATTATTGTAATATAAGATCATGGGTTTAACCCATTACCACGCATTGACACTTTTAGACACCTGGAAAACCTTGTGGAAAATGAAGAAATTGCTTGTGACCAGCAATTTCTTCATTTCCCACAATGTTCTACCAAGAAATACCAAAAATGCATTTCATTCACATGAAATTATCTTCTGCGACATCTTTGAATTTGTGATAGTCTAAAATTTTGCCATCTGGTAATGGATTAATAATTTTATGTCATGATCTTATTCAAGAAAAATAAACTGTTTGTATCTATATTTCCTAGGTCATAACCAATGGCAATGAATTTTGTGCTAAAAATAGACTAGGTTTACTACTGTTTTGATAAACGGCCGTTGTTATAAAATCTCGTAAATACAGCTTGAATCAAGCCATAGTTACAAGATTTTATAACAACACCAACGAAATAATATTTGTTTGTCCGAAACTATGTCATGGTTAACTTTATAAAATCAGTCCCTTTTATGCATATTAAATCATTTAGTATTAGGCTATCTTACTTCAATATTATACTCCTGAATTATGTTGGTGCAATTTTTTTATTCTTTCCAATGGATATTAATCTATCAAGACACTTTCCAAATACTGTAATTATTCTAATAAACCCCGCACATTTATTAGAAAAGTGCTTGATGGAAAAGTTGGAGGAAGGCGTTTATTAGAGGTATTCTAATTATGTTAGTTAAAACATGCGAATCAAATGACAATTCATGGACGCAAAGTTAATCAAGTAAAAATTTGCAAAGTTTTTTTACAAGGACTGTATAATACGATTTTTGGATGATATTCCTTCATTGTAAAGAGATTGGGAGAAGGAAATCCTCTCTTTCATTGCTTTTGGAAGTGATATTTGTTTATGACTTAAATAATTTAAATCCAAAATCGTGAGATGGGCGTTTATAAGAAACACCCTTTCCGGCTGAAATTGTGCTTAAAATACACATGTCTTCAGCTGAGATTTTGGGGATGGGCGTTTATTAGAATATTGGCGTTTATTAGAATAATTACTGTAGTTCCCGTTTGTGATTTTCCTTATAGATTTTAAGAATATTGAGGGAAATAGAGAGATCTTCATAACCAGATTTTGTTTCCCAGCAATATTTTTGTTGCCACAACAATGTATATTTTTGAGTAACATTTATTATGCTGTTTTCAACTCCTTAGAAGAATTCAGTTCAGTCTAAATTTGTGTCATTTCTGAAAGGATTCTATTGTGGCCTTAATCCTTTCCTTAACCCTTTTCCAAACGGCAAAATTTTAGGGTGATCCGCTTCAAAAAGTGCCACAAATGACAAAATGGATGTTATTAAAGATAGAATTTGTGTAAAATATGACATAGAAAAAATTGAGACAAAGGAGTTTCTTCCTTTGTTTCAATGTTTTCCCAAGCCATATCTATTAGGGACGTCAAAACCAGGTCTTGTTTGGGAAAGGGTTAATGGTGACATGTGGAACTTCTCCAATTCAAAAGCTGCTGAAGACAACAAAATGGATGTTGATAAATAAAGGATACCCTGTGGTATATTTATAATCAAGCTCAGAAAAGATTGAGGCAGAAAAGGGAATTGCTGGTTATCAGCATTTTCTTCGTTTCGTCAATATTTTCCCAAAAGATGTCACTTTTTGGGAAATGGGTTAATTGCCACAAGGACTCCATTTCGGTATCATAATAAATTTGTAAGTAACATATTTTAATCCATTCCCACACAGTGATGCTTTCTTAAGCCCCTCAAGGAAAATGTTTGTAAAAATAATGTGGAAAATGAAGAAATTGTTTGTGACAAGCAATTTCTTCATTATCCACATTATTTTCTAACCCAAAATACATTTCTTTTGCAAAAATTCACAACTTTAAAATAGTCTTCTGCAACACCTTTCAAATTGTAAGGGTCCAAAATTTCGCTGTCTGGTAATGGGTTAATATCACAGTATCAGTTCTTTACCCTTTCCCAAACAAGACCTGCTTTTGATGTCCCTAGTAGGAGAGGCCTGGGAAAACATTGAGACACAAGAAGAAAGTGCTGATAACCAGCACTTTCTCCTTTTGCCTCTATATTTTCTGAGCTATTTGTACACAAATCCTTTCTTTGGCAGCATTAATTTTGTCGTCTGCAGCAGCTTTCAATTTGGACCTCCCTAGAATATTGTTGTTTGGGAAAAGGTTATGCAGATTGGTGCTACATCAACTTCACTTGTTTGATTTTCCAAACAGCGTCTTCTTTGCTGGTTTCTCTTGCGGAGCCTGAAGTAAAATAAAACAAGAGCTCCAGATAAGAGGGGGTGTTGGGTTTTTAAAAAGCTATACTTCATAAATAATCCACCAAAACCTATGCTGTGGGTACTCATTGAAATTGTGTCATCCAGACAAATCTAATGACTACCCACTACATAAGGTTTGGAATAGATTATAACAAAGTTTGAATGCCTCAACCCCCTCGTAAGATTGCTGACAGTAATGGTGCACATTCAAGTTCTATCTGCTATCCCAGCACAAATAATTGTTCTTCCTAATCCAATTTCAGCCTTGTATAATTTAAAGAAGGAACTAATACGATGTATTATTCAATAATATGGTACTTTTGTTAATTTCTGTACATTCCATGGGCCAGTTTAAGACATGCTGAGAAAACTAATTAATTAATTAGCAGCTACACTGCATGATAACAAGACTGTAAATGAATCTGCCTCTGTATCTGATAAAGCAATTAAGATAATTGTCACTTTAAGCTTTAATAGAATGAAAAAAGGGAAATATAGATAATGATTGTCTATCTATACTGGAAAAAATTGAAGTAAGAACAGTATTTCCAGGAATGGTTAAAACAAGAGCCGTCATAGACGGATAATGCTCCCCGAATAAGTGTTTGTCACAAAATAAAAATTATCATACATTAAGCCCCCTTTTCCCTACTCTCTTATGAACAGAGCACATTATCTCTACATTCCATTTCGATAGAATGAGCTCTGTTCTCGCGTGGTCATTTCACGTCTAATCTCGGGGCCTTGGCGGGATTTCAGTATCCAATCGTTGGCGATATACAACAAAACAATTCAAAAAGCTGATACAAACTTTCATTGGCTGACGCTTCAAATTACCGGCTTCAGCCAAGAATAGAAGCGACGTAATGTATACGTAATCAAACCAGATCAAACTGAATGATTTTGATTCGATAATTCAAATGTTACCGGCTTCAGCCAAAAATAGAAGCGACGTAATGTATACGTAATGATCATGCAAGATAAAACTGAATGATTTTGATTCGATAATTCAAATGGTGTGCTATGATTAGATTATGACGACCAAATAGGCTGTTGGCGTACCAAAAACTGCAGAGGTCATATTTGATGGTTTAATCAATAGAGCTCGGCAATGGAGAGTACCTTTTCCCATGACAGATTTTTTGTACACACATTATTTATAGGATATGGTCTAGAACATCTCATTTATCACAAAAGTACAAAATTTCATTGAATTCTGCCCATTGGATGAAGAGAAATTGGAGAAAATCTAATTTTTACATCAAGGCCCCTTTTTCCATGACGCAGCCTCAAATCAACAAAGGGAGAAAAAGGTCCCTAGGGATTATGCCTGGGAGTTCACATGTGAAGTTTCGTTGAATATGGTCCAAGGGTTGCTGAGATATGGCTGTGGACGGACGGACACACGGACAGACGGACAGCCGGACGGACGGACAGCATGGCGACTATATGCTCCCCCGAAATTTTTTCGGGGAGCATAATAAAATATGAATTCCAAACCCAGATTGTGAGACTCCAAGCGGGAAAGAGAAGGACACAAAAGGACATACAGAATAGTTAACAGTTTGAACTTTTATACTATAAATGATAAATTTTGTCGAAGTTGTGTTTTGGACAGGTTTGTGGTGTGATTTGTGGTAGTTTGTGGTGGTTTGTGATAGTTTGTGGTGGTTTGTGCCACCCTTTTTCTGTCCCTTTAAGCCTCTCCCACACAATGACTCTTTTTGACTCCCTACAAAATAATTGCCATTAAAAACATTGTGGAAAATGAAGAAATTGCTTGTGACAAGTAATTTCTTCATTTCCCACAATGTTTTCCATCCAAAAAGCCCTAAAACTTAAAAATACCATTCACTTGAAATTGCCATCTGCATGATCTTTCAATTTGAACTGCCCTAAAATTTTGTCGTTTGGTAATGGGTTAATTTAGCAGTTTGAAATAGCTTTCAGTTTTTTCACCAATTTGTTTTCAAAAGGGATAATGGGCTGCAACCAAATTCATTCAGTTTACATCTTTTCTTATTACAAACCCTGATTTTGACATTCCTGATAGAATAGACTTGGGAAAACTTTGTAGCAAAATTAGACAAGATATGCTTGTGAAACATGAATGCCTCAAAATGGCCATTTACCTAAAATGTTAAGTTTTAGTGTAAAGGTTTGATAAGGCTTGACAGATGACCTTGAGGAAGGTCATGATGCATGGAACAGATAGATATTGAAAGAAGGTTACATACCAAATTTGAGCTTAGTTTGTCGAATACTTCAGGAGAAAAGGCAAATGTTAAGTTTTTGGACAGACGGATGGATGGACAGACGGACATGAGTAAAACAATATGCCCCCAATCTTTTGATACAGGGGCATAAAAATGCTGATAACAGGCATTTTCTCATTTTGCATAAATATTTTCCATGCTTTATTGTACTTTATCTTTATCAAAACCAACTTGTTGTTTGAAGCTGTTTTTAAATGAACAATCCAAGTTTTTGGCTTTTTGGAAAGACTCATTACACCAAATACTTCTGAAATGCAATCCACTTACGAGTAATTTAGCACCCAGTAACATTTTAGCTTTATCCTCTTCCTGCTGTACATCAGTTAATGGCGTCTCATCACCAATCCTGCTGCGTAAATGGAGCTTCTGTTTCAAGGCCTAAAAAATATATAAATTATAGTTTTGAATATCTATTAGTTTCATGATACCGTATAGCACTTTATTTCTGCGGGGACTTTATTGCTGCTATTTCTGCGGTCCTGGCCGACACCGCAGAAATAAAATCCGCAGAATATTAATCCTAAATGTAGAGGTTGTTGTCATTCTGTAATTCTAGTCAGTATGTCATGGACAAGTTAAACAGTTACCACCTGATGCAAAGCACAATATCATAACAATGGAGTGCTTTTCCATTCATAAATGGTGTAACTACGGCTTCAATTTAGGTGTAGATAGGACATTTTACTTCATCAATAAACAACAATTTAACAAGTTTGACTGATTTGTAACAGTTTAACACATCTTTCTTTTCACACCTTTCTGTATACAGCATTGTCTCCCATAACGCCTTTATAGATACAGGTAAATGAGTGGGATTTTCCCTTTACCGTCATGGAGCAATTAGAATATTTGGTTAGCATCGTCTTTCAAACTATGTCTGATACTTTACTAAAACTGATTTGATGGTGCAGAAATAAAATCTTTGATTTAGCAAAATGAGAGACCGCAGAAATACGTTCCGCAGAAATTAAACCTGGCCGATTTCTGGAAAAACCGCAGAATTTGGACCCCCCAGATATAAAAAGCTATACGGAAATTACATTCAAATGAACACAATTATTTGAACATCTCATTTATCACTCCATTACAACATTTCTTTAAATTCTGATCATTAGATGAAAAGAAAACAAGAGCCGTCACAGACGGATTATGCTCCCCGAATAAGTGTTTGTCACAAAATAAAAACTATCATACATTAAGCCCCCTTTTCCCATGACAGCTTTTTTGTACACACTTTATTTATAGAATATGGTCTAGAACATCCTATTTATTACATAAGCACAAAATTTCATTAAATTCTGCCTATTAGATGAAGATACACACTTTATTTATAGAATATGGTCTAGAACATCCTATTTATTACATAAGCACAAAATTTCATTAAATTCTGCCTATTAGATGAAGAGAAATAAGAGAAAAACTAATTTTTACACTAAGGCCCCTTTTTCCATGACGCAGCCTTGAATTTACAAACGGAGAAAAAGGTTCCTAGGTATTGACCCAGGGAGTTCACATGTGAAGTTTCATTGAATTTGGTCCAAGGGTTGCTGAGATATGGCTGTGGACGGACGGACGGACGGACACACGGACACACGGACGGACGGACGGACAGCATGGCGACTATATGCTCCCCCGAAATTTTTTCGGGGAGCATAAAAATTCTATATTAAGGTATATGACCCATCATTAAAAACTCCACTTTCTAGCCATGGGACATGCATTAAATCACACTCCCTTGTAAATACACTTCAAATAAGTTGATTCACCGTGCCGGATTTCAAGATTATGCTTCAAGAAGAAAATAATTTACAAATATCTTTTTACTCTATATTCATATGCAAAGGAGGTAATTTATAACATTTTTGTCAAATATTTCCATAATTCTGCATGAATTCAAAACTCTAAACCGTTCAAAATGCTTATGTTTGTATTTGAAATGGAATTATGACACAGTTTTGGATTTACTGGCACTTTTCAAATTTCGTCTCTGGCTCTTTGGTGCTATTGATGGGTTGTATACCTTAAGGTCCCATTTTCCGTGACAAAGACATAAACTCAGAAATGAAAAGAACAGTATCTTGGAAATATTCAAGTGAGTTCATATGTGAAGTTTCATTCAATTTGGTCCAAGGGTTGCCGAGATCTGGCTGTGGATAGAGGGACCGATGGACAGTGTGGCAACTATATAATCCTCGAAATTTTTTCAGGGAGCATGATAAATTACCTACGCTATGAGGACCCTTTTCCTGTCCCCTTTCATTGTCATGAGGAGATCAAAGTAAGTTTAGACTAAAGTCATGGATATTCTCTATAGTGGGTTTTTATGCCCCCAATAGGGAGGCATCATAAATTTGACTTGTCCGTCCGTCCGTCCGTCTGTCTGTCTGTCTGTCCGTCTGTCTGTCCGTCCGTCCGTCATTCCGTCCAAAAACTTTAACATTGGCCATAACTTCCTTATTACTTAACATATTCGCTTCATACTTTACCACAACATTCCTTGGTACATTACCTTTCTGTAGGCACATACTTTGGTGACCTTGACCCCTGGATGACCTTGACCGTGAACATAGATTGGCCATAATTTAAAATCAAAGCGGTGTCGGGGGCATTGTCATCTTACAGTGACAGCTCTTGTTGATTTAGTATGATTGACCTATTCTCATGCATTGACGCTATTTGACACTCTCTATGAAAACTGCCAGAGAAAACATTGTGGAACATGAAGAAATTGCTTGTGACAAGCAATTTCTTCACTACCACAATTTTTCTACATAAAAGATAAAATAACAGAGAATTTAACTTGCTTGAAATTGTCGTCTACAACATCTTTGAATTTGAACAAGTCTAATATTTCGTCATCTGTGGGTTAAGTATGATAAATTACCTGTGCTATAAGCACCCTTTTCGTGTCCCCTTTCATGGTCATGAGTAGATCGAACCATGTCCAGATGCAATTATGGTACTCTAATGTTGGTAAGACTAGGCTAAAGTCATGGACATCCTCTATATTCTTGTCTTTTTCTCCCTAAAATATTGACAAAATAGGAATTTAAACCATTTCCAAAACAAGACCTGATGCCATATTTCATCATATGTCTTACCGATGACTTACAAAATGCTTAAACAACAATAACATTACCTGGGTTTGAATGAGTGGTGATACACTTTTCTTTTTTCAAACTTGTAAAGACATCAGTAAGACAAAAATACGGCTTAAATGTTTTGATGAAATTGGCCCCTGGTTTTGACGTCCCTGATAGAACATGTTTTTGAAGACATTGAGGCAAAATAAGAAAATGCTATATCTTGTACAATTTTTACCTTTAGTAACATACTTTTGCCATCGGCGGCAACATTGAAATTCTATTACTCTAATATTGTGTTATTTTAGAAAGGGTTAAATCATTTTGCAACAGCAGAAATTTGGATTCCTCTAACTTGAAAGTAGCATGCGGACAACAGAAATTGTACTAATACAGAAGGACTTTGTGTTCTTTACATCACGAAAAATATTCAGACGAAAGAAGAAAATACTAGCCATCAGCATTTTCTTTTTTAAATTGTCTCAATATTTTTTTTTATTTTTCCATGAATTTTCTATCAGGAACATTAAAACCAGGTCCTGTTTGGAAAGGGTTAAAGGCAGAATAACACTTAACATCTTGCAGATTTTCCGAGAACTTCGTACAAAAAAATAAATATATATTATTAAAATGTGGTCTTTAAATTGCATATATGCCAAATCTTAGCTTTCTACCTTGTGTATTGGCTTAGATGTCGACGGATTTAAAACCCCATGATTTGTTGTCCCAGGGATAATAGGAACATATGGGGTTTTAAATCCGTCGACATCCTAGCCAATACACAAGATAGAAAGCTAAGATTTGGCATAGATGCAATTTAAAGGCCATATTTTCATAATACATATTTATTTTGTACGAAGTACTCGGAAAATTTGCATGATTTTAAGTGCAATTCCCCCTTTAAAGAGACAAGGGCTTTCTATGGCTGTTCTTGATGCGGAAAGGATGCTGTGGTAATACTGGTTAGGTGCTCCAGCCGCAGAGATATGACCATAGTAGTTGAAAGTGGCATTAAATCCATATCCAATAAATCTTTTAATCAATCTACTAAGAATGTCAAAACAAGGCCCTGTTTAAAAAAGAGTAATTGAAAAAAATTGATTTGTCTTTCTAATATTCAGCAAACTCACCTTGTATGAGACTCTTAGGGACACTTGAGGTATCTTTATGTACAGGAAAGTGTTGTTATTGGCAGCTCTCTCCTGAAATATCAGAAAGTATATGAGCCAGGATCACGAAAAAGGTTCTTTATAGCATTTGAAGGTCTCTAAGCCTAAAAGCAGTCTGACCAGGATCTATGCTGCTGACTTATAGTTACTAGAAGTCACATATAAATGGTTTTGAGAACAAAATTTTGACAAAGATCAAAATGAACCTTTACCAGACAGCAAATTTGTCAAAATTCAAAGACAACAATTTCAAGCGAATGAAGTTTTACATTCTTTGGTCTTTCTGGATACAAAGCATTGTAGGAAATGAAGGAATTGCTTGCTACTTCATTTTCCACACTGTTTTCCAAAGCCTTTACCTTAAAAGGTATTCAATTGCGTCATTGTTTGGAAATGGGTTAGTCAGCAAAAGCTTTTGCTGTTACCATTTCATAGCAGTTGCCAGCAGTTGTGTTGATAAAGATAGGATTTGTGTAGAATACAGAGTGGAAAATATTGAGGTATAAAGAGAAATTGTTGATGATCGGATCCATCAGCATTTTTATCTTTTGCCTCAATGTTGACGCTCCTTTCAATTTGGACATCCTAAAATTTTGTCATTTGGGAGACGGTAAAGACCTGTTAAAAATTGGTTCAGATATCTTTCAAATAGGAATCATAAATATTGGACATATCTCTCATTAGAACCAATCTCATTTTAACCCTTTTGTTTGCAGAATTATTTCCCAGAAATGACATTTTCCCTATTTCCAAGCACTTCGTGTATACACATGCATAATAGATTTTACTAGCAGAATACCCATAAACCTATATATCATTGGAAAGGTTATTCAATTTCCTTTAACAATATGATGAGTATGAGTAACTGATAGAAAATTTGCATCTCATCAAAATTTCGACGTCTAAGCCCATGTCCCCTGTCAGGCCCCCTGCCACGACCCCCGACCACCCCCACCTCTACGATTTGGGACTGGATTCAGCTAAGGGTTATCGGAATCACTATCGGAGTCACTATTCGAAGTCTCTGAAACATTTCTAATGTTCAAATCACCTTTTTACCCCAAAAAAATCAGGGTAATCGCTATCATCCTCGTCCGGCATTGACATGGTGATTCGCCGGACCTCTTCTGCAGAATATTGACCCCTCCTGACCATCGTTACAGCTCATACAAACCCCAAAACTGCGTTTTTCTTCCCATTTTACGAGACCATAACAATATTGCGCAATATTTCCGGTGTCATAATAACTTTAATAGTGTAAAAATTGCTTTTAAAAGCCCATTCCCCCTAAACAGTATAAGCGTTCCTGGACCACGCTTGAAAGCGCGCTTGCAAACGAAAGGGTCAATGGTGCTTTTTATCACCCCACAAAGTAAGAGCTTAGGAAAACATTGTGGAAAATGAAGAAATTGCTAGTGGCAAGCAATTTCTTCATTTCCAACAATGTTTTCTAATCCAGAAATACCAAAAATGCAAAATGTTGCTCTTGACATTGTCGTCTGCAACATCTTCAAATTCGCATCTAATTCCGACTAAAATCCTGTCGTCTGGTAATGAGTAACCATACCTTCATTTTATCAATGTCATCAGTTGTACTGAGGGACGGGACTCTTTTGATTTCTTTCTTCTGTTGTCCTTTTTTCTCACTCTTTGGTGGTTTTGAGGCTGCGGCACCATCCATTACCTCATCTGAAATAAAATATCACTTCATTTCAACAAAAACCTCATATCTACAGCTTGAAAAGAGCTGCAGACACAAGGTTTTTGTTGAAAAGCGACAATATAATAATGGTTTCTTCTAAACAATCTACATGGACACACATATTTATACTATTATTTCCTTTTCTTACTTTTTTTTCAAGTTTTTTAATAATCTGAAGTCTGGATTATCTAGAACTATTCAATCCTAAAGAAGATTCAAGCCTTTACTGAAGATTGATTTGAATTATTGGGGTTTTATGCCATTTTCAACAGCTATTGTCATATTGTGGTGGCTGGAGCACCTAACAATGGATTCCTGGTTTTTCTCTCGCTAGTACTACCACAATATCCAAACCTAGCCTCCAGTTGCTCTCTCCCATAGATTATTCACACCCATTGGTGAGAGACAAATGACTTTAGTCAAACATCAGAATGGATACTGGCCGGGCCAGGGTTCCAACTAAGAATCTCATTGCTTTCCAAAGCCTTTTTCTTTTGGGCAGTCAAAAATAGTCAGTATGTGGGAATGGCTTATATGTGACCCGTCGCGCTAAAAGGGACCTTATCGGGTGTGTGGAAAATATCGACCCTAGTCAGTCTGCGCAGTCCGCGCAGCCAGACTAGGGCCGACACTTTTCACGTCTATGTAAATTTCTAAATCCGGAATTGTTTCCCCATCTTACTATATGTTCATTTGTCGCATACGGGATCTGGTTCACCTGTACCAAGTCTGACAAGTTTGTCAAAATTTGGATTTTTGGAGTTTGGATAAGGTCCCTTTTAGCATGAAGGGTCACATATTAGAGATGTCAAAACCACATCTTGTTTGGGAAAGGGTTCACTAACCTGTATCATCTGTTTCAATATTTTTGTCCGGGAAGAAGAATTCCATCATCTTTTTGAAGAACTGATAAGTCATCTGTATTTGTAAAGGGACAACATTCACCTCAAAATGTTCCTTCACTGCGATACCGCCAACTGAAATATTTTCCAAAGCTTGAATACTTCAGTATATCAAAAGGCATCATTGTATGGGACGGATGAAAATTAATGGAAAAAAACAACTGTTGAAACTTAAACCAGACCCCCCCTCGGAATGTAAATAAGGGGGCATAACTCCAAATATAGTGGACCCAGGGTCATGGGCCCTGATAGTAAGGTAGAGGGTGTGATGGTGAATAAGTATTCTAAGTTTGGGTTGAATCCCTTTGATAGTATGGAAGTTATTGATGATTGAAAAAACTTTAACCTTTGTTGCAACGCCAACGCCGACGCCCGGGTGACAGTATACGCTCTCATTTTCTTCGAAAAGTCGAGCTAAAAAATCTTGTTCTCCATCAAAAGATTCTTAACTCTTTCCGAAATGATATAATTAGATCTAAAGACAATTCTTAAGCTAAGGAAGTTACCGAAAACCAAATGTTACTAATATGATTTAACCCTTTCCCAAACAAGACCTGGTTTTGACGACCCTAATAGAAAATGCTTGGGAAAACATTGAAACAAAAGAAGAAACTGCTGATAACCAGCAGTTTCTCCTTTTGTCTCAATATTTTCTCTGCTGTATTATACACTAATTCAATCTTTAACATCTTTTTTGTCGTCAGCAGCAGCTTTCAAATTGGATCACCCTGAAATTTTGTCGTTTGGGAAAGGGATAATTATGTAATTACCTGGTGGTCTTTCAGTACAGAGTACCCGTAATGTCATTTTTCTGTTGTCATCTTGACCAGGGGGGTCTCGTGGTACCAAAATGTCCTGTAATGTAATTAGTATGATGAAAATAATGTGTCTCAACATTCTGAATCTCTTAACAGTCTTTTCAAAAATAAAGTCATGTTGATATGTTAATGTGACCAAATTGACATTTTCCTTTTGTCTAAATATTTTCTATGCCATATTTTACTCAAATCAAATCTTTAATAACATTAATATAGTCATTTGTAGCAGTTTTTGAAGTGGATCACCCTGAAATTTTGTCGTTGGGAAAGGGTTAAGAACATTTGAAAATGTTGGGGGTAATACACTGATATACTTGAAGGCATAGCTGGGCTATTTATTTAGGTGGAGAGATCATTGGAGTCAATTCATAATGTGCAGTGCTTACAAACTACATAGATAGTAAGCATACAAGTTCATAGGTGACAATAACCAGTGAATGAAATCTGATTTTGGTCTTTTTGGGTAGTAAACATCATGGAATATGAAGAAATTTGTTTAAAAATTCATTATACAGTACCTTATAGATTGCATTAGGTAGAAGATTTGTCATTTTCACCCATCCTAGTTCAACCAAATGTGTCCAAGTTTCATTGTCTCTGTTCACTTTTGTGTACCTTTGAAATGAAAAAGAACTTTTATGGCATGCATTCATCAACAAATTACCAATATTACAAATGAAAGAGTTGCTACAATCACAACTATGGCCTGTCATTGACACAATGATCTCTATTTAAATTATTGTCTGCAAAAATGTTTTATTTGGACCAGTTGCTGGTGTAATTGTCAGGTATCAAAGTAAAGTATATTGCCTCTAACTTAAGGAATTCAGTATTAGTACTTACACAAAGTTCCTCAGCGCTAGATCTACAATCCCCACTTGGCCGTCCATTTCAGTCAATCTCCATTGAGCGAATTTGAAACATACTTCATTACGTCGTATCACATGAGCTTGTGAAGCTGGAACAAAATTAAACAACTTTTCAAATTTTGAAATTTCAATTTGTATAATTTGATCATGGTATCATAATTCATGACTGATATTTAAAACACATGAGCTTTCATCATTTCTAATGATCATAGTAAAAGGGACCATCAGTTTGTGAGAAAAGTATTAAACCCAAGTCAGTCTTTCTTACTTTTTCTTCATTTTCCAACTGGGAGACCAGGCACCGGTTTCTCGAAAAAAATTAAGTATATTCTCATGAGACATGCTCAACTTCAAAGGGATACTCTCCAACGATGAAGGGTATTCGATTGAAGTTCACGTGGATTTCGTGCTATTTGAGCACGGTGCTCAGATTTGAGCATGAGAACATACTTAAGTTTTTTCGAGAACCGGGGCCAGGCATACAAGTACATACTCATGAGAACATGCTCAACATCAATGGAATACTCTCCAACGTTGCAGGTATTCGATTGAAGTTCACATGGATTTCATACAATTTGAGCACGGTGTTCAGATTTGAGCATGAGAATGTGCTTAAGTATTTTCGAGAAACCGGGGCCTGGTTGATCTCTGCTGAGTCTGATCTTTTTCTAATATTGATTTTATTAACCTCCCAAATGGTCCCTTTTAGGAGAGACAGGTCACATATCTAAAATTTTGACAATGGGTGAAGTGAAAATACTTAACATAAAGACAATTTACGACTCCCATTACGCTAAACTATACATACATTGGTCTAGGATGAAAGTATTGAACACATAACATGACTTACTTTGTTTATTTTGTTGTAGTTGTGCTTGTGTTTGTAGCTGGCTCTCCTTAAAACAGCTGATTCTGATGGTTAGTTCTTCATTTAGAGCTATAATCTTGTCTTTACACTGTCTTAATGAAGCTTCTAACATGTCTCTGTCTTGAATGAGCTCATTTGTATAACTGTAAATAAATCATCCATACTAACATTATTGTAACACAGTCATAATAATCATGATATTCTTATCTGCACACATTTTACAGCAAAATCAACACTCTCTTGCATGAGTTTTAATTAAACATAATGTGTTTTAATTATGTAACATGGCCTGAGTGGCCTCAATTCACAATGACAATTAAATTACAAATCAATCCCCTTCCTAAAATACAAATATCAGTGATTTACATAGCTTATGTTTCGAAACCTATTTTTTTTTATAGGAATAAGCAAATTTTGTTTAAAATGACATCATTTATTGTCACAAGGAGATTGCCTTTGCCCCTCTTATCTGTCGCTTTGACTTACGTAGTTTCCGGGCTAGCATTATCTTCGTCTGACATAAAGTTGACACCCTCTTCTTCCAGGGCCTTGATAACCAGAAATAATTCTCTCTCATATTGTCTGGATAACTCCATCTGCTGTCTGAAAAGTACAAGCAAAACCATCAACATTTAAAACAATTTCTGATAAATATTGATCAAAATTATAGTACGATTGGATAAACATTATAGTTTCAGAGAATTATTTTCTTTAAGTTTTGATTCTATACAGCTTGTGCAGTCAATGCATGCAGAATAGGGCCACTATTTTTAACAGTTTCCAAATGGATTTGACATCCTTTGTAGAAAAAGCTTGGGAAAATATGAGGCAAAAAGAACAAAATGATGTTAACCTTAATATTTTCTGTGGCAAGTTGTCCACAAATCCTATCTTTTTCGACATCCATTGACTGTCTGCAGTATTGCTGTTTCGGAAAGGGTTAAGAATGTGGGACACATATGACAGAGCGACAGATAAGAGGAAGTAAATTCTTTCTAATCTAGATTAATTTTTTTTTCAAATCAAATTCCTACGTTATGCAGCAGCAGTTGAACCCCTTCTGGATCCGCCACCGGTTGTTGGTGCACATTTCAATTGCCTAAATGAGATGATTCTAATGAGTACCCACAACAGAGGTTTTAATGAACAACAAATGAAATATTGCATTTTGAAAAGCTGTTGACTCCTCAAACCTGTAGCTCTAATATCAACTAGGCCGTGACCAGAGGAAGTGATAGAATCTGAACCATACAAACCTGACGTTTTTCTGTAGTTGTAAAATGGGTGTTTTCCGATCTTCCACTCTAGATAACTGTAGCTAGCTCACCTCAATGTAGATGAAATAACATAAAAGCTCATTTCATTACCTGACATTTTCCTGTAGTTGTAATATGGGTGTTTTCTGATCTTCCACTCTAGATAACTGTAGCTGGAATCTCATGCTCTGTAACTTCTCTGTGGCCTCCTAAATTAATACAATAACACAGCATTTAAACTTTTCTCGAACGACCAAATTTTAGGGCAGTTCAATTTGTAAGCTATTGCCAATGACAATTATGATGTTTATACAGTTATGATTTATGTACTATGAAGCTTAGAAATTTTGAGGCAAAAGATGAAAATGCTAAATTATCAGCATTTTCTTCTGTTGTTTCAAAGTTTTCTCAAACCTATTTTCTTAGGGACGTCAAGACAAGGTCTTGTTTGGTAAAGGGTTAAGACTTTCTCAAACATGTCTAATACTCAATGTTTGTTCAACTGTAGTGATTTTGATTTTTGCATCATCTCAAATAGGTAGATCTATATAATTACAATACAATAGGGAACAATCTTATCCATTTACCCGTGACATAATTTCTTACAAACAAGAGTATTTTAGTAGGTGTTTTTATAAAATCTCGTAACTATGGCTTGATTCAAGCCATAGTTGAGAGATTTTATAATACCACTTACGGTTGATCAATACATAACCGTAAACCAAGTCTAGCACAAAATTCAATGCTATTTGCACATAAATCTGCATACATAAATGGATTCTAAAATACCTGTCTTGTAAACTAGCCAAACAATAAAAAGAAAAAATAACACTTACGAAAGGCATGTAAACAGAAACGCTTCTGTCTTCATGAAACATGTACACGAAAATGTCTTGCTCAAAGAATTCATGCCACACAATGAAATCTGCATTTCTTTAACCCATTCCCAAACAAAACCTTGGTTTGATGTCCCTAACAATAGAAGCTAGGGAAAATATTGAAGTAAAAGAAGAAAATGCTGATGACCAGCTTTTTCTCCTTTTGCCTCAATATTTTCTTGGCTTCCATGTACACAAATTCTATCATAACCAACATCCAATTTTTTGTTTAGAGCAGCTTTCAAATAGGAGTACACTAAAAGTTCGTTGTTTGGGAAAGGGTTAAGACCTACTACATTTGAAGTTAATTACAAGAAACTATGAGTCTGCATTACCTTTCTCTTGAGTTCTACTTGTAACAGTAGATTATTCACAATGTCTAGAATCATAGCATATTGTAACTGAAATGAGAACATAAATGTCAAAAATACCTCACATTTTAAAATATCATTGTTAGCAAGGCATTTCCAATGGGTATTGTAACATAGATTTGAGGGATCTCGTGAGAAAACCTGCCTTAATGACATGACGTGACGTCGCCGTAAAAGCCTATCAAAGTTACCATAGGTCAACGTCGCGCAATTTGACGTGCAAAATCACGATATGAATCTTGTTCCTATCTAATTCTAATACGTTATTTCCTAGATCTAAAAATTAAGTGTTCCATGATAAGGCTGATCTACTATATGGCAACTATTTGAATGTATTCAAAGGATGAAAACTGCATTTTCAGGCTGAAAATTAGCTCTTCTTTCCGTGGGTATCGTGTCTTCCATGCATCACAATGATTTTGAATTAGGAGATGTGGATTACACTAAGACTTCTCTAAATATAGAATGAAATAACACATAGAGGCTTGCGTAGCTGGGGTGTTGATGATTTGTCCAAAGTTGGCTTTAAAAAAAGAAAAAAACAACTAGATCCCTACCTGTCAGAATAAATATTTCCTGGTGGCAAATTGCAATAAATGGATCTCCGAAACCATTTTTTAATCTTGATCTGGATTTCACAAATCAGTACATCATCAACTTGGTCATCAAGTTTGTAGCTACGATATCGTAGCTAGATATATAGTGTCCTAAGCATTTTGATGAATTCTAATACCGGTAACCATCTGTGATCACTGATATTTCCACACGGATACATAAAAAGTATGAAGTGAAGATGACGTCACATCAAGTTTGACCTAGATAACTAGTTTACACTCGGGGGATAGTTATGAATATCTTCAACGGGTAAGCTCCGAGATTTCTAGATAACAAAAAGAAAAAAAAAATGTTTTACACAAATGCAGGCTGTCAACCAGGTCTTCTAAAAAAATATAGGAGTTTTAATAGGAATATTTTTCAAGAAAAATAGGAGCTTTTAGCCAATTTCGAGTCAAATTATAGGAGTTTTTAAGTAAATTTTTTTTTCATCTCAAACACTTACAGGGACTGTCATACTTTTTTTAAAGCGGCACAACACTAATACGCTGATTCAAACAAGCGCAAAAGGTACAAATGTGGGAGAGCAAACGAGAGACAACATATCTGAACAGAGGGGTTGGGGGAAAATTTTGAAAATCCAGATTTCTGTTGAAGCAATTAGAATGCCTTCTGAGCCCATTTTTGGCTTTATATCTCATTACTTATAAATACATATTCAGCCAAAAAGATCTTACAGCCATGGCCTTTGTGTTATACTAATAGTTCTTACCCAGTCTAGCTTGTTATATCTTACTGTCTTTGAGTTCAATCTAAACAAAAGAGTCAACATGGCCCTTAGATATATATCACACACCTTAGAGAACACTTGAGGCTTAGAGGAGATAGTATTAATGTCAGATACCTCCAGTCTCATCCCAGACTGATAACTTCTAGACAATTTTTGTTGCAGGAAAACACAAAGAATTTTGGTAGAGAGTGATGATGCCATGATACATACATAATTTTAATAAAGGATCTCTGACAAAGGATTTGTCAGAAGATTGTACAAGATTTCTCTCTTTCTCCATATGTAATCAAATTATGAATATTGCACAACATAGAATCAATTTTCATTGTACAACAAAACTTTCAAGTATTTTGATAGAAGGCCATAAGACAATTCAACACACAAAATTTCAAAGTGGTAGGTCAAAGTGGTAGGTTAGAAGATTGTTGAAGATTTGCTCCTTTGTCTCCATATGGAATATATTTCACAACATATGACCCAATTTAATTGCAGCACAATAGTTAAAAGTATTTTGGCTGAGGGATTGAAGACAATTCAACACACCAAATTTCAGAGCCCTAGGCCAAACTATTCAGAAGTAAAATTTTGCCTAGATTTCTTTTTTGTCTCTATATGAAATCTGATACTAGCAACACAGGGCTAATTTTCATAGCAACATACCCAGTGATAATTTGAAGTATTTTGCAGGGGGGGGGGGGGGGGGGGGCTATAAAACAATTTCACAGACCAAATTTCAAAGCCCGAAACCAAACGGTTTTAGAGAAGAAGATTGTACAAGATTTCCTTGTTTGTGTCTACATGACATTTGGTAACCCACAACATAGTGTAAAATTTCAATGTACCAATATAATCTAAAGCAATTTTGGTAAAAGGACCTTTAGATTCTACATGCAAAATTCCAAAACTCTAGTCTGTATGAAAGAAGATTATTTTGTAACTGTGCACATACAGGCAGACAATAGATGGTGAGTGAACACAATGCCTAACCCTCAGCACTTAATGCTAAGGTGAGCTATTGAAGTAATCATTTCAGTTCCACAGCACCACAATTCAGAAAGTAGCTACTATGCAGCATCTTCATGATCCTCACCCTCTGTTTAATGTGCACCTTAAAATCTTGTCTCCTATTCAATAGCCTTGTATGTAAACAAATCAGTGATGATGAACAGATGAAAAGCACTAAAACATTATACAGGATATCAATGCTATAATGGAAGACAGAGATTCTCTTACCAGAAGAATAAATAAGAAAAGAGCAGTATCATAGCAATATTTTCTATCTTATCATTCATCGACAATAATTTTACCAAAAAATATAGGAAATATTTTCAAAATATAGGTGAATTATAGGAATATAGGAGGTGCTTGAAAATATAGGAAATGGACCCAAAATATAGGAGTTTTATAGGAAAATAGGAATCAGTTGACAGCCTGCAAATGTTTTTTACTTTGTTTTGTTTTTGGTATCATTGCTTACCCAGGAGATACAGAATAACTATGATGCTCTCGATTTTCCTTCACACTTCTTCAACAAAGAAAACTTCCGCTGGTCCAATTTCAATGTTGTTGCAAAAATCAAAACAATTTTTATACGCCCGTCAAAGACGGGACGTATTATGGGATCACCCGTGACGTCCGGTGTCCAGGTGTCCGGGCGTCCGGCGGCGTCCACTTCTTTGTCCGGAGCATAACTCTGTCACCTTAAGTCCGATTGACTTTAAACTTGGCAGTTATATTCTTCTCATCATTACGGAGTGCAGTGCACAACAACCATAACTCTACCTGGCTTATTTTTTGAGTTATTGCCCTTTGTTGTTTTTCGTACTTGAATCTTGTCCGGAGTATATCTCTAAAAGTATAATAGCTAGGATCATGAAACTTCATGGGTGTATAGATCTCACCAAGGGGGAGTGCAGTGCACAAGAACCATAACTCTACCTGGCTTGTTTTTTTATTTATTGCCCTTTGTTGTTTTTCGTACTTGAATCTTGTCCGGAGTATATCTCTAAAAGTATAATAGCTAGGATCATGAAACTTCATGGGTGTATAGATCTCACCAAGGGGGAGTGCAGTGCACAAGAACCATAACTCTACCTGGCTTGTTTTTTGAGTTATTGCCCTTTGTTGTTTTTCGTACTTGAATTTTGTCCGGAGTATATCTCTAAAAGTATAATAGCTAGGATCATGAAACTTCATGGGTGTATAGATCTCACCAAGGGGGAGTGCAGTGCATAAGAACCATAACTCTACCTGGCTCATTTTTTGAGTTATTGCCCTTTGTTGTTTTTCATACTTGAATCTTGTCCGGGGTATATCTCTAAAAGTATAATAGCTAGGATAATGAAACTTCATGGGTGTATAGATCTCACCAAGGCGGAGTGCAGTGCACAAGAACCATAACTCTACCTGGCTTATTTTTTGAGTTATTGCCCTTTGTTGTTTTTCATACTTGAATCTTGTCCGGAGTATATCTCTAAAAGTATAATAGCTAGGATCATGAAACTTCATGGGTGTATAGATCTCACCAAGGGGGAGTGTAGTGCACAAGAACCATAACTCTACCTGACCTATTTTTTGAGTTATTTCCCTTTGTTGTTTTCATACTAGAATCTTGTCCGGAGTATATCTCTAAAAGTATGATAGCTAGGATCATGAAACTTCATGGGTGTATAGATCTCATCAAAGGGGAGTGCAGTGCACAAGAACCATAATTCTACCTGGCCTATTTTTTAGTTATTGCCCTTTGTTATTTTTCATACTTCATTTTTGTCCAGGGCATATCTCAAAAAATATAATAGCTAGGACCATGAAACTTTTACCAACCTGCTCCCCCTGTCGACATAAAGCAGTGTTACGTAAGGGCGTATCTTGTGACAGTTTGACACCTTGTTATTATTGAAATTAGAGTTTCTTCATTTTTAGCAAATAATCCTTGAAGGGAAAGAAAAAAAATGTTTGCAATTTAAGCATTCTAAACCAATATCGTATAGGTTGTCAAAACAAAACATGTTTTCAGAAGGGTTGAAAGAGCGACATCAAAATGTTGACTGTTGCTGTTCCGGTGTAAAAAAAGAATTCTACTGTTTTAATGATGGAAACCTAAAATTGACATAACAAACTCACTGTATTAGTGCTGCTTGTAGATTTGTGTTATTCAAATGGTTATTGGCATTTTCTTCTTTTCCGTCAATGTTCTCTAAAACATTGCTCTAATGGTTGCGAAAACCATTCATTGTTTATGAAAAGGGCTAAAACCATGTACATTGTATGTGAATGAAACTCGGTGTTGAACAGCAAAACTGTCAGCAGCTTCTTTCGGTCCTTCAAATCTATCCTAAACTATTTAAACTATACCATGGATTTAGTTTGACAATTGTACATGTAGGTTATGTGTGACGTCATTTTATCCAGACCTGCACATGGATGTTTTCAAGCCCTTTCCCATACGGAAAATAATTAGGATGGTCATATTCAAAAGATGTTGCAGACAACAACTGAATGCTATTTTTAAAGATAACATTTGTGTACTATTTCATAAAGAAAATATCGATGCAAAAGGAAAATAATTTTGTCCCTATGTTTTTCAAAACCATTTTGTTAGGAATGTCAAAATCAGGTCTTGTTTTGGACAAGATTCACACAAAATTTTGGATTTTCGATGCTGTTACAGAGATTGGCCTTGTTGTTCAAACGTGTAAGTATTATTTGACAGTTCGTTAGTAGGACTTGAAATTTTTATGTAGGTAGCGTAAATCCTGTCTTTTTAGGATGTTTCATACCGGTACAGGTGTCCCAGGATAACGTGTCCCCTGGGTAACGTGTCCCCGGGGACACGTTACCCAGGGGTAACGTGTCCCCGGGGACACGTTACCCAGGGTAATGACCCTGGGTAACGTGTCCCACCCCCTGGGTAACGTGTCCCCCCCATTAGAATTTTTTTTTTTAACATTATTGTGTATTTTTAATGCATATTTTGTTTCATAATTATTTATTCTTTTAAAATAAGTTATTTTAAACATGAAATTTAAATATTTAATTTTTTTTTATTCTTTCACATTTCCAAAGAAGGAAAATATCTAATTGCATTGTAATTTTTTATTAAATCACTTTCTTCAAATATTTTTCAACTATTATTATTACTATTATTAATATTTTGTGATAATACCAAAGTAAATTGCGCAGAAATAATGTGAAAAAAATTTTAAGAGGAGGGAGGGGGGGACACGTTACCCCTGGGTAACCTGTCCCCGGGGACATGTTACCCAGGCCTGGGTAACGTGTCCCCCCCTTTGATTTTTTTCCTTTTTAATTATAATGTATATTTTAATGCCTATTCAGTTTTATAATTATTGAATCTTTTAAAATAAGCTATTTCTAACAAAAAATAAAAGAACTTAATTTTTTTCATTATTTCACTTTTCAATGAGAGGTGGGACAGGCTACCCAGGCCTGAGTAACGTGTACCCCCCTTGGATTTTTTCCTTTTTAATCATAATGTGTATTTTTATATCATTATCAATATTTTGTGATAACACAAAAGGAAATTGCGCAGAAATAATGTGAAAAAATTTTAAGAGGAGGGAGGGGGGGACATGTTACCCCTGGGTAACATGTCCCCCCCTTTGATTTTTTTCCTTTTTAATTATAATGTATATTTTAATGCCTATTTAGTTTTATGATTATTGAATATTTTAAAATAAGATATTTCTAACAAAAAAAAAACTTAATTTTTTTTATTATTTCACTTTTCAATGAGAGGTGGGACAGGCTACCCAGGCCAGAGTAATGTGTACCCCCCTTGGATTTTTTCCTTTTTAATCATAATGTGTATTTTTATATCATTATTAATATTTTGTGATAACACCAAAGGAAATTGCGCAGAAATAATGTGAAAAAATTTTAAGAGGGGGAGGGGGGACACGTTACCCCTGGGTAACCTGTCCACGGGGACACGTTACCCAGGCCTGGGTAACGTGTCCCCCCTTTGTTTTTTTTTCCTTTTTAATTATAATGTATATTTTTAATACCTATTTAGTTTTATAATCATTGAATCTTTTTGAATAAGCTATTTTTACCAATAAATAAAAGAATTTATTTTTTTTTTCATTCTTTCACTTTTCAATGAGAGGTGGGACAGGCTACCCAGGCCTGGGTAACGTGTCCCCGGGTAGAGGTTACCCATTTATTCACATTATTTCTGTGCAATTTTAGCTTATTTTAAAAGATTCAATAATTTTAAAACTAAAACAGACTATTTCTAACAAATAGTCCAGTTTATTGGTCGAAAATGACGTTTGTGTTTGGAGGGGGGGGGTTGTCGAGTAAATTACGCAGATACAAGTGATTCTCACGCTGCACCGTCTCCATTCGCGGGCTTGGAAAAGAATCTGAATTTGCACCAAAAAATCGTCTTTTGTCCACGTTTTTAGCACTGCTAACGATGCCAAACCGCAGAAGCAAAAAGGGTAAACCTTACGATCGGCCGGGGACCGAGGCAGGTCCAGAAACGAGGAGGAAAACTCAAGCCGCCGAGTCTGAAAGTGAACGGGTCGTCCTGGCGTCGGACGAACCCGATTCGGGTATCAATCCCTTCGCCAATTTAAATAATTTTCTTCCACCCTTACCTGCAGCTAACTTTACCGTCCCTGCAGAGGCTATGCGTCTAGCGGATGATGACATTGCAATGCATGTCCCCCCGGAAGTATGCATCAAAATCTGGAAAGGGGAATTTGTAAATTTAGCCTCACTTCTTCGCAGGGAGCCTAATGAGCATGCAAATAAGGAATCAAACGGTGACTGAACAGGGCACCCTCCAGTTGCTGCCAAAAAGCCCCAAGCGGGTGGCCAATATCCGTGAGTGGACGGACGCTTTTTTGATATACATGTATATTGTCATCAAGAAACGTCCGGAAATGGCGGGTGACCTGATTCAATACATGTCAACCATAAGAGAAGCAGCGGCTAGGAATCACACAAACGATTGGTGGAAAACATATGACGAAAATTTCCGGCTGCGGCAAGCTGTATCCCCAATGCCATGGGGCAAAATCTGTGCTGACCTCTGGCTTAAAGCTATGTGCCTGTCCACTACACCAAATCAAACCTTAACATCCAAGAATAATGCTAGCTTCTCTGCAAATAATCGCAACAAAGCTATTTGCTATGATTTCAATTCAGTCAGAGGTTGTCGGTTTTTCAATTGCAAGTATGCGCATGTTTGTTCCGTCTGCAAAGGGGAGCACACACAGATTAAATGCCCGAAGCACTCAAATTTTCGCAAATAATGTTCAAACTCAAACTGTTGGCTACGGCCTTGGTGTCACGCCAATAAAATATTTTGCTTTGCAAGAGGAATTACTAGGTTATGACAATAATTTGACTCAATATTTGTTAAATGGGTTCAAACATGGTTTTTCCCTGTGTTATACAGGTCCCAGGACTTTGCAAACATGCAAAAATTTAAAATCTGCAACTGAAAATCCTTCCATAGTTTGGGAAAAGGTTAATAAGGAAATTTCAACAGGCAGGGTAGCTGGACCTTTTTCTTCTATTCCCTTTCCAAATTTCAAAATGTCACCAATTGGTTTAGTCCCCAAAAAGGAACCTAACGAATTTAGACTAATCCATCATTTATCTTACCCCCCGGGGGAATCGGTAAACGACAATATTGACCCCAAACTCTGCTCAGTTCATTACTCAAAATTTGATAATGCTGTTAAGATGATTCAAAAATTGGGCCCTGGGGCACTCCTGGCCAAAGCAGATATCAGATCAGCCTTTCGCTTGATACCACTCGCACAAGAAGATTATCCACTTGTTGGTTTCAGTCATGGCGGTTTCTTTTTTTATGATCGGATGCTGCCTTTTGGTGCTAGTATTTCATGTGCAATTTTTGAGAAATTTGCATGTGCATTACAATGGATTGTGCGTAAAAACTGCAGTCTAGGGGATCTGGATCATTACTTAGACGATTTCATTTTCGGTGGTAAAGGGGGTTCAAACGATTGTTTCCTTTTATTGCAGACCTTTTTTAATTGTTGTCAGAAACTTGGTATCCCTGTAGCAGAGGAAAAAACAGTATGGCCTACACCTGTTCTTATCTTTTTGGGGCTTGAGCTAGATTCTATTCTAATGCAAGTCAGAATACCACTCTCAAAAGTAGCACAATTAATTGACCTTATTAAAGAAGTGTTAACACATAAAAAATCAGTTCAGTTAAGAGAATTGCAATCTTTGATAGGGTCCCTCAATTTTCTCTGTCGGGCAGTGGTTCCTGGTCGCCCATTTTGTAGGAGACTCATAAATGCAACTTGTGGGGTCACCAAATCATACCATCACATCCGGGTTAAAAAAGGGATGAGACAAGACCTAATAATGTGGTTAGAATTTCTAAATTCCTTTAATGGGGTCTCAATGTTCCATGAAAAATTCTGGACTTCCAATTCTGATATTTGCCTTTATACAGACAGTTCTGCTGCAGTCGGTCACGGCTTTGGGGCAACGTTTATGAGGGAGTGGGCAATAGGAGAATGGCCAATTGAATGGCACGATTCGGGCCTTACAAAAGATATCACGCTTCTCGAGTATTTCCCCATTTTAGTTGCTGTTCACATCTGGGGCGAAAAGATGAGGAATAAAAAGGTTTTGTTTAAATGTGACAATCAGTCGGTTGTCAACATTATCAATAGCCAAACAAGTAAATCAGACAAAATTATGGTTCTTGTGAGATCTTTTACACTACACTGCCTCAAATTTAATATTAATTTTAAGGCAGAATTCTTGCCTGGTTGTGAAAACCAGACTGCTGACAGTTTATCCCGATTTCAGATGAAGCGGTTCAAACAGCTAGCCCCACAGGCCAACCCAGAACCACGGACCATCCCAGCCTACCTTTGGACTATCTTAGACAACACTCTATGAAGTTAATTCAAGCAAGCATATCAATGAACACACATAAAGTGTATAAGAATGCTATTAAGAAATTTACTGAATTTAGAAGTAGTAATGGGCTTAAAAATGAATGGCCAGTCCCGTTGTTGCATTTGGAGTATTTCATTGCCTTCTTACATCACCAGAACTACTCTTCAAAATCCTCATCCACTTTCATCGCAGCCATTGGTTTCTATCATAAGTTAAATAATATGCAAAATCCCTGCAACAACTTTCGTTGCAAAAAGCTTCTTGAGGGTTATCGTCGTTTGAACCCTTCCAAAGACACTAGAATGCCTATCACACTTGATGTGTTGACAAGGATTGTGAGCGTCTTAGACACAACATGTTTTTCGAGTTACGAAGCTAAACTTTTTAAGGCAGTTTATTCGATAGCATTTTTTGGTTTATTTCGGGCAGGAGAGTTGGTATGTACCTCTCCTGATGACCCCGTCAGACAACTACAAGTATCTGACATACAATTTACTTATCGTTCCAGTAGGATTCATTCACTAAAAATACAACTACGTAAATCTAAAGCCAACCAAGCCGGCAAGCCGGAAATTGTCATGATTTATCCACTAGAAAATTCGACTGTGTGTCCAATACAATCCATACTCAATTACTTGTCGATCAAGCCAAAATCTTCAAATCACTTGTTCTGTCATAGTAATGGCTCCCCTCTTACGCGTTATCAATTTGGTGCAGTTATTTCAAAATGTCTCATAAATCTGGATATGTCACCAAGAGGTTATAAAAGCCATTCTTTCAGGATAGGAGCAGCCACATGGCTTGCAGAACAAGGTGTATCTTATGAGAAAATCAAACAGTTAGGGAGATGGTCATCAAATGCCTTTTTACATTATATTCGCACTTAACTTTTGTCGCAATTGAATTTCGCTTCAAAGTTACAACATACTAATGCATGCAAGCTTCTATCAATGCTGAATTTATCCAAGGGTAATGATAATTTACGGGGCGTGTTTACAAAACTCGTTTCTTGCTGACTTTTACTAGATTTTATTTTATATTATTCATAGTACAGGTGTACAAATGTATCATAGATAATACATGTAGTTTGATGCAACATTTTTGTTTGTCATTCTGTATAATAACATTGACCAAGTATATTTCAGATGTGTGGTTCATTGGTAATTCCTACGTCCACTGGCTTGAGAAACGTCTGAAATTCCGGCGTATCCAGTCAAATTTAGGGTGCAGCTCTATAACAAGTGTTAAATGGATTAGCCGGAGAGGGATGCATTGGTCTGAATTCAACACAGTACTACAAATGCAGTGTTTACATTCCAGTCCACCAAAGATCTTGATCATCCACTTGGGATCCAATGATCTCACTTCCTTAACAGGCTGCGAACTCGAACATAAAGTGCGTGATGATATTTGTTTCTGGATGGAAAACTTACCTAATACGAAATTCATCTTCTCTGAACTGTTGCCCAGGATATCATGGGGGCACACAGTAATCCCGCATAACAAAATTGATAAAAAGAGGAAACATTTTAATAATTGCATCCGCCGTTTCATGGTAGCCAAAGGTGGACATTTTGTTAAGCATGAGGATATTAATGTACAGACCCCGGGAATGTACTTTAATGATGGAATACATCTTTCCGATGTAGGCTATGATATGCTGTTGTTAAATATAACTAGTGTTTTGGAGAAACTGTAACTGGCCAGACTATTAATTTGTCAGTATTTATAATGTAGGAATTTTGGGGCGAACAAGTTCGTGTGGCGGAAAATTCCTGGGGGTACCATGATATGTTGTATGAAATTGTCAAGGCTGTGTATACTTTAGAGCGTGTGCTGGCTTGCAGTCGATACGTTGACTCCTTGCCGTCCAAATATGGTATGGACTTTTTGGGCGGTTTGTTGAGCCCCTCCCACATGGGTTTGTACTGTGGGTGGGTGGGTTGGTTGTAGGACCAGGGTTCCCTCAATGCATTACCCCAATGGGTGTTGGGGTGCAGTAGGGGCATGTGGTGGCGCCACATGTGGTTTGGGTCCTACTTGCTTAATATTATGTTAGCTGCAGCCAGCAAGGCTATGGGTTCCCCCGGGGGTTTTCCGCCCGCGAACAAGATCTCTCCGCCACAGTCATCTTCAATTTCATTATAAATCGAACATTAAATTGATAAATTTAAGAATGATATTTCTTTGTGGTCATTTTCGTCTCTTCCAATAAAACAGACTATTTCTAACAAATAGTCCAGTTTATTGGTCGAAAATGACGTTTGTGTTTGGAGGGGGGGGGGTTGTCGAGTAAATTACGCAGATACAAGTGATTCTCACGCTGCACCGTCTCCATTCGCGGGCTTGGAAAAGAATCTGAATTTGCACCAAAACCCACCCTCCCTCCCCTATTCTTCTTTTATACATGTTCTTATAATGTAAATATTTTTTCAGATTTCAATTGTGACGATTTTAAAGGTCATCAGAGTCGCTTAACCAGTGTACGATTACTATTACTTCAGGACTATCTGCGCGAGTCAGAGTGCCGATGTTACAAAATGGTGTTATGCTGTGTTACAAGTTTTCCTATCTTGTCGTGCGGCGGAAAATTCCTGGGGGTACCATGATATGTTGTATGAAATTGTCAAGGCTGTGTATACTTTAGAGCGTGTGCTGGCTTGCAGTCGATACGTTGACTCCTTGCCGTCCAAATATGGTATGGACTTTTTGGGCGGTTTGTTGAGCCCCTCCCACATGGGTTTGTACTGTGGGTGGGTGGGTTGGTTGTAGGACCAGGGTTCCCTCAATGCATTACCCCAATGGGTGTTGGGGTGCAGTAGGGGCATGTGGTGGCGCCACATGTGGTTTGGGTCCTACTTGCTTAATATTATGTTAGCTGCAGCCAGCAAGGCTATGGGTTCCCCCGGGGGTTTTCCGCCCGCGAACAAGATCTCTCCGCCACAGTCATCTTCAATTTCATTATAAATCGAACATTAAATTGATAAATTTAAGAATGATATTTCTTTGTGGTCATTTTCGTCTCTTCCAATAAATAGGCATCAAAGATATACATTATAATTAAAAAGAAAAAATACCAAAGGGGGGGGACATGTTACCCAGGCCCGGGTAACGTGTCCCCGGGGACAGGTTACCCAGGGGTAACGTGTCCCCCCCCCCTTCCTCTTAAAATTTTTTCACATTATTTCTGCGCAATTTCCTTTGGTGTTATCACGAAATATTAATAATGATATAAAAATACACATTATGATTAAAAAGGAAAAAAATCCAAGGGGGGTACATGTTACTCAGGCCTGGGTAGCCTGTCCCACCTCTCATTGAAAAGTGAAAGAATGAAAAAAAATAAATTCTTTTATTTATTGGTAAAAATAGCTTATTCAAAAAGATTTAATGATTATAAAACTAAATAGGTATTAAAAGTATACATTATAATAAAAAACGGAAAAAAATCAAAGGGGGGGGGACACGTTACCCAGGCCTGTGTAACGTGTCCCCGGGGACAGGTTACCCAGGGGTAACGTGTCCCCCCCCTCTTCCTCTTAAAATTTTTTCACATTATTTCTGCGCAATTTCCTTTGGTGTTATCACGAAATATTAATAATGATATAAAAATACACATTATGATTAAAAAGGAAAAAATCCAAGGGGGGTACACGTTACTCAGGCCTGGGTAGCCTGTCCCACCTCTCATTGAAAAGTGAAATAATGAAAAAAATTAAGTTCTTTTATTTTTTGTTAGAAATAGCTTATTTTAAAAGATTCAATAATTATAAAACTAAATAGGCATTAAAATATACATTATAATTAAAAAGGAAAAAAATCAAAGGGGGGGGGGACACGTTACCCAGGCCTGGGTAACATGTCCCCGGGGACAGGTTACCCAGGGGTAACGTGTCCCCCCCCCCCCCCCCCCCCTCTCTCTCTCTCTCCTCTTAAAATTTTTTCACATTATTTCTGCGCAATTTACTTTGGTATTATCACAAAATATTAATAATGGTAATAATAATAGTTGAAAAATATTTGGAGAAAGTGATTTAATAAAAAATTACAATGCAATTAGATATTTCCCTTCTTTGGAAATGTGAAAGAATAAAAAAAAATTAAATATTTAAATTTCTTGTTTAAAATAACTTATTTTAAAAGATTTAATAATTATGAAACAAAATATGCATTGAAAATACACAATACGATTAAAAAGAAATTCCAAGGGGGGGGACACGTTACCCAGGGGGTGGGACACGTTACCCCTGGGTAACGTGTCCCCGGGGACACGTTACCCAGGGGGACACGTTACCCTGTTACCGGTAATCACAGACTTCATAGATCTAGGCCTATTAAACAATAGCTTCAAAGTCAAAATTAGTATGTAAGTAATTTAACAAAATAATTATGTCGAATTTCATGAAACCTTAGAGTAGATTTGCCTAATTGCATAATCTTAAAAGGTACAGTTTAAGGGGCTTATTCATCTTTTAGCCCTTTCACAAATAGATTTAGCATAATCCTGAACTGAAATTAAAAGTTTTTTTTTGTAGGTCACATTTAGGCCTAAAGCAACGAAAGATATAATATCTACTACTTTTAACATGGAAATCTTCGAAAGAAAAGGAGTAAATTGATAATAATCAGCATTTTTTTTCTAAACTGACGTTCTGTCGGGCATTTCGAACCAGTTCTTAGCCTACTGGTAGCTTGAATATTTCCCAATTAAACTAGGTTGTCTAGTCTTGGAAAGGTTCAATCTACCAGACTGATCAAGCATCTGTATTCGCTGACGATCTGAGATCCCTTTCCTATAAAGCATGTTTATGTATTAAAGTCGTTTCTGGACAATGCATAAGAAATTATGATTACATTTAGATTTAGATGTACTCTGAGATGTGAATTGCTCGCTTCAAAGGCTTTTCTGCTGAAAATGATTCCCGACCGCACACTAAGAACGATTTAGGCCTAACTGCGATCTAAATAATCCTTTCCAAAACAACACTATTTTAAGCAGATCCAAACTGAAGGGAGTTGCACACGAAAAGCTAAATGCTAAAACTGCAGGGATCTTCAGAACGTAGCAGAAAGAACCTTTTTGGGGAAAATAAGAAAATGTTGTTTATCAGCAGTAGGATCTTTACCTGTAAGATTTTCTACAACCAACAATTATCTAATAGGCCTATCATTGGTGCTATTATTCATGTCGTGGGATCGTCACAAAGTAGCTTAGGAATGGGCAAAAAGAAAAACAAGAGTGCCATGGTCACAATATACGCCGCTCCAGAGACTAAGTTTTAAGGGGGCATAACTCAGGCAAAAATCAATGAACCATAAAATCCTTCCTTCATGCACATCTACCAATTGAGGTGATAACATTGACCAAGTTTCAAGAAGATCCAGCCAGAAACTTAGGAGGAGTTGCGTTGACAAGAAAAGTGGACGTACGTACGGACGGATGGACGGACGGACGGACAGACGGAGAAGATGACGCCAATATACGTCCGCCTCCGGCGGCGTATAAAAACATAATCGCCGAGGTTTTTTGTGATATATTTTGTCTTAAGATGTTTTTACTTGGTGTGATTGATCAGTGTGATGAACGGCATTTGTCGCGTGGAAGAATACGGCGGCGATCACTGCATTTTCGACACTCCAGATAGATTTTCACAGTTGACGAGTGTTAAAGGCAAAAAGAAAAAATACAATCAGCACTGTCAGGACTATATAGACTATAGTGGTAGATGTTGTAGGCCTATTGTTATTATATTTATTCCAGAGGCGACCCGCCGCGTAGAGGCGACACCTTGAACGTCTTAAAAATGGACGTCATTGACGTCACGTTTACAAGTGTGTTCAACAACGTTGTCATAGGTTATCGCTTAATATCAATAAAATCGTTAATATTAGTCACATTGAACTAATCATGGTGTCATATGAAAGAAAAAATATCGTTGCATTAAAATATGCAAAAAAGTGAAAATCGATTTTTTTGTCATTTAGGCAGGTTTTCTCACGAGGCACCTCATTTGTATTTGAAAACTAAGTAATGTACTGACAATGCCTTAGCCGCTAATAATTCTCCTCTTATAATATGTTGCTTTATAATCATTTTTTAGAACTAGATAATAAATCATAACTTTATAATAACCTCCCTAAAGGGTTTTCAGGTAAGAAAATAAGAAATTCTTATGGCTTACAGACCCTGAAAAAATCACCACTTTCTAGCCATAATAATTGCATCAAATTACACACACTTGTAAATACACTTCACGTAAGTTGATTCACCGTGACGGATTTCAAGATTATGCATCAAAAAGAAAATAATTTACAAATATTATTTTACTCTATATCCATATTCAAGGGAGGTAATTTTGAACATTTTTGTCAAATATTTCCACAAATATGCATTAATTCAAAATTCTAAACCGTACAAAATGCTAAGGTTTGTATTTGGAATGGAAATATAACAGTTTAGGAATTATTGGCATTTTTCAAATTTCGCCTCTGGCTCTTTCGTGCTTTTGAGGGCTTGGATACCTTAATACAAAAATTTACTGCTTACAAAGCAAACCGAAAGCATAAAAGTTGAAAGATTGAAGTATAAATGTTGAATTAAACATGAGGAGTTGTCTCTGAACAATTTAGCTTGCATAAACTAAAGCTTCTTATCTAACAAACCAACAACACTGATGCCAACGTAATGGCTGCCACATTGAGATATAAAATGCCAGCTCACTAACAACACATCAGTACTTGAACATTACCACATCTCGACACTTTTTGATGCCCTGCAAGATTAAGCCTATGAAATACATTGTGGAATATGAAGAAATTGCTTTTCATAAACAATTTCCTCAATTCCCACGATGTTTCTACCCAGAAAAATAAAACAAGAGGGCCAAGATGGCCCTAGATCGCTCACCTGAATTCATAGTTGAGATACTGGCATGACCATGAAATCAATCTTATAACATTAGAAGAATATAAAAGAATGACAATGGCAATTTTACCAAATTCAAAGGCATAAAACTAAGGACTTTCTGTTCTGAAACAATTTGGAAAGGGCTTAAACCTTGGCTGGGAAAGGGCTTTATCTTTACCAAGACAGAAAAGAAATAGACTGTTCAATTTTGAAATAGCGCAGCAAGATGAGAAAATAATGGTGATTATCAGTCTTTTCTTCATTTGACTCAATAATTCCCCAAGCCTTTTTTAATAGGGACACCATAGGAAAGGGTTAAGACATTAAGATTAAATGTAGCTCTATCTTTCATCAGATAAGAGCTCCATTACCAGATAAGGCAGCCCTTTATTTATTTTGGACGGTCTATTATTGACTTTAGACAGTCTAACTATTTACTTAAGCAATTATTGCTGATAAGCTGATACCTGGTCAAAATAAATTTGTCTGAATTCCTCACTTGAAAATTCCCAAACCCACAACATAGGGCATCTTTGCTTGTAAAGTGATGGTTAGAACAAATTTCACAATGATTGAGCAAATATTGTAATAAATTCTTACATCAAAAACAAGATTTGACCCACTGACCCAGTTTTTGACCTTGCATGACCAAAGTTTTCAATGACCTACAGAGTACAGACATCATCAAAATAAACGTCCTGAGCAATTTTCAAATAATTGAGCCAAAATTAGAACTTCCACAGCAAAAAGAAGTTTTCATTACCTTTGACCTCGACTAATAAATGGAATTCTTGATATTTGACCTTGTGCCCTTTTTTTTGACCTTGCATGACAAACTTTTTACATGACCTTTATATCATTAATAAAAACATTCTTAGCAATTTTCATAATAATTTGGCTAAAAATGGCACTTCTGAGCAAAAAGAAGGAATTTATCAAACAGACCTAGTGACCTCATTTTTGACCTCACATGACCCGATTTTTAAAAGAACCTAGATATCAACCAAAAATACATTCTGAGCAATTTTGACAAGATTTGAGCCAAAGGCAGCACTTTTAGAACAAAAAGAAGGATTTTAAATCATTTGACCTAGTGACCTACATTTTGACCTGGCATGACCTACTTTTTAAGATGACCTAGATATCATCAAGACAAAGATTCTGGTCAACTTTCACAATGATTGAGCAAATACTGTGACTCCTAGAGCAAAAATAAGATTTGACCTAGTGACCTACTTTTTGAGCCCATTCTGACCCCGATCCCAATTCTTTGAAGTATTTTGAAAAAGGCTGACCCAAGGATCATATCTGTGAAATTTCATCCAATTCTGCCTAGCACTTTAGGAGGAGAAGATTTTTTTATGATTGTGAACGGACGGACGGACGGACGGACAGACGCCGGACAACAGACCAATCACAATACCTCACCTTGAGCACTTCGTACTCAGGTGAGCTAAAAATGTAAAATTCTGTTCATCTGAAATTGTCATCTGCAACATCTTTATATTTTGACAAGTTTAAAATATTGCCGTCTGGTAATGGGTTAGTAGATCTACTCACATGGTTAGAGCAGACGTTTAAATCATGATGCAGCAGAGTGAATGTATCTACCCCTTCTTCTTTCTTCATCATGTCAGAATCTTCACTGGGCTAGAGATAAAGTTGTAAATCATTGTGTCAAAGTTCGAACATAATTTAACCTGTTCTCATATATTGCCACTTTTGATATCCTCAAAAGGTAAAGGTTATGGAAAACATTGTGTGAAATGAAGAAATTGCTTGTGACAAGCAATTTCTTCATTCAACGCACTGTTTTCTACCAAGAAAGACAAACAAGAGGACCATGATGGTCCTATATCGCTCACCTGAACCAAAATGATATAAGCAACACTTTTCTTCAATTCAAAAAATATTTATGACTCTAAGACTGAAAACGAACTTATGGTCAATAACATTGTGAAAATCGAACTCATCCAAGATTTCATCGTGCCCAACATTGTGTCCAAGATTTGTCTTGTTTGATAAATAATTGTAGATTCTGGAGTATAAACAAGGTCGAAAAAAGCCGAAAACAGCAATTTTGTCAAATTCAAGGGCACTCTCGACTTTCTAATCAGATCAGGCTGAAAATCAAACTCATCCGAGATCTTATGATATCCAACATTGTGTCCAAGATTTGTCTTGATTGGTCAATAATTGTAGATTCTAGAGTGTAAACAAGGTCTAAAGCAGCCAAAATCGGCAATTTGATCAAATTTAAGGGCACATAACTCTCATCTTTCTGGTCAGATCAGACTGAAAATCAAACTCATATGAGATCTTATAGTCTCCAACCTTGTGTCCAAGTTTTGGATTGATTGATCAATAATTGTAGATTCTAGAGTGTAAACATCGTCGAAAAACAGCCAAAAATGACAAAAATTTTTTTTTTGTCAAATTCAAGGGCAAGTAACTCTCGACTTTCTGATCAGATCAGACTGAAAATCATACTCATCCGGGATCTCATGGTCCCAAACATTGTGTCAAAGTTTGTCTTGTTTGATGAATAATTGTAGATTCTAGAGTATAAACAAGGTCAAAAACAGCCGAAAATGGCAATTTTGTCAAATTCAAGGGCACATAACTCTCGTCTTTCTGGTCAGATCATACTGAAAATCAAACTCATCCGAGATCTTATGGTCTAAAATGTTATGTCCAAGATTTGTCTTGACTGATCAATAATTGTAGATGCTAGAGTGTAAACAATGTCAAAACTAAGTATTTTTCGCATTCAAGGGCAGATAACTCCTGACTTTCTAGTTCGATCTGACCCATAATCGAACTCATCCGAGATCTTATGGCCATACATGTTTTGACCAAGTTTGGTCAAGATTGGCTTATATTTGTAGATGCTAGAGTGTAAACACGAAATTGTGGACGGACGGACAGACAGACAGACAGACAGACGGACGACGGACAAAAAGTGACCACAATAGCTCACCTTGAGCACTTCGTGCTCAGGTGAGCTAAAAATGTAAAATTCCATTCCCTTTAAATCATCGTCTGAAATCTCTTTGAATTTGGACTAGTCTAAAATTTTGCCATCTCATGATGGGTTAATCTCTGTACTTGGTCTTAATCAATTTTTGTTTAGTTCATATCAAAAGGATATTTAACTATCTTTATTGCTGTTCAAGTACAGTCTTAAGGTTTACAGACCCTCAAAAAATCACCACTTTCTAGCCATACGAAATGCATCAAATTACACACACTTGTAAATTCACTTCAAATAAGTTGATTCACCGTACCGGATTTCAAGATTATGCTTCAAGAAGAAAATAATTTACAAATATTACTTTACTCTTTATTCATATGCAAGGGAGGTAATTTTGAACATTTTGTCAAATATTTCCATAAGTATGCGTTAATTCAAAAATCTAAACCGTTTAAAATGCTTATGTTTGTATTTAGAATGGAAATGTAACACAATTTAGGAATTACTGACATTTTTCAAATTTTGCATCTGGGTCTTTGGTGCTTTTGAGGGGTCGGATACCTTAATTGAAATGTAGTAAATTGATTGAATGGGGTTTAAGTCTCTTAAGGCTGCAATGTTCACACAAGGCAGCTGAATCACCTATCCATGGATATTCTTGGTATTTCTCTCACCAGACCTACAGCAATATCCATTTTGAGCCTCAAGCTGCTCACTCACTTAGATAACTAGCATTTACTTTTTGCCTTCAATATTTTCTGTCCTACATTGTACTGAAATTCTAAGTTTATCAACATCCAAATAACCATTTGCAGATGCTTTCAAATAGTAACAGTACAACATTTCCAACTTGGGAATTACCAGACAGCAAAATTTTGGACTATCGCAATTTGAAAGGTGTTGCAGATGACAATATCAAGTTGATAAAATTTTGAAAACATATCCATTTTGGGTTGGAAAACAGTGTGGAAAATGAAGAAATTGCTTGTCACAAGCAAATTCTTCATTTTCCAAAATGTTTTCCAAAGCCATTATCTTGTTGGGTGTCAAAAGGCTTCAATGTAATGGGGTAAGGACTTTTAAAGTGGAAACTTTGAAACAAGATCATCAAAAAAAACTTACTGGTAAAGGGACTTCTTGCAGTTGTTCAGGATCCACTTTCATAAATGGCAAAATTTTAGACTGTTCCAATTTGAAAGCTGTCCAGGACCGCAATTTCAAGTTAATGAAATTTGAAAAATCTTTGGAATTTGGATTAGAAAACGTTGTGGATAATGATGGAATTGCTTGTCACAGGCAATTTGTTCATTCTCCACAATGTTCTCATAATCCTTTTCACTGATAGACAAGGCTTGAGAAAACATTGAGACAAAAAAAAAGAAAATGCTGATAACCAGCATTTTCTTCTTTTGTCTCAATATATTTGGTGCTGTATTATATAGGATTTCTATGTTTATCAATATCCAATTTGTCATATATAGCAGCTTGGAACAGTACTAATTTTGCCTTCTGGTAATGTTTAAAGTTGAATCATACACTTTGAAATAAGACCACCGAAAACACTTACTGGTGGAGGGACTTCTTGCAGTTGTTCAGGATCCACTTCACCATAACTTGCAAAGAAAAACTGACATTTACACCGAGATATGATCCTCTGTAACTGCACTGACCTAGACTTCTGAAGAGGAAAAGAACGTTAAATTAGCACTTTCCCAAACAACATAATTTTATCAACACACAAAAAGACTCAAATGAATAGCTTACCATTATACAAACTAACAGCTAAAGCCTATGGATGACTTAACCCTTTCCCACACATTGACGCTTTTGGACGCCCACAAAATAAAGGCTTTGGAAAACATTGTGGAAAATGAAGAAATTGCTTGTGACAAGCAATTTCTTCATTTCCCACAATGTATTCTACCATAAAAGACCAAAAAATGTTAAATTTTTGTTCAATGGATTTTGTCGTCTGCAACACCTATGAGTTTGGACCAGGCTAAAATTTTGTTGTTTGGTAGTGGGTTAATTATAATCAAGACTTACAAAGCTACAGATAAGAGTTTTTTTTTACCATTTATTCATCACCAAACCCTATGCTGTGGGTAATCATTGGAATGGTCTCTGATTGAGACAATTCCACTAAGTGCCCACAACCTAGGGTTTGAATTTAACATATACAACCCATCAATAGCCCCAAAGAGCCAGAAGCGAAATTTGAAAAGTGTCAGTAATTCCTAAACTGTGTTATATTTCCATTCCAAATACAAACAAGCATTTTGAAGGGTTTAGAATTTTTAATTAATGCATACTTATGGAAATATTTAACAAAATGTTCAAAAATACCTCCCTTGCATATGAATTTACAGTAAAATAATATTTGTAAATTATTTTCTTCTTGAAGCATAATCTTAAAATCCAGCACAGCAAATCAATTTATGTGAAGCATATTTACAAGGAGTGTAGGATAATTGCCCTCCCGGACAATTGCCCTCCTGGACGATTGCCCCCCAGACAATTGCCCTCCTGGACAATTGCCCTCCAGGACAATTGCCCTCCCTGACAATAGCCCTCCCCTTATATTCAATAATTATAATGGACCTTTTTCAACATATTTTTTTCCTGAAAGACCATTTTAATTTTGCAAGAAAGCTTTTGAAATAAATGGGAGAAAAAGGGAAGTCTTGAAAATTAGCTCTTTCTTTTCTCAAAGTATTTGGTGTTATAACGTTTTGGCTCGACCTTAATCCCCTATTGTTTGAGTGAATCAATGAATTTGACTTCCTGGAATAGAATGTTTTGGAGAACATTTAGAGTACTGACTGTGAAAAATTCTATTAGATACAACAAACTAATTTCAAATAACGAAAAAACAATTCAGCCAAAGGCTACAATTTGTGTTCAATCTGATAAATGAGCTTAAACTAAAGAATAAAATAAGAAAAAGAAAAGAATGATAAATTCCCAAACAAAAATTATGTTAGATCCAATAAATGAATTTCAAATAAAGAATAAAAACAAATAAAAAGGTCCTTGACAAATACAACAAAAATTATAATCATAATATGTAGGGAGGGCTATTGTCCAGGTTGCTACTTTTGGAGGAGGGATTTTGTCCGGAGGGCAATTGTCTAGAGGGCAATCGTCCTGGAGGGCAATTGTCCGGGAGGGCAATTGTCCGTTCCCCATTTACAAGTGCGTGTAATTTGATGCATTTTGTATGGCTAGAAAGTGGAGTTTTTAATGATGGGTCATATCGTCTGTGTAAATGCAAAACCTTGTATGTCCGTTCTAGCGATTTTCAAAGTACAAACTTGTGTGTCCAATTTAGACAATTCTTGCAGGTTTTGAGATATTTTTACCGATCAGTATCAATGATACATTATTTATGAACAATATTTCCAAATTTCAAGTAAAACATTTCTGTTTGGTAAAAGTTATTACACTTTATTCCCTCCCCTTTAAAATTTTCCGAAAACGTGAAACGAGGTTTTGCATTTACAACGACGATATACCTCAATATGATAAATCTGGAAAAGCCCTATCTGTTGCTCTAAACTTACTTTATCAGACCCATAACTTGTGTTGACTATCCCACCCACACTTTGTCCACTCCCGGTCATTTCTTGTAGACCAGTCAGATCGGGTTCTGAGCGATCCTCCACATGTTGTCTTGATAACCAGGGTATATTGTCATCCGTGAAGTCTGGCTTCGATTCTACTGTGGCATAGTACTGAAACATGAGAAATAATGCAGATAGATCTTTAAGACAATATGGTTCATGTTTACAAATTCTAATCGATACAATTAAGCATATCTTGGTTCGATTCTTGAAGGTGTCATATCCCATAATGCAGAGACCAAAATAGATCTTTCACTCCTTCCCACACATTGACACCCTTTTAGATACTGACTTTGGACAACATTGTGGAAAATGAAGAAATTGCTTGGGTGACAAGCAATTTCTTCATTTCCCACAACGTTTTCCACGTAAAAAGACCAAAAAAATGTTAAATTTCATTCACTTGAAATTGTCTTCTGCAACTTCTTTGAATTTGGATCAGTCCAAAATTTTGCCGTTTGGTAATGTTTCTTTTTTTAACAAGAGTCGTCTATGGGCAACATAGCTTACAATACAGGAAGCTTATCACAAGAAGGGTCAAACGTCGAGGTCAAAAAGGTCAACAGTCATTGTCCAATATGAAAGGGTTTAGCAAAGGCTATACCAGGGATATACATGTGTGAAATGTATAGGTCAAGCTTAATTTTTTCAAAAGTAGTTTGAAGTACAAGGTTAAGGTCATGAGATCAAAGTTCATGTTCCCAAATGATAGGTCTTTCCAAAAGGTATCCAAGTGTGAAATATCAAGGCTCTATCTCACTCAGTCTCAGAGAAAATATTAATGCAAAAGGATATACTGACCTGCATGCATTCTAGAGAGCTGACCCATGAATGTTTGTCCTTGAGCTGTCCATCAACCCATAATGGAACATGAGCACTGGACAAAATCTCAGCTTTAGCCGCAGCAACTATCACAAATCCCTGGGTGTCACACTCACAGAAAATATTGGGGCAAAAGGAGAAAATGCTGCTAGTCAGCATTTTCTTCATTTGCTCCAATGTTTTCCCAAGGTATAATATAAACAGAAACAAGATTCTCAGGATACATTTTCAATATTGCTGAAATTGTAACATATCAGATATATTATGGACACAAATATATTGTCCACATTATGTAATAAAATTACCTGCATGCACTCTAGAGAGCCAACCCATGAATGTTTATCTTCGAGCTGTCCATCCATCCATACTGGAACATGTGCGCTGGATAAAATCTCTGCTTTAGCTGCGGCTACTATCACAAATCCCTGAGTCTTACAGAAAATATTGAGGCAAAATGAAACTAACCTGCATGCATTCTAGAGAGCCAACCCATGAATGTTTGTCTTTGAGTTGTCCATCCACCCATACAGGAACATGGGCGCTGGACAAAATCTCCGCTTTAGCCGCAGCAACTATCACAAATCCCTGAGTCTCACAACCCTTTACAATTATCTGACTGTTGTGTAGCTCAACTGAAATTGAACAGGATACAAATTTTATCATTTTACTTTCCAAAACACAACAAGATGGGTTTGTGAAATGTGAATGCCCTCAAAATGACCAATGTTAAGTTTTCGGACAGACAGATGGACTGACAGATGGACAGACACAAGTAAAACAATATGCCCCCGATATTTCGTTACAGGGGCATAAAAATGGAGACCAATTGGACAACAACACAGAAAATATTTAAGCAAAAAAAGAAATGCTGGCCTCAATGTTTTTCAAAGCATTTTCTAGAAAAGGTATCATTTTTGGGACTGTTTGATAATCGCAAAATTATCTATATTCCATCCAAGTATCACAATCATTTTTAGTACAAAATAAATGAGGGTTTCTTGCAGGTACTATAACAATACTATCACAAAGCCCCAAGTCTTCCTTTGACTATTGTGTAACTCAACTTACCATGCCATTTTTTCTGTATAATGTCATCTTTCTGACAGGCTTTTATCCCCTGTAGTTGGTCCATATTGGTGCTGGATGGCTGTAATTGGAATTATAGAAGTGACAATAAAAACCCTTTCCCTAACAATAAAATTTCAGGGTGATTCAGTTTAAAAGCTGTTACAGATGTATTACAGAAAACCGAGAAACACTTTTGCTAAGTATGAAGTAAATCGGACTGTAAGTGTAGGAAAAGTTATCCAGACAAGGTTTCGCTGACAGACCAACTGAGCAACTGCCAGACCAACAGGCTGATTCCAGTGTACCCCCATCCCCCTACCCTAAACTTCATTTGAGGGGCATTACAAAGAAAAAATTTGTTTATAATATAGCAAAGAAAATATTGAGGAAAGAAGAGAAACACCTGGTCCTATGCTCCATCAACACCAAGTAAGCATATACCATAAAAACAATTTATAAATCTTATTTTTTATCTTGAATTGTTTTATCTACACACAACAGAAATGCAAAGTTGTTTACCTCTTCAGTAAAAGCTACAGATTTACTGTCTGACTCGGCTACAAGTTTCATCAACATAGAGTGAGCATGTCCCGTCTGCATCTTGGTGGAGGGACTCGGGGTTGCCATGGTATCTGATTCTGACATTAGACTGGAACCTTTTGTATTTGTTCTCTACAAAAAATAAAAAAAAATCTTTCTAAAAATCTGATAATTTTAATTACATAATTTATTATCAAAAGAAAATTTCTGTTATAGGATCAGCTAATTCTATTTGACCATGACATTTAAACTTAACGAACTTGTGTCATGGATAAAATCAATGTCATGAGAGTTTTGCCGAAGAGAAAATTAGTACAATGTGTTCATATGATAATATAAAAATGAATATTATATCCTCGCAACTTGAAAATGAATTACTTTGCTCATTTTCAAGAGTATGTTAATACCGGTAGTTATAGTTTTCATAGTTTTCAATGTACTCATACATTGTATGAAAGTGCCTTATTCCAAATGACTCACATTGTTTTGATTATTTCCCCCTTCTACTTTAAACCCCTTGAGTGCCTCTGCAGATAAGTTTCTCTTCAATGATTGAGCCTTTATCCATCCATCCATTAGACCAATGAATACAGCTCTGTTGTGTTTGTTCCATGATCCTCGCATCTCATATACTTGTACATTGTGAATAGGGGTTTTCTGCAAATAGCAACAAAAATAGACTTGGTTTAACATTATGTATTGTCAGTGTTGTTATTAAATCTCGTAACTACGTCTTGAATCAAGCCGTAGTTACGAGATTTTATAACAACACATACGGAAATAGAATTTTTTGTCCGAAAATATGTCATGGTTAACTGGATAAAATTGTTCTCCAATACATCAAAAGTTTTTATTTCTATATTTTTCATGTAGTGACATACACATTTTCCACTTTGAAAATTGATTTTGTTGTCTGCAACTGCTTTCATAATGGAATGCCATAATATTTTGTTGCTTTAGATATGAATAACAGGCAGTATTAAAAAGCTTACTTAAGTCACATCCATCTCTGGATGCATGAAAATATTACTAAGGATAATGTGTGTTTGTGAAACACTTATGCTCCCGAAATTTTAAGTTTTGGGACAGACAGACACAAATAAAACAATATGCCACGATCTTTCAATACAAGGACATATCAGTTAATCTTTGTAATTTGACAATATATTTTCTATTTTTCATTCTTTTTTTACAAACTAGAAGTTATCAGTAAAAAGCTTGAAAGCTTGGGAAAGTTTCTAAAATAAGAGCTGCTTTTGATGTCTAAAAGAGACTTGGAGTCTCCAAAGAAAAGAAGAAGATGGCTTCTAGGTCTATAGTTATTAACCCTTTCCGAAACACCAAAGTTTGGGTGGTCTAATTCAAAGACTGCTGCAAGCCACAAAATTGATGTTCAAAAAGATACAAGTTGTATGTAATATAGCATAGAAAACATTGAGACAAAAGGAGAAAATGCTGGTCACCAGCATTTTCTTCTTTTGTGTCAATGTTTTCCCAAGCCTATTTTATTAGGGACGTCAAAACCCGGTCTTGTTTGGGAAAGGGTTAACTAGGAAGACCTGGCTAGGCTATCTCATGCCCATATTATGACTATTTTTGCCCTCCAAAAAGATAAGGCTGTAGAAATCTTTGTGGAAAATGAATTTCTTCATTTCCCAAAATGTTTTCTACAAAGAAAGAAAATTTACAAATAACTTACAGTGTTAGTACTGGGTGATGGCGGTACATCTTCTAGATCTTCATCAAGTAATTCTGAATATCTCTGATATGTCACTCTGAAGGGAAAACAATATAACGTCGGTGTAAATGCAAAACCTCGTATGTCGTTTCGTGCGATTTTCAAAGTACAATTTTGTTTATCAAGTAAAGACAATTCAAGAAGGTTTTGAGATAGTTTAACTGATCAGTATTCATGACACATCATTTGTGAACAATATGTCCAAATTTCAAGTAAAAATGTTTGGGAAAAGTTACTACACTTTTTTCCTTCCCCTTTAAAAGTTTTCGGTTTTACATTTACAACGACAAGGCCAGATGGAGGACAGGTGTAAGGACAGCCATGCGTGCAGCGAGCCAGTTACCTGGAAGGGAGCCTACTAACGTGGACGATGCTCCTGAACCTGCACGTTAAACATGAAACACCGATGATGATGATGAACGACGATAAGATAACTAAAAACCTACATTCTGAGGTATGCCGATACAAAGTACCCTACAGGCTAGACGTAAGTTTATCCCTATACAATTTTTGGTTCTGTAGAATTCAGATAAAAAGCCCAGAAAACAGACCAGGACGAAACTCTATCTCAGTCAGTAACTTATACACGCGGGTTCACAAACCAAGAAAGTATCCTCCAAGTAATTTTTTAATTTCATCATCTGTATCTTCCTCAAATTCTCATGGACGTAAAAAAAATCTCAAACTTGTTCTGTAACTCATAAAATGGAGGTTCACAAACCAAAAGTCAGCCCAATACCAAACAGCATTTAGATTTTAAATAGTCCGGAAAACTGTTGCTTTTAAACAAAAACAACATAACTGCAGCTTGTTTTAAGCTGCAGTTATGAGGTTTTTGTTGAAAAGCAATATTTTCATTTCAGAGATGAGAAAAAATAAAGACCACTTACTTTGATACACTAAGAAAGAAGCTTTCTGTTATGGGTCTGCCAGCTACAGACAAATTCAGCTGAAAGTACAAAACTTATCACCTAAATACCATATTATTGGTACATATGGGCAAGTTTAAAAAAGATGTGACCTTTCACTTTTTACATGCCACAGCTTTTACAGAGAAACATATTCAACCCAATCAAAGCTAAAAAGATGTGTTATTGTGTCTATATACTGGGTACCAAGTTTAAAGAAAATCGCTTCACAAATAAAAAAGATATGTCATTAAAACATGTCAAAAATGTCTGGAGTGAAACGTTTTTGTGTGACACTTAACAGTTTTACCAAGTTTCTAAGCTATGGTAAATAAAAGACAGTGACAGGATACTACAATAAGCACTTGTAATTCATAAAACAACATGTGCATCATCATCTTAAAATTACTTTTTTATCTTATCTTCATTGGTTTAGGATGTGGAGCCTGTTTTATACAATACCCCTCTGAATTTTATGTCAGGAGTGAAACACTTTCATTTTTCAAAATGTGTTCTCATTTTTGTCTATTCAGCCAGAAATCTACCACTACTTTTTTTAGGAAGCCATCAACCTTGTGGGCATTCTGCACTCTACTTTTTAGTGATTCATGGGTTACAATTTCTCATATTGCGCAATATATATGCTGTCAGGAGTGAAGCGCTTTTTTGTTGTCATTTTGCAAGATTGTGCACACAATTTTACTAAAAAGTAGTGAACATGAATTTAAAATATAATTTGGGCACTGCTTAACCATTTAGAATAGTTTTTAGCCAACCTAATTAAGAAATCTGGATGATATTCTGTAAAATTCGCTGTTATTCTTAACATTTAAATGTCACACTTTGGTCACATTTTTTTAAACCTGCCCATTTAGAAACACTATAACTGCATCTTGAACAAGCTTGAATATTTCTCTTTTTTTCCAAATATTTTCTAATCACACAAAAAAATCTTTTTTCGTTAACATTATTTTTTCTGACAATCATTTTGATTTCTACAATCTAGAATAATTAGGAAATGACACTTATTGCTTTTTTGATCAACAGGCCTCTAGCATGGTATGTGCTTTCAGACTTTACAGGAACTTACAATTGCCACAAGTACTAAAGAAACAATATACATGTATGCATTGTACTTAGACCATATGGCCCTTTCTCCAGATTTCAATCCATCAGAGTGTTAACCCTTTTCAATAAGATCTAACCCTAGTTTTAAATTGTCCAACGTGTATATTGTAACATAGAAAATATTGAAGCAAAAGGAGAAAAGGCTGGTTTCAGTATTTTCTTCTTTTGTCTCAATGTTTTCCAAAGTATTTTCAAATAGAACATCAAAACTAGGTCTTGTTTAGGAAGGGCGAACTAACTTCTAAATTTTCATCCATGTCTTGTTGTGAGCTACACAGCCATATTTTTGTGTCAGACAACTCTGTACACAAATGTATAACTTTCCAATCCGCTCTTGGTCTGTGCAACAAGCCATCCTCAACTGGTTTCAATTCAAGTTCATTTTTCAATTCCAACACTAGAGATTTTCCAGAGAACTTAGCACCATGTTGTAAAGCAAACGACATCCAGTATGACACTTCAAACTGATGGAAGTTGACGGACAGTTGAGCATATTTGTAATGGCGACTTAACTGGACTTTCTTTGGCTTCATATTGTCAAAAAGCTTTCCTCTCTTTATTGGTCGAGTGACACTTCCAATTAAACATGTCTGAAATGAAAAAGCATTTAAATCAATAATACATGTAATACTATGTCAAAACCTCTTTTCTAACACTGGAGCATGTTTTGATGATTCCAAGAGAAAAGGCTATGGAAAAAATCGAGTAAAAAGTAGAAAATGCTGATTACCAGCATTTTTTTCTATTTCCTCATTGCTTGCAATGCTATTATATTTGAATGCCCTGATTTTCATAACATTGACTTTGCCATCAGCAACACCCATGATAACTTGGTCCACCCTACAATTGAGCGCGGATCTGGAATAAGGTCCCTTAAGGCTTTTGAGCCCAACATGGTTCCAGATCAGCTTGCGTATACACACAATCTGATCAGGAACCATGTTGTTCTCCAATGGATTTTACGTGCTCTGTAGCAACCATATGAGAATAAGATGGATCCAGGTCAGACTGCTAGTACGCACAGCATGATCTGGAAACATGGCTGTCTCAAATGCTATCAGGGACGTTTTTCCAGATCCCAGCTCAATTGTATTATTTAGAAAAGGATTAAAATCACTTTCAGCAAAGGAACTTTAATTCCATACATCAGCAAAGCTTTTCTGTTAATATAATTCAATGTAATCTCCTTTAGAGATAGAAGATATTGTCCAAGCTATTTGTTTCTTTTACAAGTCATTGTCTAACATTGTCAGCGCACCAAAACAGATTTTAAACAAAGTTCAATTGTGACCTTGACCTTCATGACCCCAAAACAATAGAGCACCTCTTTGGTTTAAGGGCAACAACTGTGTAAAGTTTCATGATCCTATGTCAAGCGATTATTGACTTAGAGCACGGAAACAGATTTTAAACAAAGTCCAAATGAGACATTGACCTATGACCTTCATGACTCCAAAACAATAGCACCTTTGTGGGTCATGGGCAACAACTGTGTAAAGTTTCCTGATCCTTGGTCAAATGGTTCTCGAGCACGGAAACGAAAAAATGTCTACAGACAGACGGACAGACAGACATGGTGAAATCAATATACCCCCTCTACTTCGTAGTTGGGGGTATAATAAATCAATACTTACCTTGATTCTATCCAGGAATCTGAGGGTACTTGCATAAAACAGACCATTCGGATATTTAAGATGTTTGACTGACGAGTCTCGAGATCTGGATAAGTGAGTCTCAAGTGAAATACTCAGTGTAAAGTTCTGTGACCTACAGACAAAAAAAATAGTATTTAACTCATTCCCACATAATGACTGTCTTTGATGACCCACAAGACAAAGACTTTGGAAAACATTGTGGAAAATGAAGAAATTGCTTGTGACAATCAATTTGTTCATTTCCCTCATTGTTATCTTTCCAAACAGATCAAAACAGTTAAAATCTATATTACTTGAAATTGTCTTCTGCAACATCTTTGAATTTGCACAAGTCTAGAATTTTTCTGTCTGGCATCGAACCCCAGACCTCACAAGTGATAGTCAGATGCGCTACCAACTGCGCCATGGCCGCGGCCATACTAATGGATAGACACTGTTTTTATTTCCAATTGAAAATGTTTGGACCAGATTTTCAGCTTGAGCCATGCAGTATTTCAACTTGACCAATGTTGAGATAATGAAAGTAATCTATATATTTATATTCCGTAATTTACGCTGTACCCAACTGAATGCCCTGGATGAATCATGTGTATCTTGAGGATAGTCTGACTCTTAGAATGACCCTTTCTTGACTCCCCAACAGACAAAGGCTTTGAAAAACATTGTGGGAAATGAAGAAATTGCTTGTGACAAGCAATGTCTTCATTTCCCACAATGTTTTCTACACAAAAAGACCAGAAATTTTAAATTTCATTCACTTGAAATTGTCAAGTTGAATTGTTGAAATTGTCATCTACGACACCTTTCAAATTTGAACAGTAAAAAAATTTGCCTCCAGATAATGGGTTAACAAATGTTAAGATATTAAAAGTAAATTACATTGCATATATTTATACTCTGTAATAAACATTGTACCCACCTGAAAGCTCTAAATGAATCATGTGTATCATGAGAATAGTCAGGCACTTTATCTGGAGCACAGGGCATTACATGGTGGTGATCATTCGGGTCTCCTAAACATAACCACTGAATTTTGGCACTGAAACATAAACAACAATAGCTATTTCTACACAAGAGCTGTCCGAAGACAGTGCGCTCGACTTTCTAAGTTGCTTAGTATAAAGGGGGCATAGTGGAGCCAGGGTCATGGGCCCTGATAGTAAGGTAGAGGGTGTGATGGTGAATAAGTATTCCAAGTTTGGGTTGAATCCATTTGATAGTATGGAAGTATTGATGTTTGAAAAAACTTTAACCTTTGTTGCAACGCCGACGCCAACGCCAACACCGACGCCCGGGTGACAGTTTAAGCTCTCATTTTCTTCGAAAAGTCGAGATAAAAATAGATTGATTTATTACAAGTTGAAATGACTGTTGTTTTGTTTACTAGGTGATTCATCCATTTAAGTTTCGAGAGTGAAACAGGGTTCTAGCCCCCAGTCTATATAACCGGAAACAGTGTTTCGTGTTTTCCACTAATAGTCAGATTTTAACAAACATATTAGTCAAAGTAGTCAAAATTTCATCATCTAATTGCTTTACAACAGCATTTGTCATAATAATCAACCTATATGAATCATGTGAATCGTGAGAATATTCCAGAACCTTGTCATGGAGTGCCTGTAGATTTTCACAAAATTGTACAAAGTTACTTTTCATATTATTTGGGTATAAGCCTAAACATATTTAAGCTAAAAAAATCTCAATTTGCATGGTTTGAAAATTAACTATCCAAGTGAGCCTTTTAGGGCGACTTCTTGCCTTATCCTTGGAATCAACACCCTGTTCATTTTCAACATTCTTATTTGTTTTTCTTTGTCATCTAGTCGTGGCCTTATTGAGGTTTATTTATTATCCTTCCAATGATTCATTCTGCAATAATAACAGTTTTAACCCTTTCTGAAATAATATAAATTTAGACTGTTCCAATTTAAAAGTTATTCATGATGAAATCTAAATTCATAAAGATATGATTTGTTTTCAATAAAAGGAAAATATTGATGTAAGACAAACAATTCAGGTTAGAAGCATTTTTTTCTTTTGTCTCAGTATTTTTCATGGCTTTTCTTATAGGAAAACCAACAGTATGTCTTGGTTGAGAAAGAAATAAAGCTTGACTTACCAGAATTTCAAGTTTGGCAAACTTAATAATTTACAATCATCATATTTTGAGGCTGTTCTTGCATAGACATCTAGGTCTCCCTTCAGAATAAATTTGGCTGAAGAGAGAAAGAATAAAATCAGTGAAATTATTTTGATAGCATATTAACTCTTTTTCAAAAACAGTAAACATTTAGACGGTTTCATCCGAGGCTAATGCAGACAACAAAATTAATGTGATCTTTAGAAATATAGTATTAAGTATGATAATAGCACATCAAATATTGAGACAAAGGGAAAACATATGGTTAACAGAATTTTTTCTTTACCATCAGTATTTTCAAAGCCTTCTCTATTAGGGACACAACAAGAGTTGTCCGCGGACAACGTAGCTTGCCTATACGAGAGCTTGTCACAAAAAAAGGAGTTCAAGGTCAATGGTCAAGGTCACTAGGTCAAGGGTCATGGTCTAAAGGTCAAGGTCATCGTATGAGGTATCCATATGTGAAATATCAAGGCTCTATCTGTAATAGTGCATGAGATATAGGCCAGGTTAAAGTTTTTTAAAAGTAGGTCAAACTCCAAGGTCAAGGTCACTAGGTCAAAGGTCATGGTCTCAAATGAAAGGTCTTGACGGAAGGTATCCATGTGTGAAGTATCAAGGCTGTATCTCTAATAGTGCCTGAGATATAGACCAGGTTAAAGTTTTTGAAGACGCGACGCCGACGCTGACGCCAACACTAGGACTGTGACATAAGCTCCCTGGACATAAAGTCCCGGCTCGCTAAAAAGCAGGTCTTGTTAGCAAAAATATAGATAAAGCTTACCATGCCTCTTTGTACAAGAGTACGGGTCATCTTACTTAAACTTTCCAAAATTACAATATTTTGGGTAGTCAATTAGAAGAGATGCAGATATATCAAAAGAAGAAAATCTATATATACCAGAGGGCATAATATACATAGGGAAAAGGAAAACTTTCAACAAAAGGATTATCCAACATCTAAACCTTGTTACATTTTATCAACAACTTTCAAAGCTTTAATGTTTTGTTACCATTGGTCCAGTCCATCACAAGATCTATCAAAGTCCAGTCCATCAATTCTGTAGAATTGTACGGATCTAACGACGCATGATACAGCCATCTCATTTTGTTGTCAGTGTTGATATCAATTTTTTGTATGTTTTATAAACCCTTTCTAAAGAGTGATGCCTTTTGGGGCACCTAATAGAAAAAATTAACCAGCATTTTCTCCTTTTGCCTCAATATTTTCTGTCATACGTTGTACACAAATCCTATCATTTTTAACATCGATTTTGTCAAACAGGTGTGTAGCAGCTTTCAAATTAAACCAGTCCAAATTTTGTCACATGGCAAAGAGTTTTTAAGCAATGTTTTCTTACCATTGGTCCAATCCAACACAAGATCTGTCCAAGTCCAGTCCATCAATTCTGTGGAGTTATACGGATCTAACGACGCATGATACAACCATCTCATTTTTGTCGTCGTCAGTGTCAGCCGCCCATGTAGCAGCAGACGTATTTTGTCCCACCACGGTAGTGGTTTACTAGGGTCAACGGAGGGTTTGTTAATTTGGTCAAGGCTGAGGTTAAACATGGCTACTGCTGGCTCCCAACATGCTCCGTGGGCCATCTCTAAAACTTCCACATCTGTAGGGAAACATATTCAAAACTATAAAGAAACGCAATTGTCCCACAAAACAGTTTTATCTATATATCATTTTTCCAGTATAAACATAGTTTTGATTTGACCATAAATATGCTTGATGACTTCGATATTTATACCAAAATATTAGTGACACATACCTACTTTCAGTGAGCCTTGTTTCTCTAAGTTATTGCATAATGATAATTATTTCTGTCTTGAAGCAGCATATTTAAACATCTGTTCTTGTTCTGAATGTTTTTTATATAAATTGAAACAAGATGCGTTCATGAAATATTAATGCCCCCGAAATGGCCAATATTAAGTTTTCGGACAGACAGACATGAGTAAAACAACATGCCCCTGATCTTTCGATACGGGGGCATAAAAAAAGGAAAGCATAAACAGAACACTGTGGGAAAAACTCTTTGTCCAAAGCATGTCTATGCTACATCCTTGCTGGTAAAATGGTCCTTAACCCATACTCTAACTCACATAATGACACATTTTGACATCCCATGAGATAAAGGCTTGAGAAATCATTGTGGAAAGCTTATGACAAGCATCTTTTTTATTTCCCAAAATATTATCTACCAGAAAACTAGAAACTGTCAAATTTTATTCACTTGAAATAGTTGTCTGCTATATTTTTAAATTTGTATCATCCGGTTGTTTGGGAAAGAGTTGACGCAAAAGGGTAAATTTTACCCTTCCCCCTAATTTTTTTGTGAATGCAGAATTTATAGATCTAGATACAGCCAAATACAGCACTCACCACAGCTGAGATCATGAAAGAACTTCAATGCAGGCAGGTTTCTCTCTACCTCCATATCTCCCCACGGTGCTGCTACCTCAACTTTACTCTGTCTCTTTGCTGTGGATTAAAGAAAGAACCTTTTCATAGTGGGAAAGAGAGAAATAGAAACCGCACAATATTTATATAACCCTGTCCGAAACAAGACCTGGTTTTGATGTCCCTAATAGAGAAGGCTTGGGAAAACATTGAGGCAAAAGAAGAAAATGCTGATAATCAGCATTTTCTTCTTTTGCCTCAATATTTTCTTTGCTAGATTTTAACACATGTTCCGAAATTATTTACACCAATTTCTGTCTGCAGAAGTTTTAATAGGGAAAGTCTAAAATTTTGCTGTCTGGGAAAGGGTTAAAGGGTATTATTCATGAATAAAAACTTTAATCCAGGGAGGTTTCTCTCGACCTGCATATCTCCCCATGGTGCTGCTAAATCAACTTTACTGTCTCTTTGCTGAAAGAATATATATACCGTAATTATTCTAATAAATGCCCGGGCGTTTATTCGAAACATGGTCGAAGGAAAAGTAGGGGGTGGGCGTTTAATAGAGTATTCTAATTTTGTTAGTCAAAATTTGCGAATCAAGTTTGACAATTCATGAACTAGAAGTTCAGCAAGTTGAATTTGGCAAAGTTTTGTTATAAGGACAGCAAAATACAATTTCTCAATGAAATTCCTTTGTTGCAAACAGATTGATGGCTTCACTTCCCCTTTTTCATTGGTTTTGGAAATGATCTTTGTAAACGACTTTCATTATTTTCATCCGGAATCGGGGGATGGGCGTTTATTAGAATCACCCTTTTTCGCTAAAATTGTGCATAAGATAAGCAGATTTTCAGCCGAAATTTGGGAGATGGGCGTTTCTTAGAATAATTACGGTAAGTACAGAAGTAAAATATACAAACATGTATGTATAATAAACTATTTGCCTAAAAATTTCAGATCTAGAGTTTGTCAGTGAAGGTGACTTTATACCCACACAAGTGCTGTCAGAGTAATGAGAATGTAAACAAAAAGTGCAGTTCATAACACAAAAATACTTGTACACAGGTATATAGACAAAATATGTATTAATTCAAAGGAAAATAATTCCTGAACCAGGGGAAGATGAGACCTAAAACATATATCTTACAAACCTTCAACATGAGAGCAATATTTGTATGAAGTTTCATCACTATTGGATGAAAACTAAAAATTGTTAGTATTTCGTACACGGACAGACAGACAGACAGACTGATTCCAGTATGTCCCCCAAATCATTCCTTTTGCTGGGGGTATAATAATTCTTTTCAGCATGACTCTTTTCAAATGAAAGACAGATGTACATGTATATCATTCATATATAAAGATTTAATTGACATAATTATGAGTTTAAAAAGTCCCTTGAGAAAGAGAGTATACATTTTCTTTCATCAAAACAACTGACCTCTTTTTGCTCCATCTATTTCTGCACCTAACAGTTTCCCCCAGATATTCATATCCACAATGTTCAGTGCTAGCTGTGGGTAGTCTCTAAACTGGAAAGTCCAGGATTGAACCTCAAACCTCACATATCTACACCATAATGTTGTAAACTCTAAACCTTCTTCGGGGTATGGGCTGTGAAATGAAAAGATAATTTTCTTAAATGCTTTTCGGTGGATTATCGGGAAATAACGGTAGATTATCATTTTGATAAACTCACCGCCTATACAGTGAAATTATCAAAAGCTTGTACCCCGCTTTCGTTCATTTCACTCTATCTGACGTTATATAAGCCGGGCCAAATAAGCGATGTCATTATAAGCGTTGCATAGCAGTCACATGCAAAATGACGTGCTTTACAAATATCTGTCATATTTTTTGCATTTTGTCTAATTTTTGCATTAAAGAAATAGAATAATCGTTTGTTTTTCGTGTAAGATCGATTGATATTTCATTTCGTGAATGCTTCGCCACTCATGAAAATAAAGCTTTTGTTGTTCACTCAATGAAATATAAATCGATCTTAAACTGAAACAAACGATTATCCTCTATATATTTTACCATTGTTTCATCAAAAAAACATGTTGAACTCTTTCCTAAAACAACATGCTAAACTGGTTCCGAATATTTTCTTCCTTTGCCACAAGTATTTCCAGAGCTTTTTTATAACAAAGATGTCAAAACCAGGTTAATTAATCCTAAAAGTGTTTTAAATCATCATATATTTACAAAAATATTACCAATAGTAGTTTCAGCACAGTATAGGCTTCAACATTGATTTTTTGTATGATAACACAGATTATGACAGTTTCTTTGACTTACGGTCAATGGTAAATGCTGATTATTGCTTATAAAATTGTCATGGTAAAACTTTCATTTTATGCGACCAGTCACACTAACAAGAGTTGTCAGCGGACAACGTAGCTCGCCTATACGGGAGCTTGTCACAAAATCAGCCAATTTTTTAAAAGTAGGTCAAACTCCAAGGTCAAGGTCACAAGGTCAAGGGTCATGGTCACAAATGAAAGGTCTTGGCAGGAGGTATCCATGTGTGAAATATCAAGGCTCTATCAATAATAGTGCATGAGATATAGGCCAGGTTAAAGTTTTTCAAAAGTAGGTCAAACTCCAAGGTCAAGGTCACTAGGTCAAAGGTCAGGGTCCCAAATGAAAGGTCTTGTCGAGATGTATCCATGTATAAAATGTCAAGGCTTTATCTCTAATAGTGCCTGAGATATAGACCAGGTTAAAGTTTTTCAAGTGAAGACGGGACAGGACGCGACGCGACGCCGACACTAGGGCTGTGACATTAGCTCCCCGGACATAAAGTCCCGGCTCGCTAAAAAGGACCTCATAAATCAAATATTGAGCCAGATGTTGTTCTAGGAAAATGAATATAGCAAGATAGAGGAAAAAATCTACATTGAAAAAATATATCAGAGTGAAAAGTTTTGATTCTGGTCAGACTGCGCAGGCTGAATAGGTTTAGAGTTTTTCACACTTCAAATCAGGTTCCTTTTAGTGTAGCGGGTCACATATACTGTAATCATTTTAATAAACGCCCATCAAGCATAATTTTAGAAAAAACAGATGATTCTGATAAACGCCCATCACCCGATTAAGGATTAAAATAATGTAAGTCAGAAACAAAGATCATTTCTTAAAACAATGAAAGAGAGGATTTCCAGTCCTCAATCTGTTAGCAATGAAGGAATTTCTTCGAAAATTGTATATTTTGCAGTTCTTATAACAAAACTTTGCCAAATTAACTTGCTGAGCTTCCGGTCCATAAACTGACTCTTGATTTGCAAATTCTAACTGACAAAATTAAAATACCTTTAATAGACGCCCACCCCCTTTTTATCCATACCAAGTTTTGAATAAAATTAATGCCAGAATAATTATGGTATACATGTATATGGATATACTGTTTACCTATCAGGGTCAATCTCCTTCATTGTTTTTACAACATTCTCCTTTCCATGTATTGAAGAGTCAGCAAGGGCAATAACTCCCACATTCTCCATGTTCCAGGTGAAGAGTTTAGTTCTGAGCGGAGTTATCTGGTACAATTGTCGTGACCTCTGTATATAGATGTCGCTGTTGCTCTTATCCAGGGTACTGTAAACCTCCTCTAGCTTGTGAGCTTAAATAGAGAGAGGGCGGATCCAGGATTTTTTTTCCAGGGGAGGTTAAAGCCCAAGTGATAGCTATAAACGTGATAAATATTGTTGCTTTGAAACAAAAACCTTTTAACTGCAGCTTGTTTAAAGCTGCAGTTACAAAGTTTTCGTTGAAAAGCAGCGATATGTAACATTACACTAAAGTCATATGGTCAAAATTTAATTTTTCGGCTATTGCCAGGGGGGGGGGGGGTTCGGAGTCAACCCCCCCCTCTCCGACACCCCCTCTAGATCCGCCCTTGAGACAGATGCAAAGCTACAAATAAGTGTAGGTAAAGACATTCTAACTTTGTTATTTCAATTCCAAACCCTAAGTTGTGGGTACTCAATTGAATCATCTCAATGAGACGATCCCAATGAGTGCCCACAAGACAGGGTTGATTGACAATAAATTAAATATTGCAACTTGAAAAGCCTTCAGTCCCTCTTATCTAAAGCTCTGGACAGATGTAATGTTTGGTCAGTCTGTGCTGTCTAAAAATAGCAGTAACATTTCCCTATAGTAAGGCAGGTCAACAGATATAATCTTGTCCCAAACAATACCTGATTTTGACATCCCTAAACAAAATGATTGATGGAAAAGAAGAACATGCTGAAAAACAGCAGTTTCTACTTTTGTCTAAATATTTATTGTTCTGTAATATACACATATTCTTTCTTCATTAACACCTAGTTTGTCATAAAATTTTGTCATTTGGAAAAGGATTAATCAATTTACCACAGATTGACGCGTTTTGACGCTGCAGAAGAAAAATGCTTTGGAAAACATTGCGGAAAATGAAAAAAATGCTTTTCACAACAATAAAACCAAAAGTCCAAATAAATATTATTTCATTCAAACGAAAATGTTTTCTGCAACATCTTTGAATTTGAACCAGTTTAAAATTTTGCTGTCCTCGATATCATACCTGGTATAATTCCTACAGTTTTCTTCAGATTCTGTATCTTCTGATGCATGACATTTCTCCTTTTCTCACTTTCATTGTACTCATCCTTCATTAATTCATAATTGTCACCAAGTTTCACTTCAAATGGGTCATCACAGAGGGCTAACTTAAACACCTTCAAAAGAAATATTAACATTGAGTAAAACTGACCATTTTATTAACCCATTACCAAACAACAAAAATTTAGACTGTTTTGAATTTAAAAATGTTCCAGACAACAATTTTAAGTGAATAAAATTGTTCCCTTTTTTTACAAAACATTGTGGGAAATAAAGAAATTGCTTGTTTTTTCAAGTCTTATCTTCTGAGGCATGAAAAAGCGTCAATGTGTTGTAATGGGGTATGTATCTAAGGCATGCTTTTAAGAAGATAAGCTTGTGAATTGATACTCTGATCTCTGACAGTTTCATGCAAGATTTTAGAGTGGAGTAAAGAATTGACAAGGATATGTTGTTTCAAACATCCCCGTCCATTGACCTGCTAGTGTCATTAATGAATCCTTTTACCAGAAGTTGGGTTGCTGTTAAGTGTTGATAATACAGATTTTTCAAAACTGTAGATTGATGGATTAAATTGACTTTTACATCCCACTGAACAGCTATGGTCATATGGAGAAGGGGCCTTGGTTTAAAGTCTCATCCAAAAGACTGGAGAGGCAAGAGATCAAAGTCATACAACTACGAAACAAACTAGAAATCTATCACTGAAAGTGATAAAAATACCCCCGCCACCACCTTTGTTCGGACAAGCGTTTTTGTTGAATCAGGAGCCATCAGAAATTGTCAATCTGATTTTCTTGAAATTTGGTCCAATCAGGGGCAATAACTCAGAAAGTATCAGTCTGATTTCCATGAATTTTGCATCTTGCATATATACAGGTCCTAATGCATACCTGTGCAAAGTATGAAACAAATCGTTCAGTAACTGTAGGAGGAATTGTCCGGACAAGAATTTTTGTCAAATCAGGGGCCATAACTCAGAAAGTGTCAGTCTGATTTTCATGAAATGTGCGTCTTGCACATCTACAGAAGTTAATGCACACCTGTGCCAAGTATGAAGCAAATCGGACAGTTACTAAAGGAGGAGTTGTCCGGACAAGCATTTTTGGTAAAATCAAGGGCCAAAACTGAGAAAGTAAATGTCTGATTTCCCTGAAATTTGCGTCATGCACATCTACAGGTCCTAATGCACACCTATGCCAAGTATAAAGCAAATCGGACAGTAAGTGTAGGAGGAGTTATCCGGACAAGCACTTTTGGGTCAAATCAGGGGCCATAACTCAAAAAGTAATGGTCCGATTTTCATAAAATGTGCGTCTTGCACATCTACAGGTCCTAATGCACACCTGTGCCAAGTATGAAGCAAATCGGACAGTAACTGTAGGAGGAGTTGGCCGGTCAAGCATTTTTGGGTCAAATCAGGGGCCATAACTCAAAAAGTATTGGTCCGATTTCCGTGAAATTTGTGTCTTGCACATCTACAGGTCACAATGAACACTTGTGCCAAGTATGAACTAAATTGGTCCACAAGTGTAGGAGGAGTTATCCGGACAAGCATTTTTTGGTCAAATCAGGGGCCATAACTCAAAAAGTATCGGTCCGATTTTCGTGAAATTTGCGTCTTGCACATCTACAGGTCACAATGAACACTTGGGCCAAGTATGAACTATATCAGTCAATAAGTGTAGGAGGAGTTGTCCGGACAAAGTTTTGGAGACAGACCAACAAACAAACAAACCAACCAACCAACCAACCATCCAACCAACCAACCAATCAACCATTGGACCGACAGGCTGATTCCAGTATACCCCCTCCAAACTTCGTTTGCGGGGGTATAATAAGTATGAACCATGTCTATCCCCAAAAGTTGCCATTTCTAATTAGAAATCTACTAGCGGGACCTAAACAGCCAATGACAGATACTCCATTCATCAGGAACCATATTCACCAACATCTTTGAATTGATTGACTAAAGCAATATTACATAACAAGCCATCTGATTGGACAAGATGTATGTTTCGGACAATCAAATTGATTGTTGCAATCAAATTGATTGTTGTGTGATTTTAAAGGTAATCTTAGATTTAGGCTAATTGGTAAAAACCACCCCAGATTCACCTGCGGCAGATCCTGGATTTCTGTGAAGGGGGTTCGAGCATACAAATGGTGGGATTCATTTTCCTAGTATTACACAAATTAGACTGGATTTCTGCATGACAATGAAATAATCAGGCTGCAGAGTGGGGCTCATTTGAACCCCCGAACCACATATGGATCTGCCACTGTTCACCAATGGATCATCTTACCTTAACTTTAATCTGCAGGTCCGCTGGTAGTTTACTGTCTATTGTAAATGGTTTCCTCTTCACTTTATGAACCAACTTCAACCACTTTTGGAAGTTTACAAACTGAAAAGGGGAAAATAAATCAAAGTTTACCCTTTCTCAAGCTAGAGTTTTGACATTCTTAATGGAAAGGGCCTATGGGAACATAGAGCAGAGCTACAGATAAGATGGGGTAAAGGCATTTTATTTATTTAATTTCTTTAATTTTTCATTTCAAATCTAAACCCTATGCTGTGGGTACTCTTTTGAATCATCTCCATGAGACAACTCTGATGAGTACCCAAAAACAAGAGGGCCATTGGCCCTGAAGCGCTCACCTGATATAATATAACTTTTTGTATACCAATTTTCAGGTTGATTGGACAAAAATGTGACCTCTAGGGTGCACATAAGGTTTAACTAAGATTTGACCTCGTGACCTAGAATTGATCAAGACAATCATTCTGATCAATTTTCAGGTTGATTGCCGAATGATTGGGCAAAAATGTGGCATCTAGAGTGCACACAAGGTTTTACAAAGATTTTACCTCATGACCTAGTTTATGACCCCAGATGACCCAATTTCAATCTTGTCCGAGGATAGATCAAGACAATCATTCTGATCAATTTTCAGGTTGATTGGGCAAAAAATGTGGCCTCTAGAGTGCACACAAGGTTTTTCTAAGATTTGACCCTGTGACCTAGTTTTTGACCCCAGATGACCCAATTTCAAAGTTATCCGAGATTTCAACAAAACAATCATTCTGAGTAAATTCCAGGTTGATTGGGCAAAAATGTGGCCTCTAGAGTGCACACAAGGTTTTTCTAAGATTTGACCCCGTGACCTAGTTTTTGACCCCAGATAACCCAATTTGGAACTTGTCCGAGATTTTATGAAGACCATTATTCTGATCAATTTTCAGGTTGATTGGGCAAAAAATGTGGCCTCTAGAGTGCACATAAGGTTTTTCTAAGATTTGACCCCGTGACCTAGTTTTTGACCCCAGATGACCCAATTTCAAACTTGTCTGGGATTTCATCAAGACAATCATTCTGATCAATTTTCAGGTTGATTGGGCAAAAAATGTGGCCTCTAGAGCGCACACGAGGTTTTTCTAAGATTTGACCCCGTGACCTAGTTTTTGACCCCAGATGACCCAATTTCAAACTTGTCCGAGATTTCATCAAGACAATCATTCTGAGCAAATTTCAGGTTGATGGGGCAAAAAATGTGGCCTCTAGAGTGCACACAAGCATTTTCTAAGATTTGACCCCGTGACCTAGTTTTTTACCCCAGATGACCCAATTTTAAACTTGTACGAGATTTCATCAAGACAATCATTCTGAGCAAATTTCAGGTTGATTGGGCAAAAAATGTAGCCTCTAAAGTGCACACAAGGTTTTTCTAAGATTTGACCCTGTGACCTAGTTTTTGACCCCAGATGACCCAATTTCGAACTTGTTCGAGATTTCATCAAGACAATCATTCTAATCAATTTTCAGGTTGATTGGGCAAAAAATGTTGCCTCTAGAGTGCACACAAGGTTTTGCTAAGATTTGACCCCGTGACCTAGTTTTTGACCCCAGATGACCCAATTTCGAACCTGTCCGAGATTACATCAAGACAATCATTCTGAGCAAATTTCAGGTTGATTGGGAAAAAAATGTGACCTCTAGAGTGCACACAAGGTTTTTCTAAGATTTGACCCCGTGACCTAGTTTTTGACCCCAGATGACCCAGTTTCGAACTTGTCCGAGATTTCATCAAGACAATCATTCTGACCAAATTTCAGGTTGATTGGGCAAAAAATTTGGCCTCTAGAGTGCACACAAGCCAAAGGTTGACGCACGACGCACGAAGGACGACGGACGACGGACGACGGACACAGCGGTATCTCAATACCTCACCATGAGCACTATCGTGCTCAGGTGAGCTAAAAAGGGTTTGCTGGACAATAGAACAAATATGGCATTTTGAAAAGCCATTACTCCATCTTATCTGCAGATCTGACATAAAGGCATTATTGTGTTATATAACTTAATCAGTATTATACGATGAAAGTCTTCATAGACAGCAATCACACATTCGGTCATACACCTATTCAGAGAAAATCTTCCAACGAAATTATTGCTAATAAAATTTGCATGTGTATTAATCCTTTCCCAAACAGAAAAAATTTAGAGTGGTCTGAATTGCAAGCCGACAGCATGGGTGTTGGTAAATATAGAATTCCTGCACATTTGGGCAAAGGAAATATTGACACAAAATGAGAAGATACTGATTATCAGCATTTTCTTCTTTAATTTGTCTCGATGTTTTGGCAAGCTTTTCTGAAAGGGCTTGTTTGGTAAGGGTTAATTTCAAACAGATTGATTTTATTAGGTAACAGAGTCATCATTTTCAAAGCAAAAGAAAATATTGTTGCTTTTCAATGAAAACCTCGTAACTGCAGATTGTTTTTAAACAAGTTGCAGTTAAAAGGTTTTTGTTGAAAAGCAGAGATATGAATCAGATATTTTATTTGTTATGGTATTCACATTTAATGATTGGATAACAAAATCTCTTACCTCCTCAAAACAAGCAGCAAAGTTAAAGTTGTAGGGAAAAGTGATTGATACTACATCTATTGATATATTCCTATAATAGAAAAGCAGCTTTAAGTTCAGAATTCTACACAGAATAATTTGAAGATGTAGTGTAGTTGATGAATCAAAAATTTATGAGCAAGTTTTCAAAAGGGTCATGCAATGAACATTTCTGCCAACTTTGGTTCAAATTGGCCTAGGGGATTTCTGAAGAATTATCTAACAATTTCTCTAAGTTGGATAAGCCCCACCCTGCCATGCACACATTTTTTGACAAATCTAAAAATTTATAAACAAATGTTGAAAAGAGTCACTCAAAGAACATTCCTGCCAAACTTTATTAAAACTGACCCAATGATTGATTTTCAATGAATTTTCGTATAATTTCTCTAAGTCAGATAATCCTCGCCCTGCCCCGCCCCCAATTTTCGACCAATCAAAAATCATACCTGTCAACTTTCACGAAAAAATCGTGACTAACATGATTTCAAGTGCAGGAGTTCATCACACGCACGAATGGTCTAAAATCGCTGAAAAACACGATTTTCCAGCAATCACACGCTTGCAATATCCGTCTGCCATAATTGTTTATCATTGTGAAATTGCACCCTTACTCGCTCAATTAGCGATTATCTTGTTTATTGTCACCTTCCTTGATTGACAATCAAAACGTGCCGATGCGTAAACTCGACGATCTCGGGGATTGACTTATTACAAATGAAGTAAGTGTAAGGCGTGGCTAATATCGACAAGTCAACCAATCAAAATGCGCGATACATTATCGAGGGGGCAGTTTTCCGATAATCTGTCGATGACAATTAGTGCTTGCCCATTCAGTTGTAAACAAACTCTGATTATCGAGTTTATCTTCGCAATTCCACCATTTAACAAGTTTTAATGGATGATGATCAACTAGTATAACAGCCTACACTGAGAATATCAGATCGATCGTGGGCCACGGCTTCGATAAGATTCTGTACATTCCAGAAAATCGGTATTTCGCACTCGTAGGTTGTTTCGCCCCATTATGTTTTGCGGTTTACCATATATTCATCTATATTGCACTTCTAATGGTTTTCTTATACGCAAAATAACCGCGATATGGTTGCACAGGCATTATTTTGCATCATTTACCAGACTAAAAGAAAATTTAAAGAAAGGGAAGAAACCTGGCAATCTGTTAAACTGTGAAACAGGCTACAGAAGAATTAAAAAAAAAAAAAAAAAAAAGGATAACAGAAAGTTGGAACAAAGGATGCCTTGTTTCCTACAATAATTATACTTTATGAACTTTGCTATTTAACTATGCTGCTTTTGTAAAGAAATTAAATAATAAATATATAAGACCTAGAGAACAAGCTACTGTCATTGTTTAAAGACTCAAGTTGAAGAAACATTGCAAAAAAAATCTCACTCCTAAAAGTTGAGTTTAAATCACTTCGCGCGAAAAATACCCCCGAAAACTTCTCATTTAAAGGTCGTCGCGCGCAATCTCACTCTTTGAAATTTCCAAAAGTTGACAGGTATGTCAAAAATCCACAAACAAGTTTTAAAGAGACAGAGAATGAGTGATCACAATAGCTCACCTTGAGTATTTCATGCTCAGGTGAGCTAATAAACTATGTATAGTACACAAACATGTCTCACCATGCTCTATTAGTATCCAGTGTTAAATGTTTGAAGCTTTGTCTTTCATCCATGAGCTGTACTCTTGGCATAGTACCAAATAGTAAACCCTGGAAAAAATAGCATTCAACCCTTTCCCAAACATGATCTGGTTTTCACATCCCTAATAGAAAGGGTTTGGGAAAAGATTGAGGCAAAAGAAGAAAATGCTGGCAACCAGCATTTTCTCCTTTTGCCTCAATATTTTCCATGCTATATTGCACACTAATCCAATCTTTATCAACATCCATTTTGTGGTCTGCAGGAGCTTTCAAGTGGGATCACCCTAAAATGTTGCTGTTTGGGAAAAGGTTAAGATAACATCTTGATCTTAGCAATTCATTTTCCATTAAAGTTACATAACGAAAAGAAATAGCTTCAGAAGAGTTGTATTTATATTTTGTGAATTCTTGTCATTAATCTACAACTATCATGTTATTTTTGTCTTCTATGAAAAAATTCAGTTGACAAAAATCTTAATGAGATAGATCTAATGGAGAAGAATTATAAACACTTTCCCCAAAAAGACCTGCTTTTGATGTACCAGCTTTGATTTCCATCCATCATTTTCTCCTGTTCTTCCAGTACTTTTCATGCTTTGACTCATAATGCCAAAATCTGGTATGATAACTTTTGTTACATGCATCCCCTTGAATACTAAACCACCATAAAATTTTGGCATTTTGGAAAGGGTTATGGTAAAATGAATACCTCTTAATGCCAACTTTTTCGAAAGTGTTTACAGTTAGAATTCAATAAAGACAAGAATTGCATTCTAAAGCTTAACAATGTTTACTGACCTCAACATGAAATATTTTCTCCTGATCACACAATATTCCCAGAGAATCTATTTCCATGACAACTTCTTGTGGTGAGAGTGACATCAGTATCTTGTCTGTGTGGAATGTTACACTGAAAACATATGATTTATCTACACAATAACACAGAAAATATTTAGGCGTAAAAGCAAAATGCTGTTTTCTAAATGTTTTCTCCAACTTCTTCTGTCTTGGATGCCAAGGGGTGTCATTGCTTGGGAAAGTGTTTTAAGGCAAAACCACTAAGCAACTTTGACAAGAAAACTCTGGAAAAACTAGAAGACCTGAAGGTCTTGAGTCGCTCCACAGGCCAGAATTTCTTGTAATATACAAGGCAAGTTTTCACTTTTGTAATTGATTCACATATTATCTTGGATAAACTAAAATCAATAGTTTTAAATCTCAATATGGTCAATATCTGTGGTAGTTCGAATGTAATCAAGTTGGCTTAAATTTCTTACATAAATGAGCCTTACTCTTTGAGCATTATACTTAAGGTCCAATCAGAATTCTTTGAAGGAATCTGAGAGAGGGTCACCCAAGGATCATTCATTGGAAGTTTGATTGAAATCCATTCAGTAATTTCTGAGAAGATTTTTAAAGAAAAAGTTGACGACCGGACGGACGGACGCACGCACGACGGACACACTGCCATGAAAATAGCCAGCTGGCCTGAAAGGCCAGTGGAGCTAAAAATTGGAACAAGAAGAAAATACAGATGTTCTAGCTCCTTGTCCTTTTAAATGTCTTAAACTCTTTCAGCTTCAAGTATTTTGGTACACAATATACATATTGTTGTCTTGAAAGAGTTATTCTTTACTTAACAGAACTCTTTATGATATAGGCTCGGAAATTTAGGGTACAAGCAATGCAACCCTTTTCTTAACAGTCATGTCTTTTGAAACTCCTACATGTTTTAAGCTTCAGAAAATATTCATGAAAATGAGAAAATGCTGATTTTTACCAATTACTACCATCCCCCCTTTCCTCAGTACTTTTCAATCTATCAAAGAGAATTATCACACAGAGAAACAAATTTATTTTGTCTTCTGCAAAACCTCTGAATTGCACAGGTTCAAATTTTATCATTTGTGAAAGGGTTCAAAGTTTAACAAACCTATGTAAGGAAGACAGATGGAGTTTAACTGACACACTGGTGGTTATCATAACATTGACTGACATTTCCGTGTTCTGTTCTGTTGATATTTGTCTCACAGGAATGTTTTGTGTGCTACCACCAACTTCTTCTCCCTCTGAAAAACAAATGAGAGAATATGTTTTTAATTTTTCTAAAGATATCATATTAATTCACACATGCTGGTATTTCAGGTTGATCCCAAGAAATATGGTTATGCATAAGTATAAAGCACAATATTGTACTTATATTGTATTGTAAAGCACTGTATTGTACTTATACTTGTATTGTATTGTTTTGATATTTTTAAGGCCCCTGCAATGTCAGTGATCAAAATATTGTGAATTTCAAACATTACCAATGCATAAAAACACAAATTCAAATCAATGCTCACCAAATACATAGGCCTGCACTGTTTCATTGCCTTAACAAATACTAGCCATACATCAACTTCAATAGGAAAAGGTACACTTATTCAGAGCTCAAGATAAGAGGGGGTGAAGCCCTTTCAAAATGCAACATTTCACTTATTGTTCATCAAACCCTACAATGTGGGTACTCATTAGAATTGTCTCATAGAGACAATTCCAATGGGTACCCACAACATAGGTTTGGATTTAAATTGACAAATTTAGAATGTGTTCAACCCTCTTATATGTTGCTCTGCTTATTTACTTGAATAACCCTTTCCCAAACGGCAAAATTTTAGGGTGATCCACTTCAAAAGCTGCCACAAATGACAAAATGGATGTTGTTGAAGACAGGATTTGTGTAAAATATAGCACAGAAAATATTGAGACAAAAGGAGAAACTGCTGGTTATCAGCAGTTTCTTCTTTTGTTTCAATGTTTTCCCATGCCTTTTCTATTACGGACGTCAAAACCAGGTCTTGTTTGGGAAAGGGATAACCAAATTCAAGGATATACTTACTGAGTTTATGTTTCAACTCCCTCACATCTTCTAGAACCTGTATAATACACATGTGACATGCTGTCGTCCAATCAAGAAGCACTTCTTTTGCTAATTGTATTGTGATCTCTTTTTCTGTCACTTTATACCGTACCCGAATCTCCTTGATACTGGCCGATGGTCTTTCTATGTCTACAGACCTGGCTAGATTATGGAACTGAAAAATATAAACACTAACAAATGAGCCAGAATCTTATGCAGTTTGACACCTACAGGAATCTGTGGTACATAGTCTGATCAAGATTCATGCTGTGCTGAAATAGCATTGTCACCTCTTGGAGAGTAACAAAAGAACAAGAATATTTGCAATAGTGAATTCCATGGCAGTCAAAACATGAGCTACCTACAGAAGACCAATAATGAGCACAAAAGAGCTAGAGGCGAAATTTGAAAAATGCCAGTAATTCCTAAACTGTGTTACATTTCCATTCCAAATATAAACATAAGCATTTTGTATGATTTAGAATTTTGAATTCATGCATACTTATGAAAATATTTGACAAAAATGTTCAAAATTACCTCCCTTGCATATTAGAGTAAAATGATATTTGTAAATCCTTTTCTTCTTGAAGCATAATCTTGAAATCCGGCAAGGTGCATCAACTTCTGTTAAGCGTATTTGCAAGTGTGTGTAATTTGATGCATTTCATATGGCTAGAAAGTGGTGTTTTTCATTATGGGTCTTCTACCTTTACATCAATGGTTATTCATTTTGTAACATAGGTTTTTAATGTGTCCATCATAGAAATAGACAACAAGGAAAGTTTATGCCTTTTCATTCATTGTTGACTATAACCAACACAATCTTAACGCTTTCCCACATAAGGACGCTTTTTGATGCCCAAGCATATAAAGGCATTGGAAAACATTGTGGAAAATGAAGAAATTGATGGAGACAAGCAATCTATTCATTTTCCACAATATTTGCTACCCAAACAGACAGAAAAATGTTTCACATTTCACAATTTTATTCACTTGAAATTGCCATCTGTAACATCTTTGAATTTTGGACCAGTCTAAAATTTAGCCGTTTGGTGTTAGGTTAAGTACCATATATCCAAGAGAACCATCCTACAATTATAGTGCTCCCAGATTAATCTGCGACATCTGCACTTAAAAGACCCAACTTCGGCAATATTTTCTTTAGAAGGATGTGAACAGACTTTACCAATGAAAAAAAAGTTGTCCCGAGTTAATGTTGGTGCACTATACTAACCTTGTCTTTGATGGCAATATACTGCAGTTTGGAACCCTCAACTGTTGCAGTTACCCTTGTCTGTTTATACTCAACAGATACAGAATCTATTCTTAACATTAGACCAACTGAAAGTAAAGCATTCACATTGACAGAGCTTGAAACAAGAATGGGTGATGGCTTTCCAAAATGAAATATTTCACTAAATGTTCATTAAACCCTATGTTGTGGGAACTCATTAGAATTGTCTCATCAAAACAATTCAAATGAGTACCTACAACATAGGGTTTAGATTAACCCTATGTTGTGGGAACTCATTAGAATCGTCTCATAGAGACGATTTAAATGAGTACCCACATCATATGGTTTAGATTAACCCTATATTGTGGGAACTCATTAGAATCGTCTTATTGAGATGATTCAAATGAGTACCCACAACATAGGGTTTAGATTTGAAATAGAAAATTTAGAATGTCTAACGTCAATCGCACGCTATTCTGCATTTTTTGCATTTTTCACTATATTCTCTCAAAATTATCTGTATACTTGAATTAGATACATAAATAGAAGTCAATTTTAGGAAATTATACTATTTCCCATCAATTTCAGCATGTTATATGTGATTTAATTTCATATGAAGAAAATGATAACTTACATAAACTCATAAAAATGCTTACATTTTCACGTAACGCGTAACGAAATTCAAATATAATTCAGATATAAAATTCAATAGAATCGCTAATCTTTCGTCGATTTTCAAAATTCTTTCAACGTCGGAATCCTTATATCGTGTGTAAATATGACATTTGCATGAGGGACATCAGAAATGTTATTTGCGTCAAAACAAGGTAAACAACGGCAGCATGTACCAATGTAACGTTTTTTCATCATAGGTCGGCTACAGTATGTAAAAATTAATTTTCTTATATTTTCCGCTACGTCCCTTCGATGATTTTCATTTCATATAAAAGTACATTGTTTCAAGAAAAAGGAATTATAAAATTATATTTGAAAGGTTGAGTATTTATGTTTGAAACAAAAACGTAGAAAAATTACAAATTTTCTACCCTGCTCGAAAATTGTGTTTATCTAAATGGGGTTCATCTCTTAAACTTTCCTGTTGAAATCGACAAGCAAAAATCAGCACATGCTATTACTACTGACAAAAAGTACAAATAATTAGCTTTAAAGCAGTATATAATACAATATGATTAATCTAAACATGTAATAAATTCAATCATGATTTTAAAATTACATTTTTTCTACCCGACGCGCAACGTCGTTGTAGTTTAATATCATAGACGTGCGCTGTTTTGTGTGTAATTTGAATTACTGTAATACCAAAATTGTTCATACAATTTGTGAGTTGTATATAAAAAAGAACTAAGGATAGTTGTTGTTTCTGTAAGGAAAGAGATTGATTTTCTTATTCATCATTACATGTATAATGTTCTTTAAATTCCCAAATACACATCGATAAAAATTTGATCTGGGTAAAAGATATATTGCCAAAACTGATGCAAGGGATAAAATGTTGCTTATAAGTATTTCTCTTTTTGCTTAAATGTTTTCCAAAATTAATTTTTAATAAAATCATACAATAAAAGGTATTTTTCAAGCAATGAACAGTTTTCTGAAAGCTGAATTGTGAAACAAAACAAATGTTGATAAATTGGATATATTGACACACTGAAAAAAAATATCGCATCAAAATGAGAAAACTCTTGTTATCAAAAATCTACTGTTTTCACAAACCTTTCCCATAAGAAATTTTCATTAGTGTCCAGATTTTAAAATTATCGGACATTGGGCTGGTTTTAACATACATAAACAAATTATGCGTAAACATATTTTGTTAACACAACGTCAGGCACCAACATAACGTTGGATTACGTTGGTTAAAATGATGTTACGTCGACTTGCAGAATAGCGTGCTATTGACGCTAACCCCCTTTAATCTGTAGTTCTGGATAATTAATAGTTGACATATATGTAGTGGAAAAACAATACATTGTTATCATACAAGTCATCAAAAGCCCTCTTCTTACATTTTAGAACACATAATTATTTCGTATTATAAGTTAATCCATTCCCAAACATTTACACTTTTTGATGAACTTCAAGATAAAGGCTTTCAAAAACATTGTGGAAAATAAAGAGATTGCTTGTCACAAGCAAATTCTTTATTTCCAGCAACGTTTTCACCAGGAATGACTAAAAAGTGTAAAACTTTATTTATAAGAAATTGTTTTCTGCAACCTCTTTAAATTTGAACCAGTTTTGTCATCTGGTAATGGATAAACCCATTTACTTTTAACCCATTTACGTTAAGGCACTGGCTTTTCCTCTAGTACTGGACAATTAGCCACTTATACTATTGTCCAGAACCATTAAATTAGCCACTTGGAGCCATTTACACAGTGGTTAATCACGAAACACAAAATTTCAGAAAATCATCAATATTTTTGTTCATACTTGACCAATTTGAATTCAGTTTGAAGCAGAGAAGGAGGGAAAATGCCTGGTAGGGCTGGACTTGGTGGATTTTTTAATAAAAGTTTTGGTCGATCTTCAATAACTTTTTTATCAGCGGATTTTTTTCAAATTCCACAGCATCCATCTAATGTGTGACGTTTGTCCATCTTCTCTGTTTCAAACCAAATTCAAATTGGTCCCGTATTAACAAAATTATCAAAGGTTTTCTGAAAGTGTTGTATCCCGTGAATATCTACCATGATTTAGTCTATTCATCTGGTAATAATATGGTACTGTACAAATAGCTATAAAAGAGGCATATTCATTGCTTTTCAATGGAAACCTCGTAACTGCAATTTTTGTTGAAAAGCATTGATTTGTTATATTGGTGGGAGTGTTGTCCATCGCTCTGTAAAAACTTGCTTCATTGTAAATGACGTCACATAGATGTTCAATTGGTTACTAGCCAAACTTACCATTATGGTTATTGCACACAAACATGTTGGAATTCGTAACATCAAATTTGACTAGTGGCACAAATTTTGGCAAATTCCCATCAGCCACTGGAATATTCATGTTGGTTACAGGTTTGAAGGCAGCATTTGACAGTTTCCTCGGCGCGGATATTTTGGCACGGGCCAGGGCGGTCATAAGTGCTATGACGATGGCCACTGTGCTGGTCGACCATTCAACATGAAGATGATCCTGCATACCATTTAACCTTACTTCCTGTCCTAGCTTATTTACCTAAAATATAATCAAAAAGCTGTAAGTGACAGTTTTCTTGGTGCGGATATTTTGGCGTGGGCTATAATAATGGCCACTGTGCTAGTCAACCACTCAACATGAAGATGATCCTGCATACCATTTAACCTCACTTCTCGACCCAGCTTATTTACCTAAAATACAATCAAAGTGTTGTAAGTGACACTTTGCTCGGAGTTAATATTTAAGTGCGAGCGAGAGCAGTCATCAGCACTATGACACTGGCCACCATGCTGTATACCGTTTAACCTCACTTCTTGTCCCAGCTTGTTTACTTAAAATATCGAAATGATGCTGCTGCGGATCCAGGAATTCTATGAGGAGGTTCATATATACATATAGAGGAGGTGTTTGTTAACATAGTATTACAAAATTTTGATTGCATTTCTGCATGAAAATGAATTGATCAGACTGCAGAGGGGGGGTTTGTTTAAACATGAGCTGTTTCAAGGAATTATGGGCGAACAGACGGACGGACGGACGGTGAGTGACCACAATAGCTCATCTTGAGCACTTCGTGCTCAGTCCAAAGGGGTTTACATAAATCGGCGTTTCTCATGGACTTCCTAAACATCCATTTAACCCTTTCCCAAACAGTAAAACTTTATGGTCATCCAACTCGAAAGCTGTGACAGGCGACAGAATGAGTGTAAAAGAAAATAAGATTCTTTCGCCCCAATCTTTTCACCTTCAATAAAATCCGTTCAGGACGTCAAACCAGGTCTAACCAGGTCTTGTTCGGGAAAGGGTAAGGCAGCCAACAATTAGGTTGAATTTAGAGGTTGCAAAATGGACATGTTCAAATGTATGGTGCTCTTTTGGGTCAATGTTTTGAAAGCCTATTTCTTCACGAACTATAATGTTAATAATCGATTACTTGAAAGTTTGAATTATTTTTTTTGTTTGAAATTCCTATTTTATATGTCGTAAATTTTGTTTTTATCGGAGGCAATGACACGGAAATGATATGCGCACAACGAAGCGCAGAAAATATTTACGCAAAGGGAGAAAGTGTTGGTTATCGGCAAGTTCTTCTTTTGTCTCAATGTTTTCCAAAACCTTTTCATATGTGATCGTGGAAATCATGTCTTGTTCGGGGAAGGGTTGAAATAATGTAACAAATATTTATATAATTGTTGTTGGGTAGAAATTGAAGAACTAAATTGTTTGGTAGAATAATTTCATCCTTTGTAAAACTTCAAAGGGGTGTAACTATTTTATTAAATGTCCGATTTTAAAAACGTAAGCAGTTTTGAGTTCCTCTCATTCAGACCTTAAAAATGATATATAATTTGTTGAAGTTCTTTGAAAAATAAACAATAGCATAACTCGGCAGAATTATCTCCCCTTTGTAAAAATCTGAATAAGCATTATTCCATAACGCAATGTCCGATTTTCACAATTCAACCAGTTTTATGTTTCTCTCAATATTCTCTGTAAGCTGGTATATATTTTGTAGGGGATGGAATACTTTTGGAAAAAAGTGTGACCACCCTATTGTTACATCTCACAAGCATTGTCTTCATTTTCCTAATATTTTCCAATTCATATATCTTTTTGTCATATTTACACCGGTAATAATTTACCCTAACATCGTTTGGCAAAGGGAAAATGTGACATCATATACACTGCGAAGTAGGTAAACATTGTACATGCATAGCATATACGGACCATACAGCCTTGTGATTTATCAGCTTTCTATACTCACGGTGGGGATTGTGCATGATGGGATGGATAACAAATACGGGGTATACGGACAAATTTGCCTCGCTTCAGGTAAGAAATTGTGCAATAATTTTCTTATTTCAGCTCCAATTTTCAAGCGGTTTGTTGCATGTACCCCGCATTAGTGAGCTCTTTCCTCGGATATATGACTTGTTTGTAGAATCTTTGTACTTTGTCCAAAAATTGATCCCAACCGACCAGAAAAACGACAAAAAATTCAGACCCTTTTTCTAGTCGGTTGGAATCGGTTTTTGAGAAAAGTACAGGGAAGTTCCAGATAAATAATACATCTGAGAAAAGGGCTCAGTAAGACGGAGTACATGCAACAAACCGCATGAAAATTGACGCAGAAATAAGAAAGTTATTGCACAAATTCATACCTGAAGCGTGGTTAATTTGGCCGTAGTCGTTACCATTTCGCTTTCTGGTCGGTTGGGACAATTATAAATATTTTGGAAAAAGTATCATGAGTTATCTAATATGTCATACATCCGATGAAAGAGCTCGATAAGGCGGGGTACATGCAGCAAACCGCTTGAAAATTGATACAGAAATAACAGAGTTATGTCTTACCTGAAGCGAGGCGAGTTGGCATCAAATTTTGTGCAAAACATAGACTGAGTTTACCGTTATGTTTTGATAAACCGTCGGTGTTGTTATAACATCTCTTAACTACGGTTTGATTCAAGCCGTAGTTACGAGATTTTATAACAACACCAACGAAATACTATTTATTTGTCCGAAATTACGTCACGGTTTACTTGATAAAATCGTTCCCTATTGTCGGTAGTCGTTATCCATCCCATCATGCACAATCCCCACCGTGATACTACACTATAGCTGTGGTGACGGAAACATGTCTTGTACTGTATATATAGAGACACGGTGGATAATCACGTGATACCACTACTTAAAAAAATCTTCAATAATTTTGTTAATACGGGACCGATTTGAATTCGGTTTGAAGCAGAGAAGGTGGACAGACGTCACGCATTAGATGAAAGTGCTGGATTTTTGAAAAATCAACTGGTAAAAAAGTTATTGAAGATAAACCAAAATTTTGGTTTATCTTCAATAACTTTTTTATCAGTTGATTTATCAAAAATCTACTTTGTCCATGTTATTCCTGACATTTTTCTGCCTTCTCTGCTTCAAACCGAATTCAAATTGGTCAAGTATTGACAAAGTTATTGAAGATTATCAGGAATTCTAAGTCACATGATTATACACCGTGAGAGATAGAGATCATAATGTGACGGAAATTTCCGTCACTGTAGGTAGTCAAAAGGTTAAACTAGATCTATCATTATATTTGCAAGCAATTGGACTGTGTTCTAACCTTTATCATTAGAATGCTGGAGTAGAAGACATGATTCCAGTAATGTTTCTTCCCAGAGAAGTCTGCAGCAGGTATTTGTGCGTCTGTCTGTGTACAGTATAATGTATCTACTTCTAACTCATACACAAGGTCATGAGACCGTAACCATTGCAACAAGCCTTTACCTGTAAATATACAAAACATGATTCCAGTAATGTTTCTTCCCGGAGAAGTCGGCTACAGGTATTTGTGCGTCTGTGTGTGTACAATATAATGTATCTACTTCTAACTCATACACAAGGTCATGAGACCGTAACCATGGTAACAAGCCTTTACCTGTAAATATACAGTATGAATTTTATCTATAAAACAATATAAAGAGGAATAAAGTAGTAGTTCGCAGTGTTTATTCTAGGGCGCGGGATTGCGGGAATCCCCCACTTTTCTGACAAATCCCCCAAATTTTTCATCTGCGAGCGGGACAAATCCCGCAAATTGAAATACTCTTTGTACTTTGATTACATATTGCCGTAGATATGAATAAAACAAAATTTGAAGCAAAATCAATTTTAAAACCTGGAATATTGCTGTAGATAGGTTGAAAAGTATTTAATTTCACTTGAAAATGCAAATCTACCACACTTTTCATTGTTTTAAGAAATTAATTGGTTTTTACAAAAGCCAGTCTATGTATTGGTACAACAATGGCGGCGATCGACGATTTTTTATCCGAAAATGTAACTTCTTTTATAAAGAAACTATTGTAGTAGATAAAAGGTAAATTTTCATGAGAAACTCTGAACTTGTGATCTACCGGTAAATATCATTTATTTCTGTAAAGAATATGTGACCCGTCATGCTAAAAGGGACCTTATCCGAATACCAAAAATCCAAACTTTGACAAACTTTTCAGACTCAGCATAGGTCAACCAGATGTTGTATTCGAAAACTGATCGTATAGTAAGATAGGGAAAACATTCCAGATATAAAAAAATACATAAAAGTGAAAAGTGTTGACCCTAGTCTGGCTGCGCGGAATGCGCAGACTGACTAGGGTCGATATTTTTCACACACCCGATAAGGTCCCTTTTAGCGCGACGGGTCACATATGTTCTGATACTTTGTTTTGAGACAAAGAAAGTGAATTGTTTATCCACATTCGTCCCCAACTTTATTCAACCCCAAAATAAAATTAACAATTGTAAACTCCCCTTTACCATATTTTTTAAGGAGGTGGGGGCAAATCCCCCACTTTATTCAGATCCTAGAATAAACACTGCAGTTCGGAACAAGAGGTGGTTGAAAAGGCTACAGAAATATGCAGTAACTCTACCATACTAACATTGAGAGGAAAGGAGAATTAACATTACCTTGTATTTGCAATCCAGGCTTGACCACGAGATGTTTAAAGACCCTTGATACACCAAGAACAAGACCAGGACAAGAGGCAGTAGAAAACGCTGTGGAAATATCCAGTAATTCTATATCTACTGTAATCTTTCTTTCTGGCTGAGGTGTAGGGGTACTGAAATAATGAATAATTGAGTTTAAAAATTGTGTCAAAAGCAGTCACAGTTTGGGAAAGGGTACAAAATATTTTCGGTATTACACCCATTTTTTCGTATGAGGTAGATTCCAAATTGAAACAAGCAAATTCGTTGAATTGATATCCCCCGCCGAACATATTTTCATTGTCAATAAAGTAGCGCGGAAACGAATATAACTCTGTATGTATATGGCTTCAACAGTACAAATATCACTCTGTATGTATATGGCTTCAACGAATATCACTGTATGTATATGACTTAAACAGTCAGGGGCAGTAACTCTAAATTCGACGGTCGAACCGGGTAAACCCGACGATATGCGCATGTCCACTTTGTAGTGAAGCTGTGTGCCAAGTTTCATCGAAATCCGGTTTATAGTTTTCAAGAAATAGCGCGGAAACGAATATCACTCTGCATGTACATGTATATGGCTAAAACAGTCAGGGGCAGTAACTCTAAATTCGACAGTCAAACCGGGTAACCCCGACGATATGCGCATGTCCACTTTGTAGTGAAGCTGTGTGCCAAGTTTCATCGAAATCCGGTCTACAGTTTTCAAGAAATAGCCCATAGCGCGGAAACGAATATCACTGTATGTATATGGCTTAAACAGTCAGGGGCAATAACTCTAAATTCGACGGTCGAACCGGGTAACCCCGACGATATGCGCATGCCCTCATTGTAGTAAAGCTGTGTGCCAAGTTTCATTGAAATCCGGTATATAGTTTTCAAGAAATAGCGCGGAAACGAATATCACTCTGTATGTATATGGCTAAAACAGTCAGGGGCAGTTACTCTAAATTTGGCGGTCTAACCGGGTAACCCCGACGATACGCGCATGTCCACTTTGTAGTGAAGCTGTGTGACAAGTTTCATCGAAATCCGGTCTACATTTTTTAAGAAATAGCACGGAAACGAATATCACTCTGTATGTATATGGCTTAAACAGTCAGGGGCAGTAACTCTGAATTCAATGGTCGAACTGGGTAACCCTGACGATATGCGCATGTCCTCTTTGAAGTGAAGCTGTGTGCCAAGTTTCATCGAAATCCGGTCTATAGTTTTCAAGAAATAGCGCGGAAACGAATGTCGGACGGACGGACGGACGGACATGGCAAAAACAATATCCCCCCCCCCCCCCCCCCACCCCCTAAAAATTTTTTCGGCGGGGGATAAAAATCAAATTTTTGCCATTTGGCATAGAGTCAAAAACATTTGTTTTACTAAGATTTCACAGATTTCATTCTCTTTGCTTATGTACCACAAAAAGGTTTTGTCATTATGGTTGTTTTAGTTGTTTTACCTTGGCGGTGACTGTTCAGTATTGAGCACTTTAGTTTCAGGTATGGTAGTATTTTTTCTCCTTTTTTCAGCAAATTGTGAGATTACGAGAGCCCAGTACTGGAATTCATCGTGATGATAGTGGAAATAAGCCCCCTGTGTTGTATTCTTTAACTGTAGCTCGTCATCAGAAAGCTGAAATGTTTGAGTTGAAAGAATTATTAATCCTTTACTAAACAAGTATCTGGTGTTGTATGCAACACATAAAGTCCCCTACCGGCTTCACATTGACTCAATATGGTAATCAATAATAGATTAAGATGAACAAGTCATCAAAATAATTGTCAAACATATGAAATGTTATGCCCAAAATTTCGGAAATATAATTCAAATGACTTGAATAAAGTTACTAAAAGATCAATGACTAACATGGCTTATAAATTTTTTTACATTTTAAAACAGGTTTCATCAAGTTAGCTTGCTTAGTTATTAAGTTATTGCAGGATCCATTTTTTGCCATATTTTCACTATTTCCGTTACCATAGCAACCACACTTTTCGTCAAAGAACAAAGATAAAATGATGTGCATAATCTACACATTGCCATCTAGTCATATACCAAGTCTCATCAAATTAGCTTGCTTACTTATTAACTTATCGCAGGATCCAATATTTTTTGCCATATTTTCACTATTTCCGTAACCATAGCAACAACAATTTTAGTCTAAAAACAAAAATAAAATGATGTGCATAATCTACCCATTGCCATATAGTCATATACCAAGTCTCATCAAACTAGCTTGCTTAGTTATTATCTTATCGCAGGATCCCATTTTTGGCCATATTTTCACTATTTCTGTAACCATAGCAACCTCAATTTAAGTCGAAAAACAAAAATAAAATGATGTGCATAATCTACACATTGCCATCTAGTCATATACCAACTTTCATCAAAAACGCTTGCTTAGTTATTAAGTAATCGCGGGATCCAGATTTGAGCGGACGGACGGACGGACAGACGGACAGACGGACAGACAGACGGAGGGCAAACCTATAGTCCCCTCCGGTGTGAACACCGGTAGGGGACTAACAAGATCTGGATTTGACATCCCTTATAGAAAAGGCATAGGAAAACATTGATGCAAAAGAAGATAATGCTGATGATCAGCATTTTCTCCTTTGCTTCAATAGTTTCTTTGGTTATATTTTTTCTGTGCTATATTTTTTCTCCTTTTTTTCAGCAAATTGTAATATTCATCATAGTGGTAGTGGAAATAAGCTCACTGTGTTATGTTCTTTAGTTGCAGCTCCTCATTAGAAAGCTGAAATAATCTAGTTGAAAGAACATTTCACAATGGTCTAATCTAAATTTATGCTACTGCAGGCGACAAAAGGAATGTTGCTATATGTGGACATCATAGCACAGAAAATATTGAAGCAAAAGGAGGAAATGCTGGTTATCAATTAAATTTGATTTGTCCAGGCTTAACACCACCAAAAAAGTAGCTATCACAAGAGCTGTCACTGTAAGATGACAATGATCCCCGACACCGCTTTGATTTTAAATTATGGCCAATCTATGTTCAAGGTCAAGGTCATCCAGGGGTCAAGGTCACCAAAGTATGTGCCTACAGAAAGGTAATGTACCAAGGAATGTTGTGGTAAAGTATGAAGCGAATATGTTACGTAATAAGGAAGTTATGGCCAATGTTAAAGTTTTTGGACGGAATGACGGACAGACAGACAGACGGACGGACGGACAAGTCAAATTTATGATGCCTCCCTATCGGGGGCATAATAAAAGTAATTATTTGAACTAGATCTAACAACAAAATATATCCAAATTCAAATGTAGCATAAGGAATATACTATTGCCTAGAGCCCATTCCATGACATACATTATCATGAATATGCAGGTTCCCAATGCTTTGTAGAGTAAAGACGGGTAATTTCGACACCTTAAGACGAAATGAACAAAAAAAAGTTGTGGCAAAATATTCCGGAGAATAAACATTTATCAAAACGGAAGTTGGCTTGATTTTTTTTCATTTGCAAAAAACGCTGCCCGAATACGAGATTGTCGTTGTCGTCTTTTTTCCCGTTAAATCATGAGACCCATCGTGGTATAAATTCGGCACCTTGCGGGTAAATTCGACACCCCAAGAATTTGTGTAAGAAAATAATCAGAAAACGATGTTTATATCTCTTATAAATTGCAAATCAGGTGAATATACTGATTTTAACGATGCACTTGATTTTTCTCCATTGAGAGTTTCATTCTCACCCACGATTCGGAGACAGAGATCAATTTGCGAAATGTGACTTTTTTTAAATGTTCATCCGCGCAAAGTCATATCCTAAACCACAAATATTCCCTTAAAGCATCTACGAAATATTCCTTCTTCATTTAAAACACCGCGGTCGCCAAACAACAATGTTTAGAAAGTTAATTGTCTCCTCGAATGAAATGTAAAAGTAATACCTTGTCGCTGAAATATTCCAATTAATGGTGCAATTAATCCATGACCAAATTAATCTTAACTTAACATGCGCAGCCCGAAATTTCAACAACCGTTCCCTTTAAGTACTGTATGGGGACGAGTCTATTTCTATTTTCGGAAACTGTTGAATAACAGGTGTTCCGCACGTGGCTTCGCGGCTTTGTTTGATGTTTTAAACTCTCCCTTAGACGGTAAGTGGTATGACGATTGTATGACGTCATTTTGTTCCGACAAAGGAATGAGAAATCAGCATGTGGATATCCCTGTCAATCAAGTATATAAATGATCGAATGGGTGGAGACTGACAAACTGTTCCGACCAATCAATTAAACACAATTTACTCAGTACATTTACAAGGCGGTGCCACGTGAATTAAAAGAACCGCATTCGGGTGTTTTGATAGTCGCTAAATAAGGAATTTGTGCACCTTCAAACAAAGGTCAAATCTTTGAAAGTTTGAGTGATATTTAATTTTCATGCGTTGGATTGTTAGCTATTGTGGTGGATTAATAAGGATGTTTCTTACAAAGTAAGACTCGCCATATTTAATGTATTCATCTACTACAGCCGAGAACTTTGACTGACCTCAGAATATGAATCTTATGGAACAGTTTTCCGCGTGAAACGTTTCAGATGCAAATTGATGTGGAATTTGTTAATAATTATGTATATTTAGTTCAAAATTGTTTGTTGGTTGATGAGAAGGGCACCAGTGCCTTTTCTACTGTTAAAAATAAGCGCAACAACCAAACTGTAGTCTGTTTCTGTCGATGTAGGAACATCCAAATTCAAACAATTAATCACGTTTTAGGGCATGTCGAAATTATACGATCTTTAAATATTTTGTTGTATAAATTCGACACCCTTTCTCAAGTTGAAAATATAAAGGAAAGATGCTCTTTATCAAATAATTCATGAAAATATATACATTTCCGGCATAGTATAGAAACATTTATCATATAAAAATGATTTTCGAAATTTTTCAAATGTCTTTGTTTAGATCCACTTTCTTACGATAATCTGTAACGGTCATTTTTGCTCATCAGAAAATTCGACGACCTTTTTCTTCCGCGATTTTTTCGGGGAAAGGGTGGGTGTTTGGAGGACATGAAATATTTTTATATGTCAGTTATTGCCTCGACATAAGTTGTTCAGTATTAGAATGCTATTATCACGATTTGTGTGTCATATATTGTGAAAATTATAGAAAGGTGTCGAATTTTGACGACTGTCGAATTTACCCAACTTTACTCTAATATATGTTTTTACCCTTTTCATGTTGTACATGTCAAATTCCTGTAGTGACCAAAGCTTTGGCAGGCAGTATAGACCAAGATCAGTCTACACATATGTGCAGTCTGATCTTAGTCCAAATTGCCCGATTTCTACAAAGCTATAGTTTCAAAAACTTCAGACAAATTGATTGTAATGTTTCCTGAAATGGCAAATTTGTTTAACCCTTTCCCAAACGACAAAATTTTAGGGTAATCCACTTCAAAAACTGTAAAAAATGACAAAATAGATGTTATTAAAGATATAGTTTGTGTATAATATGGCATTGAAAATATTGAGACAAAAGGAGAAACTGCTGGTTATCAGCAGTTTCTTCTTTTGTTTCAGTGTTTTCCCAGGCCTTTTCTATTAGGGACGTCAAAACCTGAGGTCTTGTTTCTACAAAGCTATTGTTTCAAAAACTTCAGACAAATTGATTGTAATGTTTCCTGAAATGGCAAATTTGTTTAACCCTTTCCCAAACGGCAAAATTTTAGGGTGATCCACTTCAAAAACTGTAAAAAATGACAAAATAGATGTTATTAAAGATATAGTTTGTGTATAATATGGCATTGAAAATATTGAGACAAAAGGAGAAACTGCTGGTTATCAGCAGTTTCTTCTTTTGTTTCAATGTTTTCCCAGGCCTTTTCTATCAGGGACGTCAAAACCAGGTCTTGTTTGGGAAAGGGTTAAAAAAATATCAATGACAGTAGGACAAGGGTTAAGACTAACTTACCATAGTTTTCAATTCTAACTTTACAAGGTCAGCAAATCTGGCTTGTTCTGACTTGGTACTGAAATCTGAAATGCATAATTTCACTCTCATGATATTCTCATCTTCCTATGATTTTTCAGCACCTTCAGCCAGGATCTGGAAAAACGTCCCTTAAGGCTTTTGAGCCCAACATAGATCCAGATCAGCCTGTGCATACGCACAGTCTGATCAGAATCAATGTTGTCCTCTAATAGCTTCTTGGTGACCTGTAGTTACTTAAAGAGAGCAGCATGGATGTATATTTGACTGCATTTGACAACAGGCTGATCTTGAAACTCAATCAATGAAAATGCTATAAGGGACGTTTTTCCAGATCCTGGCTCATTTGTTTAAATCAAATCAAATGTAATCTAAAGTTAATTGTGTACCAAGCATTTTCATACTTTTCCACAATGTTTTTCAATGCGTTTATCTTGAACCGGGTACTTACGCAAATTGGGGATGATTCTTTTCCATACAATAAAACTTTAGACTAGTCCAAAATCACAATACTTGCAGGTAACAAAATAAGTATCTACAGATAGACAGGCAGGCAGTCAAGGGGGTTTCCAAAATACAACCTTCTAGTTTTTTATTAGGGTAAACAAGATTATAAAGAAAATAGACAATTGTACAACCAGGGCAACAGATAAGAGGGGGTAAAACCACATGTTGTGGGAACTCATTTGAATGGTTCCGATGAGACAATTCGAATGAGTACCCACAACATAGGGTTTGATTAATCCTTTCCCAAACGGCAAATTTTTAGAGCGATCCACTTCAAAAACTGCCACAGATGACAAAATGTAAGTTATTTAAGATAGAATTTGTGTAAAATATGACATAGAAAATATTGAGACAAAAGGAGAAACTGCTGGTTATCAGCAGTTTCTTCTTTTGTTTCAATGTTTTCCCAAGCCTTTTCTATTAGGGACGTCGAAACCAGGTCTTGTTTGGGAAAGGGTTAACATCTAATGAAATATTGCCTTTTGAAAACCGAATACCCCCTCTTATCTGTAGCTCTACAGATAGACAGACGGACAGTCAAGGGGTTTCCAATATACAACGCTCTACTTTTTTAACCCTTTCTCAAACAAGACCTTGTTTTGACGTTCCTTAGAGAAGTGGCTTGGGAAAACATTGAAACAAAAGAAGAAACTGCTGATAACCAGCAGTTTCTCCTTTTGTCTCAATATTTTCTATGCCATATTTTACACAAATCCTATCTTTAATAACTTCTATTTTGTCATTTGTGGCAGTTTTTGAAGGGGATCACCCTAAAATTTTGTCGTTCGGGAAAGGGTTAATGACGATGAAAAAGCTTTAGTTTACAAGGGTTATGAGGAAAAGAGATGATTTTGTACAACAATACCAACAGATAAGAGAGATAAAAGCAATCTAAATTTGTTATTTCAAATCCAAACCCTATGTTGTGGGTACTCATTTGAATCGTCTCAATGAGACAATTCCAATGAGTACCCACAACATAAGGTTTGATTACATTTTATGAAATATTGTATTTTGAAAATTAATTACGCCCTCTTATCTGAAGCTCTGTACAACTGAAGACAATTTTACCTTCAATCAGAAGAGTACAAGTGACTTCCTGTGAATTTGTATCTCTGTGCTGATTAAACATGTCTACATGAAACGTCTTGATTTTTACATTTAAAGATCTGAAATGTAATTGTTAAAACCATATAAAGGTAGTACACCTGTAATTAGATTGATGTGGTGTCTAAATTATTTCGGCAGCATCATAAGCATTTAGCAGTTGAACGTTCCACCGCCTAATGTTAACGATGTTGCACAAATTAGTTTGGACACCTAACAAATGTTACTGGAAAAATTCTGGTGTCATGTGAATCTAATTAGGGGTGGGCTATCTAACTCTCGTATGGCAATACAATTAGAAATCTAAGAGCTAAAATGAATTCATGGCATCCTTACTGCAAACTTTTAAATATGAAATAAAAGGACTACAAAAGCAAGAAGTAGGCAACTGTGTAGGGCTGAAACGAGCACCTGGTTACCCATGGGTAGGGTACAAAATTGTCAATACCCGTGCACAAATTTATTACCTATTACCTGATGGTTAATTTTGGCTTTAACCTTGTATTGATAATTCAACATATCTAGACAGTCAAAAACTTAAGGAATGTTCCCATTGGTGAATTGCTCCTTTACTACAATAATTGGATTTAACTATCTAAATTTAAGAAGTATCCTTCTGTGCAGGTACCCAGGTACATGCGGGTAATTGTTAGAGGGATACCCAGGTAGATATTTTGTACCCTTTTCAGCCCTAAAACTGCAAGTCTTAACCCTTTCCCACAAGGCCAAATTTCAGGGTGATCCAATTCAAAAACGGCAAAAATGACAAAATAGAAGTTATTAAAGATAGAATTTGTGTAAAATATGGTAGGAAAATATTGAGACAAAAGGAGAAACTGCTGGTTATCAGCAGTTTCTTCTTTTGTTTCAATGTTTTCCCAAGTCTTTTCTATTAGGGACGTCAAAACCAGGCCTTGTTTGGGAGAGGGTTAAAGCACATGACAAAAGGGTTTGACAAAACTCATACCATTCATCAGTAGAATATGAAAACCAAGTTTCCCTTTTAGTCCAAATTTTCAGAAAATATAACAAACATAGTTTACCTTTGTTTAGTTTCTCTAACAATCTTTACATCCACATTAGAGATGTCTATTCCTAACTCTTGAGGTAGTTTTTGTAAAATCTTTAATCTGTCTTTTGGCTCTGTTGTTTCTACTGCAATATATTAAATTACTTTAAACTAGAACTGTCGCAAAGCGGAAGAATACCCCCCATTAGGGCCTTGTCACTGAAAAAGTGTTATTGGTCAAAAGGTTCTTGACTTAGGGCATGGAAACGGATTTTAAACAAAGTCCAACTGTGACCTTGACCTTTGACCTTGGTGACCCCAAAACAATAGGGCACCTCCTTGGGTCATGGGCAACAACTGTGTAAAGTTTCTTGATCCTAGGTCAAACGATTCTCGAGTTAGAACACAGAAACCAAATTGTAAATTTTGACTATTCCCCCCCCCCCCCATTAAAAAGTTCAAAGTGGCATAACTCTGAAACTAATGACTGGATCAAGATGAAAATTGCAGGTGCACAACTTCATATGATAGGAAACATCCTGATAAAATTTCAAAAAAAAATTTGTCAAAAACTGTGGGAGCAGAAGAGGACACAAGATTATGTCCACGGACGGACAGACGGATGGACGGACACAGACGGACGGACAGACAGACGGACGACCTGATTCCAATATACCCACCCATAACTTTGTTGAGGGGGGTATAATAATTTGTGAGCTTAGCACAACACTATAGTAAGAAAGGGATCTACAAATCACACAGTGGGTAACCCACAAGACTTTTTGGAAGCATTCACACAGAAATATCGTCCACTTCAAGTATATTTTGTTAAATTTCTCAGCTAATACTCTATGGATTTTGATGAAATAAAGTGCACCGTACGGGCCTTTTAGAGGGCCATTCCCGATTCTACCTCACTCTGCACCAAATCCCATGGTTTCTTCAAACATTCAAAATTCATGTTTTAGCTTGAATATTTGAAGAAACCATGGATAAACAGTTGTGTGGTCTGCTCCCAGCATTCTGTTTGTGGAGCGATATATACAACAAGAGCTGTCCGAAGACAGTGCGCTCGACTTTCTAAGTTGCTTAGTATAAAGGGGGCATAACTCCAAATAGAGTGGTCCCAGGGTCATGGGCCCTGATAGTAAGGTAGAGGGTGTGATGGTGAATAAGTATACCAAGTTTGGGTTGAATCCCTTTGATAGTATGGAAGCTATTGATGTTTGAAAAAACTTCAACCTTGGTTGCAACGCCGACGCCAACGCTGACGCCGACGCCTGGGTGACAGTATAAGCTCTCATTTTCTTCGAAAAGTCGAGCTAAAAATTGTACGAAATGGCAACCCTATACAGCCGAGGGATGTCAAGTGCCCGGAATGCATGATGTGTGGCAAATGCCATCACTTACGACTTTTTTCGATTGGATAGCTTACACAGGTTTAACAGTGGATTGCATGAAATTTAACACCACAGTCAACAATTTCCACTTTACAATGCAGAAGCTAGAGCACATAACCATGGATTCCATGTTACAATAGAGAAGCTAGTGCACATAACCATGGATTCCAAGTTACAATAGAGAAGCTAGTGCACATAACCATGGATTCCAAGTTACAATAGAGAAGCTAGTGCACATAACCATGGATTCCAAGTTACAATGCAGAAGCTAGAGCACATAACCATGGATTCCAAGTTACAATGCAGAAGCTAGTGCACATAACCATGGATTCCAAGTTACAATGCAGAAGCTAGTGCACATAACCATGGATTCCAAGTTACAATAGAGAAGCTAGTGCACATAACCATGGATTCCATGTTACAATAGAGAAGCTAGTGCACATAACCATGGATTCCATGTTACAATAGAGAAGCTAGTGCACATAACCATGGATTCCAAGTTACAATGCAGAAGCTAGTGCACATAACCATGGATTCCAAGTTACAATAGAGAAGCTAGTGCACATAACCATGGATTCCATGTTACAATAGAGAAGCTAGTGCACATAACCATGGATTCCAAGTTACAATGCAGAAGCTAGAGCACATAACCATGGATTCCATGTTACAATAGAGAAGCTAGTGCACATAACCATAAATTCCAAGTTACAATAGAGAAGCTAGTGCACATAACCATGGATTCCATGTTACAATAGAGAAGCTAGTGCACATAACCATGGATTCCAAGTTACAATAGAGAAGCTAGTGCACATAACCATGGATTCCAAGTTACAATAGAGAAGCTAGTGCACATAACCATGGATTCCATGTTACAATAGAGAAGCTAGTGCACATAACCATGGATTCCAAGTTACAATGCAGAAGCTAGTGCACATAACCATGGATTCCTGACAGTAGTGAAACAACATCAAATCTGAGCCTCTATCTGCTCACTCAGTTTGATGTTTCACATCCAGTTGGTATGAGGCAAAGGACGAGTGATTAAATCAATGACTTTTATCAAATGCTAGAAAGGATATTTTCTAAGCTTGTGTTTGAACCTACAACCAGTAATAGGTTTGACTATAGAGCTCAAAATAAATGACCAGGCAGAGCATCTCTAGCTATAAACTACAGATGCTCTGCCGGTCATTTATCGTGAACTAGACATACCTGTATGACTTTGTGTAGGATTTTTTTCTTCAATAAAGTAGTTTCCAGACAAAAGTCCTGAAAAGTACATAATCCTATGGTGAAATGACAGAAATACCAAATATTGAAAAATAAAGCTATTTTCTTTGTTCTGAAACAATGATATTGGCTTGCACGAATATATTGATTTTCAATTTACTGCTATGAGATTTCTGACTAAAGCATTATACCATCCTTTTTCAACAAAAACCTTGTAACTGCAGCTTGGTTTAAGCTGCAGTTAAGAGGTTTTTGTTGAAAAGCAGCAATATGTGACATTGCATGAAACCCTGCATTTATGATGTCAACATTATACAGAGAATTTCCTTATTATAACAGAAATACATATTGGCGCTTTTCAACAAAGACCTCGTAAGTGCAGCTTGTTTTAAGCTACAGTAACAAGGTTTTCATTGAAAAGCCGCGACATCCAAAAGACATCACTATTTGGTAAAAGAACACATGAATAATCATAATCAGCTTACCTTCTGTTAACATTATCTGAGGCTTGTCAACTAAAACCCTAGATCCCTGCAATGCGGAATGAAAACCCCATTACCAAATGTTCAAATGAGAAGACTAGTCAAACGTGGAAATAAATATGATGACATATTCTAAAAGGTTTCCCACACAAGACCTGGGCCCCATTTCTGGCATTTCAATAACCATCTTACGACCATGTCATTGTATAAACTGTGTAACAAGACATCTGATTGGATAAGAATCAAATCAATCAAGTTTGTTGCTACAAGTAATTAAGCAAAATTTAATCCTACATTCATTAGTAAAATGGGGCCTGGGTTTTATGTCCCAAGTAGAAATGGCTTTTTGAAAACATTTATATGAAGCTATAAAGTTGTATAGAACTACAACCGAAGTTTCATAAATTCGATTGATCGCTGTATGTAAACATTGTTTATAAACTTGTCCCTTTGCAATAGATTTCAGCATGTTTCCTTTTAAAAGACCAATATTTAAGCAAATAAATGATGTAGAACAAGATGTGTTTAAGAAACACTAATGCCCCCGAAAAGGCCAATGTTAAATTTCGGACTGACAGGCAGACAGACAGACAAATAGTAAAACAAAATAAACCGATTTTTCAATATGGGGGCATAAAATTATAAACAAGAGCTTCGCAGAGCGGCGCATATACGCCCGAGAGGGGCTTGTCAGTAAAATTGGCATTTTTTTTTTCAATTCAAGGGCAGATAATTCAAACATGAAAAGTTATCAAAATTGTGTTTGCACAACAAGACACCATAGAGATTCATTGTGGCTACTTTAATTAAATTCTGGTTGAAACTGTAGAAGTAGCACACAGGAGAAAATGGGCATTTTTGAGAAAATAGGCATTGTTCCTTAAATTCAAGGGCAGATAATTCAAGAACGAAAACAGTTATCTAAATTCCATAAGCGAGGTGCACAACTAGACATCATGGAGATTCACTGTGGCAAATTTGATCAAATTCTGATCAAAACAATAGGAGGAGTTGCGCATACAAGAAAATGGGCATTTTTTTAATTCAAGGGCAGATAATTCAAGAACGAAAAGAGTTATCTGAATTCCGTAAGCGAGGTGCACAACTAGACACCATAGAGATTCATTGTGGCAAGTTTGATCAAATTCCGATCAAAACTGTAGGAGGAGTTGCGCACACAAGAAATTGCTAACGGACGGACGGACGGACAGACAGACAGACGGACGGACAGACGGACGAGCGGGGCCATAACATAATACGACCCTTCGGGCGTATAATGAAATACCTGACAAACTATGTAGCAATAAAGAACACAATATATATCTATAACTCATCTGAAAAAAAACAAACAAAAAAAACATTTCAACATCAACAGAATAACCTGCCATCCCTGTGTAAATGGCCACGCTGATATTTGATCTTTAATCCTCAACTATTTTCTATTGATTAATACTCACTTTGACTTGCTTTATGTTGTTTCTATACACACTAAGATCTACATATAAACTAAAGGACATTTCAGCTAGACAGGGCTGTGTAGTCTGACCAGGCGGCTCTTCCTATAAATAAACAAAACAAGAGGGCCATTGGCCCTGAAGCGCTCACCTGACAGGCCCATAGGAAGCAATTTCATATTGGGGGGGCTATAGACTCTATCCTAAATATTGGGGGGTGGGGGCTAATTAGGATTTCCCCAAAATTTTAAGTGTAAAATTAAGAAAAATTGGCATTTTTGGCCAACTTTGGAAGAGTTTAGCCCCCCTGTTCCTACGGGCCTGCTTGACATAATAGCTTTCTGTATATGGTGTGTCTGAGCCTCCAAAATTATCACATTTTACTAAGATTTGTGGCCTGTGTAAGATAATCATTCTGACAATTTTTCAGCTTGATTGGGCAAAAAAAATCCCCAAGACTGAACCCCATGACCTAGTTTAGGACCCCAGATGACCAAATTTTGAAATTGTCCGAGATTTTATCAAGATAATTATTCTGACTAGGCTGATTGGGCATAGAATGTGGCCTCTAGAGTGCAAATAAGGTTTTTCTTAAATTTGACCTAGTGACCTAGTTTTTGACCCCAGATGACCCAATTTCAAACTTTTTGTACATTTCATCAAGACAATTATTATGAGCTAATTTCAGGTTGATTGGGCATAAAAATGGGCTTCTAGGAGTACAAACCAGGTTTAAACCTGTGACCTAGTTTATGACCCCAGATGACTTAATTTCAAACTTGTCCAAGATTTCACCAGGACAATCATTCTGAGCCAATTTCAAGTTTATTGGGCAAAGAATGTGGCCTCTAGAGTGCACACAAGGTGTCTCTAAGATTTGACCTCGTGACCTAGTTTTTGACCCAAGATGACCCAATTTCAAACTTATCCGATATTTCATCAAGACAATCATTCTGAGCAAATTTCAAGTTGATTGGGCAAAAAATGTGGCCTCTAGCGGGCACACAAGGTTTTACTAAGATTTGACCCCATGACCTAGTTTTTGACCCCAGATGACTCAATTTCAAATTTGTCCGAGATTTCATCAAGATAATCATTCTGATCAATTTTCAGGTTGATTGGGCAAAAAATGTGGCCTCTAGAGTGCACACAAGGTTTTTTCTAAGATTTGACTCCGTGACCTAGTGTTTGACCCAAGATGACCCAATTTCAAATTTGTCCGAGATTTCATCAAGATAATCATTCTGATCAATTTTCAGGTTGATTGGGCAAAAAATGTGGCCTCTAGAGTGCACACAAGGTTTTTTCTAAGATTTGACTCCGTGACCTAGTTTTTGACCTCAGATGACCCAATTTCAAACTTGTCCGAGATTTTATCAAGACAATCATTCTGAGCAAATTTCAGGTTGATTGGGCAAAAAATGTGGCCTCTAGAGTGCACACAAGGTTTCTCTAAGATTTGACCCCATGACCCAATTTTTGATCCCAGATGACCCAATTTCAAACTTGTCTGAGATTTCATCAAGTCTATCATTTTGAGCAAATTTCAGGTTGATTGGGAAAAAAATGTGGCCTCTATAGTGCACACAAGGTTTTTCTAACATTTGACCCCGTGACCTAGTTTTTGACCCCAGATGACCCAATTTCAAACTTGTCCGATATTTCATCAAGTCAATCATTCTGAGCAAATTTCAGGTTGATTGGGCAAAAAATGTGGCCTCTAGAGTGCACACAAGGTTTTTCTAAGATTTGACCCCGTGACCTAGTTTTTGACCCCAGATGACCCAATTTCAAATTTGTCCAAGATTTGATCAAAACAATTATTCTGATCAATTTTCAGGTGGACTAAGCAAAAAATGTGGCCTCTAGAGTGCACACAAGGTTTTTCTAAGATTTGACCCCGTGACCTAGTTTTTGACCCCATATGACCCAATTTCAAACCTGTCCCAAATTTTATCAAGACAATCATTCTGAGCAATTTTCAGGTTGATTGGGCAAAAAATGTGGCCTCTAGAGTGCACACAAGGTTTCTCTAATATTTGACTCTGTGACCTAGTTTTTGACCCCAGATGACCCAATTTCAAAATTGTCCCAGATTTCATCAAGTCAATCACTTTGAGCAAATTTCAGGTTGATTGGGCAAAAAATGTGGCCTCTAGAGTGCACACAAGGTTTTTCTAACATTTGACCCCGTGACCTAGTTTTTGACCCCAGATGACCCATTTTCAAACTTGTCTGAGATTTCATCAAGTAGTGTGGTCACAGTCTCGTGTTAAAAATACTGCTCCTATCTGATTCTATGTAAAAACGAGTAATTTACAAACGGCATTTTCAGCCTAAATAACACATTAAATTGCCAAAAAGTGTGTAAAAACTTAAAGCTAAATAGTTATATTTTATTATGATAAAATACTTTTACCTTATACACGTTCTTTTCGTGTTAAATCTCTATTTGAAAAAGTGGATCAACTCTGCATTTCTTTGTTTGAACTCGGTTGTTACCTTAGAAGGACGCGTGGGTATGTGTGATAAAATTGCTTTGGCACTGCCGTTTCTTAACGGATTTTCATAAATCTTATATCAAATTAAAGAGGGAAAATAGATCTATTCATCCGTGTATGTTAATACGATGAAGCGATGAATTATGAGTCGATGATTAGGTATTCAAAATAGGTCATTTTACTCGGCTTCAAATGGCAAGAACTAGGCGGCAGAAAAGCCTAGAAAAGCCTATATATGTTCTTCAACATCCTATCTATTCAAATAATAAAACATCTTGTGCTTTTAGCTTAGCGCAATCAAGCGCAAAGGCTTTAACAATGGGAAGTGTTTTTCAATTCTCCGTGATTTATCGATAATTTCTGTCTAAACTCCATACATCCTAAATTTATTCATAAATGTTGACGACAGTGACTCAAAGAATATTCTTGCAAATTTTGGTTGAAATTGGCCGAATGGTTGATTTGTAAAGAATGAAATCATGATTTCTCAAAGTTCGATAAGCCTTGCCCTGCCACGCCCATATTTTTTGACGAATCAAAAAATCACGAACATTCTTTGAATATGGTCATCCAAGGAACATTCCTGTAAAGTTTTGTCAAAATCGGCCCAATAGTTAAGGAGTAGGAGGCGTTTCAAGGAATTATGGGCGAACAGACGGACGGACGGACGGTGAGTGACCACAATAGCTCATCTTGAGCACTTAGTGCTCAGTCCAAAGGGATTTACAAAATCGTCGTTTCTCATGGGCTTCCTAAACATCCATTTAACCCTTTCCCAAGCAGTAAAACTTTATGGTCATCCAACTCGAAAGCTGTGACAGGCGACAGAATGAGTGTAAAAGAAAATGAGATTCTTTCGCCTCAATCTTTTCACCTTCAATAAAATCCATTCAGGACGTCAAAACCAGGTCTAACCAAGTAATAAAATCCATTCAGGACGTCAAAACCAGGTCTAACCAAGTCTTGTTCGGAAAAGGGTGAGGCAGCCAAAAATTAAATCGAATTTAGAGGTTGCAAAATGGACATGTTCAAATGTATGGTGCTCTTTTGGGTCAATGTTTGAAAGCCTATTTCTTCACGAACCAGAGATATAATGTTAATAATCGATCACTTGAAAGTTTTAATTGTTTCTTTTTGTTTTAAATTCCTATTTTATATGTCGTAAAATCTTGTTTTTATCGGAAGCAATGATACGGAAATGATATGCTCACAACGAAGCGCAGAAAATATTTACACAAAGGGAGAAAATGTTGGTTATCGGCATGTTCTTCTTTTGTCTCAATGTTTTCCAAAACCTGTTCATATATGATCGTGAAAATCATGTCTTGTTCGAGGAAGGGTTGAAATAATGTAACAAATATTTATATAACTGTTGTTGGGTAGAAATTTAAGAACTAGAATGTTTGGTAGAATAATTTCATCCTTTGTAAAACTTCAAAGGGATGTAACTATTTTATTAAATGTCCGATTTTAAAAACGTAAGCAGTTTTGAGTTCCTCTCATTCAGACCTTGAAAATGATATATAATTTGTTGAAGTTCTTTGAAAAATAAACAATAACGTAATTCGGCAGAATTATCTCCCCTTTGTAAAAATCTGAATAAGCATTATTCCATAACGCAATGTCCGATTTTCACAATTCAACCAGTTTTATGTTTCTCTCAATATTCTCTGTAAGATGGTAAATATTTTGTAGGGACTGGAATACTTTTGGAAAAAAGTGTGACCACCCTACATCAAGACAATCATTCTGAGCAAATTTCAGGTTGATTGGGCAAAAAATGTGGCCTCTAGAGTGCACACAAGGTTTTTCTAAGATTTGACCCCGTGACCTAGTTTTTGACCCCAGATGACCAAATTTCAAACTTGTCCGAGATTTCATCAAGACAATCATTCTGATCAATTTTCAGGTTGATTGGGCAAAAAATGTGGCCTCTAGAGTGCACACAAGGTTTTTCTAAGATTTGACCCCGTGACCTAGTTTTTGACCCCAGATGACCCAATTTCGAACTTGTCCAAAATTTTATCCAGACAATCATTCTGAGCAAATTTCAGGTTGATTGGGCAAAAAATGTGGCCTCTACAGTGCACACAAGGTTTTTCTAAGATTTGACCCCGTGACCTAGTTTTTGACCCCAGATAACCCAATTTCGAACTTGTCCGAGATTTCATCAAGACAATCATTCTGAGCAAATTTCAGGTTGATTGGGCAAAAAATGTGGCCTCTAGAGTGCACACAAGCCAAAGGTTGACGCACGACGCACGACGGACGACTGACGACGGACGACTGACGACGGACGACGGACACAGCGGTATCACAATACCTCACCATGAGCACTATCGTGCTCAGGTGAGCTAAAAAATTGAGCTGTGATCTGGAAAAAGGTCCATTATGGCTTTTGAGCCCAATATGGTTCCAAATCAGCCTTCATATACATGCAGTCTGATCAGGAACCATATTGTTCTTCAATAGCTTTGTCATGGTCTGTAGCACCCAAATGAGAGTAACATGGATCCAAGTCAGACTGCACCTAGGTACAGCCTGGTCTTGAAACGTTGCTGTCTCAAATGCTATAAGGGATGTTTTACCAGGTTCATGCTCATTAATTTTGTTCTAAGCTGCAGTTACTAGGTTTTTGTTGAAAAGCGATTATATGTTTCCAGTTTATGGTATGTACAGGTTCAATAATACTTTTCCATAACAGTTTCAAGTTATTCTGCAGAGAACCATGGATATACATGTATTTCATACCCACCTGAGAAACGCTGCGTAGAACTCTACAATTGACACTGCCCGCATTTACTATAAACTGTAAACTGAAAATATACAGATGGAATTGTAGAATTCGATTATCATATAGAGATTTTCTAGATATCATATGACAAGAATTTGTAACAAAAAGAAATAAAATCAAACTCGACACAGAGAACAGTCAACATTTTCTCCTTTGTTTCTACAATTTCTTTGCTATTTTGTACATAAATGCTTTCTTTATCAACCCTCATTGATATGCAGAAGTTTTTAACACATTACCAGGAAACTGATGACAGGATTTTAGACTGGTCAAATTTCTAAGATGTTGTAGAGGACAATTTCAAAAGAATGGGGTTTTACATTTATTGGTCTTTGCTGGTAGAAAACTTTGTAGGAAATGAAGAAATCACAAGAAATTTCTTACTTTTACACAATGCTTTCAAAATCCATCATCTTGTGGATTAAATTGGAAGTCTTAATGTTTGCCCTGTGTAATATGGTTTATAACACAACCTGCAAAATTGCAGCTTGCTAACCAAGATGATTCTATAATCAGTACAAAATAAAATAAGTCTGTAATTTCCACTCAAGTAGTCTTACCCTTTTTTCTATATAGGGTATATCAAACCCCAGCCCAGAGCCATCTAGTTGAATCAAACAGTCAGCCACCATGGTCTGTTAACCCTTTCCAAAACATGACTGTTCTGGTTATACATGTTCCTATCAGAGAAACCTTTGGAAAACATTGAGGTAAAGGAAGAAAATGCTGGTGAACATCATTTTCTTCTTTTGTCTCAATATTTATTACGCTATATTGTACAGAGTGTCCCCCCAAAAAACGGAACCCTAATTCAAAGTCAAATATCTTAAAGCTTAAGCAAAAAATCTAATTTTTGAATTTGCAGTACTGAAGATGCGTTATTTTTGCATTTGTGTTCCAAATTTCATTTAAAAATATGCATTGGTTCAAAAGTTATATGCAAATTAATAATGACACTAAAACCCGGATCTGACATGATATTGATTTTTGCGTCTTGTTTGTTCGAGAAAGCGCACTAAAGGTCAGCTGTTGGATTTGGTACCGTTGTACATGTATGTACCGGTTTTCTCAAAATTTAATATGTATACATTCTGTACGTTCAAATTGAGTCCATGGGTGGTTGTTTGAATTAATTTCAAATCATTATGTGATTCATTTCACATGGCGCAGTTTTAACTTTTATTTTCATAAATTACAAGCTTGATATGTTTCCTGAAATTAGTCCAGTCATAAATTTCTTACATATTATACATTTCTGTGGACTATGATTTAATCATTTTTGTGAATTTTGTGTTGTTTGTGTTTTGCATAAAGGTCGGTGCCTGGTCAAATGAAACCCGTAATACTTTTCAATTGAGCGGTGACCGGCATGTTGGTCAGAAATAAAATAAGTACCTATGATTATTATTCATGAGTCTGTATCAATGCACTTGGATAGTTTGTTTGTATTCATTTTAGTTACATCGCAGCTCGCAGCATTAACAGTTTATTTATTAAAAAAAAGATGAAATGAAAATGCACTATTGTGAATACAATGTTTCAAAATTATTTTTGTATTGTATCGAATATATTAACTAATTGTTAGGCGTCACTTTATTCAATGAGTGTAGGCGCGCGCTGCAAAACGAAAACATCGATATCGTGTTAAAATGGTTTTCCGGGTATATTCATTTGAATTCGAATATTTTCAAAACTAATCATTATTTTTCAACCAATTTTTTAACTGCTAATAGAAAACTGTCCTTGCTATTGCATATGTAAATTTTGTGGATAAATATTACTTGATACATGAAAAATGTACTTTCAAAAATGGGTTCCGTTTTTTTTGGGACACTCTGTAGATAAATTCTTGCCTATTTTCAATGTAAGACATATCTTATCCCAGCTTTTGACCCTCTAAATGTATTAAACAATCAGCCATTTGTGACTAATATTTTCCCCTTTTGTCCCAATATTTATTACGCCAAATTGTAGATAAATTCTTACCTATTTTCTATACAAGATGGCCCTGGATCGCTCACCTGATTGAAGTTTGAAACTTTCTCCATGCTGAACAAGACCTATCTTTTACATGACCTAGGTATCTCTAAGAGAAGAACACGAAACTTAAGATGCGAGATTATGATCCAGCTGAAAACAGCATTCTTAATCTTTAATGATCGATATTTGTGGCTGTTATAGTGAAAACCAAGTCGATAAAAAAACATCAATTTTGTCATAATCCAGGGCACATGACTCTGTTCTGAAAAAGATATTCTCATCAACCTTATGTCCAAGTTGTTTTTTGATTGGTCAATACTTATTGCTGTTTGAGTGAAATTAAAAACGAAATCGGCAATTTTGTCACCATCAAGGGCACACAACTCTGGCTTTCTTAGTCCGATCAATATGAAAAATGAAATCATATAAGATCTCATGGTCACCAACATTGTGACCAAGTTAAGTTTTGATTGGTCAATATTTGTGTTTTTTGAAGTGAAAATAAAGTTGAAAATGGCAATTCAAGGGCTAATAACTCTGGTTTTTCTGGTCCGATCAAGCTGAAAATTTAATTCATTCAGCAGCTTATAGTTAGCAACATTGTTGACACTTTTTGTCTTGATTGGTCAATAAATGTAGATGCTAAAGAGTAAACAAAGTCGAAAACGGCAAATTTGTCCAATCCAAGGGCACATAACTCCGGACTTCCTTCTTGGATGACACTGAAAATCAAACTCATTCATTATTGTATAGTTATTAACATTCTAGCCAAGTTTTGTCTTGATTGGTCAATATTTGTAGATGCTAGAGTGGTAACAAAGTCGAAACTAGCTATTTTTGATATCAAAGGGCACATAACTCGGCACTTCCTGATCTGATCTGACCCAAAATCATACTCGTCCAAGAGCTTATTGTCATACATGTTTTGACCAAGTTTGGTCAAGATTGGTCAATATCTGTAGATGCTAGAGTGGTAACAATATCAAAACTAGCTAATTTTGATATTCAAGGGCGCATAACTCCGGACTTCCAGATCCGATCTGACCCAAAATTGAACTCATACAAGAACTTATTGTTATACATGTTTTGACCAGGTTTGCTTAAGATTGGTCAATATTTGTAGATGCTAGAGTGGTAACAAAGTCAAAACTAGCTAATTTTGATATTCAAGGGCGCATAACTCCGGACTTCCAGATCCGATCTGACCCAAAATCGAACTCATCCAAGAACTTATGGTCATACATATTTTGACCAAGTTTGGTTAAGATTGGTCAATATATGTAGATGCTAGAGTGGTAACAAAGTCAAAACTAGCCATTTTTGATGTTCAAGGGCACATAACTCTGGACTTCCTAGTCCGATCTGACTCAAAATCTAACTCATCCGAGAACTTATGGTCATACATGTTTTGACCAAGTTTGGTTAAGATTGGTAAATATTTGTAGGTGCTAGAGTGGTAACAACAAAATGTGAACAGACGGACGGACAGACGGACATACCTACGATGGAACACATCTTGGGTTGTTCCTTAAAACACTTGATGGCTACTTGTTATTGGGTATTCAAACATGTTCTTACGACAGGTATAATATTGGGCATTACCTTTGGACATAATACTTGGGTTCTTTCCTTGGACATTTTAATTGTGTATTCTCCTTCATTCTATTTATTTGTATTGGAGTTTAACACCATTTTCACAGCTAAGGTCATATCATGGCGGCAAGAAACGCATCCACATGTTTCCGGGCTTTCACAACCAGTACTTACATAAGGTTATTTCCAAATCCTTCAGTCCGTGTAGACCATTAATCAGTACATACATACTAATAGAGCCATTCTAATTTATAACATATAAAAGCTAGCAAATTCAGTAAAATTTTGAAAATCTGGTGACTTGCTTCAGAGCAACAGATATTAGAAGCAAATTCTGACAGACGAGGAGGCTTAGTCATCAATCCAAAGAGCTCCCATGAGCACTAGGTGCTTTAATAACTGTAAGCAGATCTAGGCAGAGTTATAATTCTCTGTACTTTTGGAATAAACTAAAAAAATCAGAGCTGAGATAATAAAAAAAATGTAATCCAAATTTCAAGTGAATACCCTTGATAGTTTTTGAGATATGAAACACCAAGTAAAATTTTCAAATCATACAAGGGCCATAACTGAGCAAGAAAAGAAGACTAAGATTACCCGTCCCTTTGAAATTGATTCATATTATCAGAACCCAACAATGCCTTAGACAGTGTACCCAATAAGACCCTTAGACTCTTCCCAACAAATAATCAAACTGTGTAAAAATCATATACATGTTATCGGAACCCAACTATGCCTTGGACAGTGTACCCAATAAGACCCTGAGACTCTCTCTCCAACAAAAAATCAAACTGTATAAAAATCATATACATGTTATCCGAACCCAACTATGCCTTGGACAGTGTACCCAATAAGACCCTTAGACTCTCTATCCAACAAAAAATCAAACTGTATAGAAATCATAAACATGTTATCGGAACCCAACAATGCCTTAGACAGTGTACCCAATAAGACCCTTAGACTCTCTATCCAACAAAAAATCAAACTGTATAAAAATCATATACATGTAATCGGAACCCAACAATGCCTTAGACAGTGTACCCAATAAGACCCTTAGACTCTCTATCCAACAAAAAATCAAACTGTAAAAATCATATACATGTAATCGGAACCCAACAATGCCTTAGACAGTGTACCCAATAAGACCCTTAGACTCTCTATCCAACAAAAAATCAAACTGTATAAAAATCATATACATGTAATCGGAACCCAACAATGCCTTAGACAGTGTACCCAATAAGACCCTTAGACTCTCTATCCAACAAAAAATCAAACTGTGTAAAAATCAAACTGTGTAAAAATCATATACATGTAATCGGAACCCAACAATGCCTTAGACAGTGTACCCAATAAGACCCTTAGACTCTCTATCCAACAAAAAATCAAACTGTATAAAAATCATATACATGTAATCGGAACCCAACTATGCCTTGGACAGTGTACCCAATAAGACCCTTAGACTCTCTATCCAACAAAAAATCAAACTGTATGAAAATCATATACATGTAATCGGAACCCAACAATGCCTTAGACAGTGTACCCAATAAGACCCTTAGACTCTCTATCCAACAAAAAATCAAACTGTGTAAAAATCATATACATGTTATCGGAACCCAACAATGCCTTAGACAGTGTACCCAATAAGACCCTTAGACTCTCTATCCAACAAAAAATCAAACTGTATAAAAATCATATACATGTAATCGGAACCCAACAATGCCTTAGACAGTGTACCCAATAAGACCCTTAGACTCTCTATCCAACAAAAAATCAAACTGTATAAAAATCATATACATGTAATCGGAACCCAACAATGCCTTAGACAGTGTACCCAATAAGACCCTTAGACTCTCTATCCAACAAAAAATCAAACTGTATAAAAATCATATACATGTAATCGGAACCCAACAATGCCTTAGACAGTGTACCCAATAAGACCCTTAGACTCTCTATCCAACAAAAAATCAAACTGTATAAAAATCATATACATGTAATCGGAACCCAACAATGCCTTAGACAGTGTACCCAATAAGACCCTTAGACTCTCTATCCAACAAAAAATCAAACTGTATAAAAATCATATACATGTAATCGGAACCCAACAATGCCTTAGACAGTGTACCCAATAAGACCCTTAGACTCTCTATCCAACAAAAAATCAAACTGTATAAAAATCATATGATCCGAACCCAACAATGTCTTGGACAGTGTACCCAGTAAAACCTTTAGACAAATTAACAGACAACCAAAAAATATTAAAATAAAAACACTTCTATAGAACCCAACAATCACATGGACAATAACCCAATAAAACCCATAGACTCACTACCAAACAAATAATCAAACTGTATAAAATCATATGATCCGAACCCAACAATGTCTTGGACAGTGTACCCAGTAAAACCTTTAGACAAATTAACAGACAACCAAAAAATATTAATATAAAAACACTTCTATAGAACCCAACAATCACATGGACAATAACCCAATAAAACCCATAGACTCACTACCAAACAAATAATCAGACTGTATAAAATCATATTATCCGAACCCAACAGTGTCTTGGACAGTGTACCCAGTAAATACTTTGGACATGTTACCAAACAACCAAAAAATATTAAAATAAAAAAATCATCTAAGACTGTGAAACCCAATAATGACATGGACTATTACCCAGTAAGACCCTTAGACTCTGTACCCAACAGAACAAGAGTTGTCCGCGGACAACGTAGTTCGCCTATACGAGAGCTTGTCACAAAAAAGAGTCAAAGGTCAAGGTCATTGGGTCAAAGGTCATGGTCTCAAGGTCAAGGTCATGGTACGTTGTATCCATATGTGAAATATCAAGGCTCTATCTATAATAGTGCATGAGATATAGGCCAGGTTAAAGTTTTTTTTTAAAAGAGGTCAACCTCCAAGGTCAAGGTCACTAGGTCAAAGGTCATGGTCCCAAATGAAAGGTCTTAGCAGGAGGTATCCATGTGTGAAGTATCAAGGCTGTATCTCAAATAGTGCCCGAGATATAAACCAGGTTAAAGTTTTTGAAGACGCAATGCGGACGCCAACGCCGACACTTAGGCTGCGACATTAGCTCCCCGGACATAAAGTCCCAGCTCGCTAAATATTAACCGAGTCTAAGGGTCTTATTGGGTACACTGTCCAAGGCATTAATGGGTTCTGATTAATCCGAGTCTTCTCTGATGAAAATTCGCTTCTTGATATTCTGATAACTATCATTTACATCAGAGCGCAAAGCTACTCCAAAACTTAAGAAAAGTTATGTCAGCATTTCATCGTCCGATTGTTTAAAATTATCTTAAACGCTATCCTTAAAAAGCCTTATGATTCCAATCAATGAACCATTTATTGTCGTGTCTGATGAAAAAATTAAGACCAAAAAGCATTTCTAAATTGTTTGTAAGCAATGTTTTGCAACAACCCCCACCTGAACAATCAGTGTTTACAGTGAACTGCCATTTTATGACCATGTGACGAGACTATGAATTAATGGTCTAAATATAGATTTATCCCCTGATTGGACCGATCTTATTTATAACGTTTGGGTTTAAGCAAGTTTTTCACTCGTGACAAGTTTAACAAAGTCAAAATTCAACAAAACGCCTGCAAGACGCGGTAAGTATGTTACCTGACAACAATGTAACAAGTTTCCTATCAATCCGCTGTATGCTTAAGTTGAAATCACTTTCCATTGAAGAACAATTTGATTTTAAATCGGACTACATTTTCATATTTCCAATATTGAAAGCCGCCATTTACATCAATATCAACTCGCACACGACCGCAATAGATGGACCAATCAGTATCGAGTAAAGTGACTAGTTTAAAGAGTCATCCTTTTTTCACGCACCTGCCGATAGGCAGCGCGCGCTTTTGGTAAACAGACGTTTGTACCTAGGCCTTTTATGGAAAAGCTCCACCCACTCGAAGGCGGTCACATGACTGTAAATTCTTGACCTATATATCTAAACGAGATTCGGTCACGTGATGTAACAAAACAATGGCCGCGACTCGAAATGAAAATCTGGGGTTGTCGAGATTCGAAAGTAATACTCTTTTAGCAAGCCGATTTGAATTGGAATTTTAGGTCAGGTATGACAAAAAATGTTTAATTGGTCTATACCCTATAGTGTTTTACCGAGTGATTGGATAGTAATAAACAAAAACAGACGATGAAATGCCGTCATAAATTCTGTCGCTGTTTTCATATGTTTTCGAATAGAAATGCAATCAGATGTAAATGAGCGTTAACAGAATATCAAAAGTGAATTTTCATCAGAAAAGACTCGGATTAGGTTCTGATTATATGATTTTATATAGGTTAATTTTTCTGTTGGGTACAGGTGGGTTTTTTTATTGACGATGACTGAAAAACCGGTCTCCTCATCCATTCCCACTCAGCCAAATTTTGAAATTGTCCAAATTGAAAGGATTTGAAGACTTAAAACATTCTTTTTGGTTTTCTGATAGGAGAGAAAACATTGTGGGAAAAGAGAAATTGCAGTGATTGTGCAATTTCTACCTTTTGTCAAAATGTTTTCCTTTGCCTTAAATGTCATTAAAACTAGGCTTTGAGTGGGAAAGGGTCAAAGGGGAACGAAGCCCTCAGCCGAAAATGAATATCGTGATTTTAAACCCTATCACTCTAAATCATACTTAAAGGTGTTATTTTACCACCCTAAAATGCCCCCCCCTTCACCCCCCCCCCCCTCAAAAAAAAATGGGCAGGGATTTCCCCCTATTTTGCATTTTCTTCTTTTTACCAAGGCTTTCTAAAGATATGGGCAAGACAGAAGAAAGAGGGAAGGTGGGGTAAGTGCAGTGGCTCATAACGACTGCAAGAGCCTTGACTAAGTGTCGGTGTCCAATGCACAACCTTTCCTCCTAAATTAACCTTAGATAGATATAAAAAGGATACATACTTCCAGACTTTGTGTGTTTTCTCTTCCACACTATGTTTTTCTTTCTGTTTTCTCCGATTCAACTCCACCCCCACCCCCCCACCCCCCCCCCCATTTCTCCTCGGATTTGCATTGAACTCAAGAATGATTTTTTTGGGGGCTCTAGATCCGGATTTCCTGATAAATCCTGAACTTTATCACCCCTGAATTTTTAATCAAAGTTTTTTTAAACAAACTGTACAAACAGTATTGTCCGATTTTAAGCATCATTCTTAAAAAATACGATCTACAGATTGTTACGACTATAGAATTAAAAAAATATTTCGTGGCAAGGATTAATACCGAATAAAATAGAACCATCGTTTCCAACAATGTCTGTTTAATCTTTTTGCTTCTTGGGTGGATATTGTTGAATTGTCTGCTGAACTGTATGTCACCATCATGCTTCAATATTTTGTCTTTGCAGCATTATAAAAACTTTGAAATTGTGTCTGACCGGCTGAATTTTTCATTAGCTCATTTCCCCCATCCAACCAATCAGGTAGCAGCCACAAAGTCAGTCGGTGCTATTTACGTCCCTGTCAACCATCTGAAAAAGTCAGAAAAACACTATTTGCACATGTACAGTGATCATAATTTTAATATTTACCACCTCACAATTGAACAATCAACTTTCAGGGTCCCTTTCACATCTCTGTGTTGCAACACTCTATTAAACTTTATAACTGATTTGCACTTGCAAAATTTAATGGCAAGAATAACATTTGTACTTGTTAACCCTTTCCCAAATAGCAGAAAATGAAATTATTCCAAACCTGCCAGTCACTGTAGATAATAATAAATAAAATCATATTGGGTCTACATGAATAATGAAGCACTTACTGTGTACATTATGGTACAAAATATTCAGAGAGAAAAGGTGAGAAAATGTTGATTTTCTGAATTCAAAATTTTCTTCTTTTCCTTCAAAGTTTTCTCACTTTGTCCTTTCTCATTCAAGGATGTTTCACACTGTCTTGTTTGTGAAAGGGTTAAATATGATCATTGAAATTGATAACATATTCTTTAAATAAAGATAAATCATGTTATAAGAGCCTATTCATAACTAATTGAAATATCCGAAATGCTGATAACATCCGGAATACGGCAACCCTTAAAAAACACACATTAACAACAAGCCTATTTTTTCATTAGCAGATTTCGGTAACCCCATATCTCAATGAGAAATTGTCTCGTATATCGTACATATTCGATGTTTTCAAAATGTCAATAGAAGCATATTAAAAAAACGATCGAAATAGTTATGTACGAAATATATCGGGGGCGGTTCCATTTACAAGTCCGTATTCTTAGCTCTCATAGCACTGCGTTGTGCAAATTTTTTACATACCTGTATCCGTCAATCAATTTTCCATCCCATTGTGTATGTTTGGAATACTAAATAAGTTGCAAGTCCGATTTTCCACCCATTGTTGTGATCGCCTATATGAATAACATTGAAGATTTGCGGCGAGGTACCAAGAAGTAGGTCACTCGAAACGAGAAATCCCGAGACTTACCGAGCATTCCCGGAAAATTCGCGAACGTTTTCATTGGCTAACGAATGGACATCGGGATCAATCGGAAGAAAATACAAACGTTTTCATTGGGTAACGAATAAAGCCCGACGCACGTCGTAAATAACCCTTCGTATATGATGCATGGTCTTGGACACTTATAGACATTTATTTAGACAAAATCGTGTCTGAAAAATTCATGGGTATTTTTCTCCAGCTACCCAAGATTGTTTTGTTGGACACAAAATCAAGCTTTATGGTCTTGGGTATACCCAACACCAAAAAAATACCCAACAAATGCCTCCGTAACTTACAAACTACCCAAGTCATGTTCTCTCGTTAACACGGACAGACGGACAGACAGACGGACAGACGGACGCCGACGGACAAAAAACGACCACAATAGCTCACCTTGAGCACTTCGTGCTCAGGTGAGCTAATAAGACATATCCAATCCAAGCTCCTGACCCTCTATATGTATTAGACAATCAGCCACCATGGTCTGTGTACCTTTTCCTAAACATGGTTTTACATTTTGTGACTAGCATTTTCCCATTTTGTCCCAATATTTATTATCATACAGTTCATACAGTTTTTCGAGACCAGATGTACTATGTACATAAGCTAATTCAAGCTTCTATAGGCCCTTTATTTCTTTTTTAGAGAAGAGGCAGCAAGTTTTACCTTACTGCTACCCACTCAATACAGCTGGGTAGACTGGGGCTGACAATTAAGTGTCTTGCCCAAAGACACACCTTACGCGGGTGGGGCTCGAACTCGTAACCACCGGGCTACAAGTCGAGTGCTCTAACCACTGCGCCACTCCGGCTGTCTATGCTATATAGCATATAAATTCTTACCTATTTTCAATATAAGATATATCTAACCCCAGCTCCTGGCCCTCAAGATGAATCAAACAATCAGCCACCATGGTCTTTAACAACATTACAGTCAGACTGTCTATCTTCAAACCAAAATGCTGAAACAATGAAACAAGAGGACCATGATGGTCCTATATCGCTCACCTGAACCTAAATGATATGAGCAACACTTTTGTTCAATTCAATTAATATTTATTACTTTAAGACTGAAAAAGAACTTATGGTCAATAAGGTTGTGAAAATCTAACTCATCCGAGATCTAAATTATGGTGCCAAACATTGTACAGGGCTCCAGATAAGAGGGGGTGGTGACTTTTCAAACTGCAATAATGCTGTCAGTGATCATCAAACCCTATGTTGTAGGTACTCATTTGTATCGTCTCGTCGAGACGATTCAAATGAGTACCCACAACATAGGATTTGAATTCGAAAAAACAATGTTAGTATGTCTTCAACTCCACTTATCTGTAACCTTGATTGTATCCAAGTTTTGTCTTGATTGATAAATAATTGTAGATTCTAGAGTATAAACAAGGTCGAAAACAGCCGAAAACAACAATTTTGTCAAATTGAAGGGCACAAAATGCTCGACTTTCTGATCAGATCAGACTGAAAATCAAACTCATATGAGATCTTATGGTTCCCAACATTGTGTCCAAGTTTTGTATAGATTGATCAATAATTGTAGATTCTAGAATGTAAACAAGGTCGAAACCAGCCGAAAATGGCAATTTTGTCAAATTCAAGGGCACATAACTCTCAACATTCTCGTCAGATCAGACTGAAAATCAAACTCATCCAAGATCTTATAGTCCCAACATTGTGTTTAAGTTTTGTCTTGATTGATAAATAATTGTAGATTCTAGAGTATAAACAAGGTCGAAAACAGCCAAAAATAGCAATTTTATCAAATTTAAGGGCACATTACTCTTGACTTTCTAATCAGATCAAACTGAAAATCAAAGTTACCTGATATCTTTTAGTCTCCAACATTGTGTCCAAGATTTGTCTTGATTGGTCAATAATTGTAGATTCTAGTGTGTAAACAAAGTCGAAAACAGTAAAAAACAGCAATTTTGTCAAATTCAAGGGCACAAAACTCTTGACTTTCTGATTAGATCAGACTGAAAATCAAACCAATCCCAGATCTTATGGTCCAAAACATTGTGTCCAAGTTTTGTCTTGATTGAATAATAATTGTAGATTCTAGAGTGTAAAAAAGGTTGAAATTGCAATTTTGTCAAATTCAAGGGCACGTAACTCTTGACTTTCAGATCAGATCAGACTGAAAATCAAACTCATCTGAGATCTTATAGTCCCCAACATTGTGTCCAAGTCTTGTCTTGATTGACCCTTTCCCACACATTGGTGCTTTTGGATGCCCCACAAAATAAAGGATTTGGAAAACATTGTGACAAGCAATTTCTTCATTACCCACAATGTTTTCTACCAAAAAAGACCAAAAAATGTTAAATTTTGTTCAATGGAACTTGTCGTCTGCAACACCTATGATTTTGGACTAGGCTAAAATTTTGTTGTTTGGTAATGTGATCTAGAGTGTAAATCTATTTATATCCTCTATCAAACTAGATAACTCTACTTATACTGAAGAGAAGTAGTGTCAGAGTTCCTTCCCTTAGATTAACTCTTTTTGAATACAGCAAAAAAGTGGCAATTTTGCCCAATTCAAGGGCACATAACTCTCATCTTTCTGGTCAGATCAGACTGAAAATTGACCTCATCCAAGATCTTATGGTCTCCAACATTATGTCCAAGTTTTGTCTTGATTGATCAATAATTGTAGATGCTAGAGTGTAAACAAACTTAAAAACAGCATTTTTTGACATTCAAGGGCAGATAACTCAGCACTTTCTGGTCCGATCAGGCCCATAATCGAACTTGTCCGAGAACTTATGATCGTACTTGTTTTGGCCAAGTTTGATCAAGATTGAGTAACTTTTGTGGATGCTAGAGTGTAAACACCCCAAATGTTGACGGATGGACGGACGCCGGACAAAAAGTGACCACAATAACTCACCTCGAGCACTTCGTGCTCAGGTGAGCTAACAACAATCAGTGAAGATCATAAAGATCAATCTTTGTTATCTAAGACAAAATGATTACATCACACATACTTAAAACAAGACGACCATGATGGTCCTAAATCGTTCACCTTAACCAAGATTATACGATACATAATTTTCTTTGAAACGATTAGCATTTGTGACTTTAAGACTCAAAACAAACTTTCGCTCACCCACTTTGTGCTCAGGTGAGCTAATAATGATACAAAATAAGATTAACAGCATTTTCTCCTTTTCTTTCAGTACTTTTCATGCTAAGAGATATTAGCACTGTGGCCAACCCTTATTACTTTTTGGAAAAGTTCATATCTAGAAATTGGCCACTTCAACTTAATAAAGGACATTTTTTTCTTAATTTCTCAGCTTATACTCCATGGATTTGACTTTTCCAAAAAGTCACATGGGTTAGCCACTGTGAATATTAATGACACACATATTTCCAACATTTCATCTGAATTTGGACCACCATCAAATTTCATTATTTAGAAAGGGGATAATATAATTCTAACCTGTAAGTATACAGCCAGTTTAGGCAATCCAAACTTTTTAGCAGATCCATTGCTGGTGGGTGATTGTGTCTGTCTGTCTTTTTGTCCATATGTATAGGCCTGTATTCGGACTTCTCCCATTCGTAGCACAACAGGTTGCCTGAAAAAGACACAGACTAGTTAGCCACACATGGACGCCTTTTGATTCCCTAAAAAATGCTTATGAAAACATCATGGAAAATGTAGAAATTGCTTGTGACAAGCAATTTCTTAATTTTCCACAATATTATCTAATTCAAAATGGAAAGATTTTTTTTTTTAAATTTCATAAACTTGTAATTGGTGTCTGCAACACCTATCAAATTGGAACAGTCCAAAATTTTGTCATTCTGGTAATAGGTTAGTAGACAATAAAAACAGGTTGAAGTTATACACACAATATATACTGAGAGGCAAAAGAAAGTATACACTTTTCTTTTGTCAATATCTCCATTTTTTCATCAAATCGGCTAGGAATTTTGTATAATTTGTTTCTAAGCATAGACCAATGATAAAATGTTTACAAATTTGACATGAAATTGCTTGACCATCCTTAATCTTGCTACATGCTGATTTTGCAAACTTTGCACGTCCAACATCAAATCTTGCTGTTAATCCGTATTTGATTTCTTTATTTCTTATCACAACAAATCACAAGCTTAAATTTTCTGAAACATTATAACACAAATTTTGGTGGCTGGCATAAATCGATCAATATGCCACTTTTTTGCATAAGGACCCATTTTTCTATGACGCTGCATGATATGAAAAAAAACATGGCACTTTAAACACTTAGTCAATTGACTAGGAACATTCAGTGCAAATTCAATCAAAATCTGTCAATAAATTTAGAAGGGGTTTTGACAGATAACTTGTTAACATCAAGTCCCCTTTTGCAATGACGCATTGTACTATGGAAAAGCACTTACAATTTTCTCATGGTACTAGGTGGCTAGGCACTTTCTGTGAAAATTCTATCCAAATCCCTTCATCAATGCAGGGTTGTGTCAACGTGAATGCTTGCATTAATTAATTGATTAAGTCCCCTTTCTCGATGGCGCTGTGTGATATGAAAAACCTTCGCAACGGAAAGAAGGACAGACAGACGGATGGACGGAGAAGGTTACATCAATAAATGTTCACCTTCGGTGGCGTTTAAAAATCGTACATAGTCTATAAATCATTTTCTCAGAAAATGTGAAAGAACTAGGGTGTATACTTATTTTGGCCTCTCGGTATATATTGTATGAGTTGGTCAACCTGCAAAGGGCGATCCTTTTGCCTAAATATTTTGTCGCTTGTCAGCAAAATCCTCGTAACTGCAGTTTGTTTCATACCTTTTTGTCATTTTGGAATGGAACAAGAGATGTTTTTAAAACATATATGCCCCCTCAAGGGCCTACCTTTGATGTAGGTCAAACTCCAAGGTCAATGCCACAAGGTACAAGGTCATGGTAAAATGTAAAAGGTCTTGGTAGGAGGTGTCCATGTGTGAAATATCAGGGCTGTAGGTGTAATACAACATAAGATTTAGGCCTGGTTAAATTTTTTAAAAGTACGTCAAACTCCAAGGTCAAGGTCACATTGTCGAAGGTCATGGTCCAATGTGAAAGGTCTTAGTAGGAGGTGTCCATGTTTGACATATCAAGGCTTGATATGTAATAGGGCATTAGATATAGGCCAGGTTAAAGTTTACTTAGTCTCTGGACAAGAATTAAGTTTGACAATCAACAAAGGGCAATAACTCCAAAATTATGATTTGCAGAGTAACAGTTCTTGTGCACTGCACATCTCCATAATAAGATCTATCCACCTATGAAGTTTTATAATTCTACTTTACATACTTTTTTGAGTTATGCTCCACACAAGAATCAAGTTTGAAAATCAACAAAGGGCAATAACTCAAAAATTATAATCTGCAGTGTAACGGTTCTTGTGCACTGCATCTCTCTATAATGAGATCTATCTATCTATGAAGTTTCATGATTCTACCTTACATACTTTTGGAGTTATGCTCCGGACAAGAATCAAGTTTGAAAATCAACAAAGGGCAATAACTCCAAAAATATGAATGGCAGAGTAATCGAAAGTCGTTGTGTCGACATCGGATGAGTCGACATTTTGGATAAGTCAAAGTGTTTGCAAAGTCCCAACTTTGTCCCTTCTTTGTTTCATATAAATTTCGACGTTTGTGTCGAGTTGGGAAAATCGCTGACTTCGGATGTGTCGAGCTTTTTTTGCCAGTCAGAATGGTAATTTCACTTTAGAATGACCTGTTCAGCTCGTTAACTGATCATCAAAAGTCACTAGGCTGTCAAACCCCCAATTGAGGAGATTTGCACATTTTCGAACAATAGGGATAAAAATCTTGATCAAAAGGTGTGAAAACTGTACTGATAGCATTCTGCTGTTGGTTCACCGTAAGATTGCACAGACTGTGAAAAATACACTTGAAAGAAAGGCTATTTCCATATGACGCTTGTTACACAAATTTTGTCAACAATAATAATTATAAGCATCCGTTTTCATTTTATCTGAAATATATGCATAATTCAACATCGTACAATAATTACATGTACACTGGTATATACGACCCCCCCCCCATCCCGAAGAGTCATTCAGGTAGTCATTTTATCCTTTTTATCCATACCCTGACATTCGCCAAAGACTTCCAAGGATACTTTCGATTTTTGATGGCTGGTGTTTGTGCCGAACTCCGGATAAGTCAAGCTATTTTCAGTGGCCCCAAAAAGTCAAAACAACGAGTTTCGACTGTACTCCCATTTACTTTGAAAGGGGGCATAATAAGGAGAAAGACTATGCTTCAGCTTCCTGTTCTACTCTCAGTTCTAATGTCTTACAAAATACCTAGCCTAATAATCATATAAATATTTTCACAAATTTTCTTTCATGATTGACCTGAAGTATGAATAACAAGATGTGTTTGTGAAACACAAATGCCCCCGAAATGGCCATTTTTGTAAAATGTTAAGTTTTCGTAGAGTAAAGGGTTGATAAGGGTTAACGGATGACCTTGAGGAAGGTCAAACTGCATGGAACAGATAGATATCATTTAAAGGAAGTTGCATACCAAATTTGAGCTTTGTATGTCAAATACTTTTGGAGAAAAGGCCAATGTTAAGTTTTCAGAGTAAAATGTTAAGTTTTCGTACAGTAAAGGGTTGATAAGGGTTAAGTGATGACCTTTTGAGGAAGGTCAAATTGCATAGAACAGATAGATATCATTGAAAGAAACTTACATACCACATTTGAGCTTTGTCTGTGGAATACTTTTGGAGAAAATGCCAATGTTAAGTTTTCATGTTAAGTTTTCAGACAGACAGACAGACAGACGGACAGACGGACGGACGGACAGATGGACGGACATGAGTAAAACAATATGCCCCCGATCTCTCGATACGGGGGCATAAAAATAATCCAAGATCTATAGCATTCGAGGCAAACATGATTCATATCAGCCTTCACATATATACAGTCTAATCAAGATCCATGTTGTTCCCCAATAGCTTCATTAGGTGTAGCAACTGTAAGGAACTAGAATGGGCCCTTAACCCTTTCCTGAACAACAAAATTTTGGGTGTTCCTATTCAACAGCTGCTGAAGACAGCAAAATGGATGTTGATAAAGATTAAATTTATGTGTGATATAGCATAGGAAATGTTGAGGCAAAAGGAGAAACTGCTGGTTATCAGCAGTTTCGCCTTTTGCCTTAATGTTTTCCCAAGCTTTTACTATCAGGGACGTCAAAACCAGGTCTTGTTTGGGAAAGGGTTAAAAGTGTGCATTTGACCACAGGCTGATCTAGAAACATAGTTTTCTAAAAGGCATTAAAGATCCCCTTTATCTAGAACAGATCCAAGCTCAAAAGGTTTAGAATAGATTAGTTACAAAAACCAGAGCTACAGAAAAGAGGGAGGGGGGGGGGGGGGGTGATTGTTTTTCAATAAGCAATATTTCACTCTTTGTTCATCAAACCCTATGTTGTGGGTACTCATTAGAATTGTCTCATTGAGACAATTCAAATGAGTACCCACACCATAAGGTACTCATTAGAATTGTCTCGTCCAGACGATTCAAAAGAGTATCCACAACATAGGGTTTGGAATTGAAATCTCAATGTTAGAATGTCTTCACTTCCACTTATCTGTGGCTCTGAAAACTTTACAGTGTCAGGGTTCTTCGCAGAATAATTCGAAGCAGTAGGGGCAAATAAAAATTGTGTCCATGCAATTAATTGTGAATAAAAACATAATGGGAAAAGAAGAAATTGCTCAATTTGAGCAATTTCTTCTTTTTCCATGATTTTTATACAGAATGGTCACATTTCAATGTATAAGAATGCATTGTTTATCAGTTTTTGACACAAATTACCTCTAAATGTCTCTATTTGGTGACCAGTTTGCAGAAATTAAGCTGTTGGTTACTTTCGAAGCTGTAGGGACATAACACTGATTTACATGAAGCTGTAGTGGGGCCGATACAGCTTATTAGGCTAGGGAGAACACTGAGTGTTTACCTGATAGCATCATTGAAGTAGCAGCTTGAAAGCCAGACTTTGTCTATCTAGTGGGGCCGATACAGCTTATTAGGCTAGGGAGAACACTGAGTGTTTACCTGATAGCATCATTGAAGTAGCAGCTTGAAAGCCAGACTTTGTCTATCTCCTGGAAGTTAAAAACAAACATTTGTAACCTGTCACACAAAAATAGCAATCCCAGAAGTCTATAAACCCAAGGTATGACAAAAAGACCAATCCAACCATAGGTCAAGTTCACAAATGAACATAAAATTAGGTAGAAAAACAATCTTGAATAACACAGTGGATAATCACGTGATTCAATATTTTCAAAAAATCTTCAATAATTTTGTTAATACTGCACCGATTTGAATTCGGTTTAAGGCAGAGAATGTGGACAGACGTAACACATTAGATAGACGTGGTTGATTTTTGAAAAATCAACTGATAAAAAAGTTATTGAAGATAAACCAAAATTTTGGTTTATCTTCAATAACTTTTTTATCAGTTGACTTTTCACAAATCCAACACGTCCAGCTTATTCCTGGAATTTTCCCATCTTCTCTGCTTCAAACCGAATTCAAATTGGTCAAGTATTAAAAAAGATATTGAAGATTATCGGAAATTCTGAGTCATGTGATTATACACAGTGAATAAGAAAATTATCTCTGAGCAGTAATATCTAGTAAAATCTGTGTAGACAGTGAAAACTGACCCGGGACTATACTGATCACTTTTCCCACATGTTCCCCTTTCTCAAGACAGGTCACAGTTAAGAAAATTAGGTACATTCCACAATTTCTAAGAATCCAGCAAAATTTGTACTTTGCACAAAGCCTATCAAATGGCTAAGTATAGCGAAGTTAAGATTTCATTGCTCTTTATTTGGACATAAAATAGTGAATCTACAACAAACCTATAGATCTATAAGTGTATTTAAATTCATATGTGTTTTTGTATTAGATAGAGACTGTATAGAACATTCTACACCAAATAAACATTAAAATGCCCGAAGCACATTCAATGTTTATATCGCATAGAATTTACTAAACACGCTATGTCTGACTTAGATTTTGCTAGTGGTTCATTTGGAATGGGGGCATGGCTATGTACAAACGTCACATAAAGTAGCCACAGTCTCGTTTATGCGAAATATAGCGGCAAAATTTTAAAATATACCACAATTTCATTGGTCCAAAGAGTAGTTTGAACACTTACTCAGAATAGAGCTGCACTGAGCTATAGAAATGATATTATTCCTGAAAAGTTATGTACATGACACAATATTTACTCTTTTGACTTCATCATTGATAACTATGGTCATTTTGTGGAAGGCTCCCAACCCAGTTTGAAAGTAGCTGCATCAAGACTGTATTTTCATACAGTAAAAGGTGCAAATATCATATCTAGACTACATTCAGTTACATTAACCCTTTCCCAAACGACAAAATTTTAGGGTGATCCAAATTCAAAGATGTTGCAGACGACAATTTGTAGTGATTGAAATCTAAATTTTTTGGATGTTTTTGTGTAGAAAACATTGTGGGAAATGAAGAAATTGCTTGTCATAAGCAATTTCTTCATTTTCCACAATGTTTTCCCAAGCCATTTTTTTGTAAGGCGTCAAAAAGCATCAATGTGTGGGAATGGGTTAAGCTCACAAAACTATATAGATCGTTTGCAAAGATAAAATAAAATGCTTACAACTTTGAGTCCTTCATTAATAACAATGATAATTTTGTGGAAGGCTCCTAACCCCACCCTGTCTATCTTCACCAGCACCCCGCTCCTCTTCTTGATAACATATTGTAGAACAATCGCAAATATTCTGAAAATACAAGACAAGCCATTACAACTTTGAGTCCTTCATTAATAACAATGATAATTTTGTGGAAGGCTCCTAACCCCACCCTGTCTATCTTCACCAGCACCCCGCTCTTCTTCTTGATAACATATTGTAGCACAATGGCAAATATTCTGAAAATACAAGACAAGCCATTAAAACTTTGAGTCCTCCATTAATAACAATGATAATTTTGTGGAAGGCTCCTAACCCCACCCTGTCTATCTTCAAAAGTACTCCACTACATATCGAAGCAAAATGGCAAATATTCTGAAAATACAAGACAATACTGACAATGACAACATTTGAAATACACAAGTACACTATTTGTACCTGGTACCGATTGACAATTAACCAATGCTGCTGCAGACAACAAAATGGATAATTAACAAGATGTGTTTGTTCAACAAAAATGCCCCCGAAATGGCCAATGCTAAGTTTTTGGACAGACAGACAGACAGATGGACAGACGGACATGAGTAATACAATATTCCCCGATTTATCTATAAGGGGACATCAAAAGATAGAATCTATGTACATATATAGCACAGAAAACATCTAGATAAAAGAAGTAAATGTTCAATTTCAGCATTTTCCTCTTTTACCTCATTTTTTTCCAAAAACATCTACCGGTATATCTATCAGGGACGTCAAAATTAGGTACTATTTGGGAAAGGGTTTACACATATATAATAACCAGCAGAAGCATGAAAAAGATAACTCTATAAAAAAGTCTAACTTAACACTATTTCCCAAACAGCAAATCAGTTACTGCACAACAAGGCCTTTTGACTTGCTGACAAGAAAATGCTTGGAAAACACTGGAAAATGAAGAAATTGCTTGTGGCAAGCAATTTCTTCATTTTCCTCAATGTTTTCTAACCCAAATAGATCTAGGAAATATCTTTAAAATCCTATCAACTATTTTCATCTGCAACACCTTTCAAATTGGAACAGTCCAATTTTTTGCTGTCTGTTAATGGGTTAAACATCCCCTCTGAATGTGAGTTGTAGACTACGAATAATTGATGTCACAGGGGAGATAACTTGTGTATGTTAAAGCATAGAAAATATTGAAGGAATATGAGAAATTCTAAAGTATGTCTTCTTTTCTCTCAAAGTTTTCCCAAATTAATTCTAAATCAGGTTTTCAAACCAGTTCGTTTTTGGGAAAGGGTCATCAAAGCCTCATCAAAGATTGTCATAACATGCATGTCCAAAGCAAGGAAAGATGATAAAACTGCCTTTGATAATCAGGTACAAAGGCTAATGAGCAATTATTGGCTGGGTTTATATGATCCATTACAACTAATTGTCATTATACAGAGTGTCCAAAAAAAAACGGAACCCTATTTCAAAGTCAAATATTTTAAAGCGAAAGCACAGAATCTAATTTTTGAATTCGCAGTACTAAATATACACTATTTTTGCATATGTTCAAAATTTCACTTCAAAATATGTATTGGTTCAAAAGTTATATGAAATTCAAGGGCAGATCCAGAAATTTTTTCCAGGGGGGGTCCAAGACCAAGATTTTTTTTCCAGGGGGGGTCCAAGCTCAAATTATGGCTTAAAATGCAATAAATATGTAACGTCACACTAAATTTATATAGTCAAAATTTAATTTTTGGCCAATGCCAGGGGGGGTCCAGACCCCCCGACCCCCCCCCCCCCCCCCTCTAGATCCGCCCATGAAATTTAATAAAGACACTAAAAAACCGTATTAACACGAAATTGATTTTTGCGTCTTGTTTGTTCGTAAAAGCGCACTGACGGTCAACTGTTGAGTTCTTTACCGTTGTACAAGTATGTACCAATTTTCTCAAAATTTATTACTACAAAAGTGTCGCATGTGCAAATTGAGTCCGTAAGGTGGTTGTTTGAAATAATTTTAACCCTTTCCCAGACCACAAAAAGTTAGGGTGGACTGGATTGAAAGCTGTTGCTGATGACAAAATTGACGCTGATAAAGACAGAATTTGCATAAAATACTGCACAGAAAATATAGAGGCAAAAGGAGAAAATGTTGGTGATCATTATTTACTTCTTTTGTCTTAGTCCGGCAGAAAAATGGCATTTTTTGACCGAACCTGGATTTGAATACCATAGAAAATGTTTTTGTTGTTTCTGAAAGCTAACATGTTGTAGTTTTGAAAAATGGCGGGTATTAACCGGGTACCCTTGAGCAATTCTCAAAAATCAAGATGGCGTCCAAGATGGCGGATTATGAAGTTTTAGGTTTGAAAAAAAACATCAAAAGTGTTCTAAAATCGTCTTTGAAATGGCAATTACTTATTTCATTTCATTCATGTGAAGTGCTAAGAGCGTCTTAGATGTTTAGTTTATATATTTTAGTGAAATTTGTACCAGAATATAGCGTTTTTGCACTATCTTACCCCACCCACTACATTTAGCATAGGAAAAAATCTTCAAAAATGTACAACAATTCACTATTCATTCAATTTTGTAAAAAAACACTCAAGAAAATAAAACTGCACAATAAACTAAAATTTTAAATGATATAGTGTTTTTGAGAACTTGAAATGACTTCCAGAATGGCCGCCTTTTCAAATTACTCTGTAAGACTTGTACATCTTTTTTACACATTTTCTAACGGTTTGTAAACAATTTATACAGGGCTACAGATTACAGGTTGTATTGGCTTTTTACAATGCAAGATATCTCTTAATGTTCATAAAACCCTATTGTGTGGGTACTCATTGTTTTCTACAGACAAATGAAATGAGTACCCACAACATAGGCTTTGGATTTGAAATTGAAAAAAAGAAAATGTCTTTGCGCTCTCTTATCTGTTTACAATATCCATGAAAAAGTAATTTCGTCCTTAATAAAAGAATGATTTTTTTTACAAAACGAGTCAATTCCAAACGACCAGGTCGGTAAGAAAATGGGGGGGGGGGGGGGGGGGGGCAGGGAGTTGGCCAAAATGCCGAAATTTCCTTATTGTAAACTGACAAGTTAAGGAAAATGCATTCAAGCCTCTCCAGTATTCAGACACTGGCCTGCATGGACAGGGGCTTAGCCCCCCCCCCCCCCCCCCCATATGAATTTGCTTCTTATGGGCTTGAAGCTGCAAGGTCATATCAACTTACCATCTTATCTTCTACACCCATTGGAAAAAAACTAATTGAAATCATTACTCATGCCATTACTTTCCTTGATACAATTTCATTAAATGGTCTTAAGACATCTTATAACAATATGTGCTCAGCAAACAGAATGATATGAAAAATAATTTGTGACCCGTAATGCTTAAGGGACCCTGTGGAAAGTCAATAAAACAAAATTCAAAATAAGCAGACAACAACCAGTGTTAAATTTGGGAAATGTATGTATATAATAAGGTCTAGATCCAGAAAATTACCTTTCGGCGAAAAGCTTAGATGCTAGCCAGTCTACGCGGAGTGCGTAGTCTGACCAAATTCTATATTTTTCACACTTCCCAGATGATCTCTTTTGTGACATGTCACAACTTTGCCTCTTAATGTATATATTGACAGTAACTGCTTGATGTATATTTAGTGCACAAATAAATTTAACGTCTTAGTGATCACAATTTAGTTATTTTAAGTACTTGTTTGGCTTTCATTCTTAAGCCATTGTAAATTGATTGAATGTTTAAGTAGCCATATCAATTGTGTTGATTTTCAGGAGGTAAGGTAAAGGTGCCTGAAACACTACTTAAGGTTACACAGAACTGGTTCTCTTTGAAATCGAATTAATTTAATCTTTACCTAAAATCCTAGATACATAACGTTTTCATGCATCTTTATACGTCAATTTTATCTCATAATTGTAACAGCTATGACGACATTGTCTATTTTGTGAATCATTTAAAGTTGCTTGTTGCAGTCTATTACCAGCAACGACTGATATGTTGGACCAGTACAAGCACTGTTTGATAGATGCCGGTATAATACTCGTGATCAACCGTCACCTTAAATGAACCAGCTAGAGCAGACTGAAATCAAGTCAATCTAGGCAACGATTTAAGGTCTACTCTGCAGAAAACAAATTATTGGAAACAGCATGTGTTGTGTACGCAATAAGGAAAGTGGTTAAGGATGCTTCTTGGCGGGAAAACGATCCCTGACTTCTCATCATACCGAGAAAATATGCAGTAAATGTCTTGTGTCACTGTGATGACTTCATCCTAAACTTGTGTTTGTTTCAAAGTGAACGAATGCCTATGTATGCAACCATTTAGTTGCAATTGACATAGTTCTATAGAAAATGTTTGGGTGCACTAAAATTTGCTTTGTGGTCTTTGAAAGAACCAGCATTTGAATTTACAGGAATTTAACCCAAATGATGAAGGTCGTCTTATAATGTGTTCAAAAGTAGCCTTTCAGAGTTGACAAAGAGTTTATTTTCAGTCGTGGATATTTATCAAGCGATCATAAACCTTTATTGTCAGGATTGTTATTGTCATAAAATTCGAAATATCCATGCTTCTTATCAGAGGTGGTTTAAAAAAGAGTTATTTACAATGAATGACAGACGTCGCATCTAGTGTGCAGCAAATCCATGGGTTGTTTTGCAAAGAGATTAGAGAGGGAAAGACGCGTTCTTCTGTCTGATATTATGGTAAAACATATCAAATTTGTATTAATATGATTTGCTTAAGTCTGTTAGTTGCGGTTCTATTAAGATTGAGATGAGTTTCATATACTGAAAATTGGAGTGGGTGGGGTAAAATATAGGATCTCTTCTTTTTTTCTGTATGTAAATAAGGAATGCATTAAGCTGCTGGTGCTAGTACATTAACATGTATTCACATATATGTACGTCGTATATGTTTTTATATATCATTCTAAAAAAATAATAGACAACCAAAAGACAATACACTGTACTTGTTATTTTTGTAAGAAATCACATTTTTCGCCATTTTTGGGTGCCAATTTGAATTCTTAGAGACGCAATTTTGCCTGACTTATCATTGCGAATATTTAATTTCATAATTTTGATAAAAATCAGAGTATTTATTTCAGTAGATTAAAGCAAATGTTAACAGTATTATGTGAAACTTTATTTTTCAATGTTAAATGAGGTGGGTGGGGTAAGATATTACAAATTTACCAGATATTTGTAGAAATACCACTTTATATTGAAACGTTCACTGTTTATTTGCATTACAGGTACTTTCTTAACATTTCTGGACATGTCCTAACAATTTTATGTCATAAATGTATCCATTTGATCAGATATATGATCCATGTTCCATGGCATTCGGCCATCTTGGACGCCATCTTGATTTCTAAGAATTGCTCAAGGGTACCCGGTTAATACCCGCCATTTTTCATAACTACACCATGTCAGCTTTCAGAAACAACAAAAACATTTTCTATGGTATTTAAATCCAGGTCAAGTGCTCTTTCTGCCGGACTATCTAAATACTTTCTCAAGCTGATTCTCTCATGGATGTCAAAACCAGGTCTTGTTTGGGAAAGGGTTAAAGTACTTTGCATGTGAGCGCTGACAGACATGTTGTAGAGTGATAAAATAACTGCATATGATTACATGTATTATGAATCTTTGATACACTTTGATATTTTGTTTGTATTCATTTTTTGTTTTGGTTACACCGCAGCTCTACTGTAACAGTTTATTTGTTAGCGGTAAAGATGAAACAAATATGCACTATTGTAAGTAAAATGTTTCAATATCACTTTTGTATTGTATTAAACAATTGTGAACAGTCTAGTGTAGGCGAGTGCTGCGAACGGAAAGATCGATATCATGTTAAAATGGTTTTCCTAGCGCATTCATTTGAATGCCAATATTTTCGAGACTGACAAATATTTTTCAACCAAATTTTAACTGCTGATAGAAAACTGTCGTTTCTATTGCAAATTTAAATTTGGTGGAGACACATTACTTGATACCTGAGCAATTCACTTTCAAAAATGGGTTCCGTTTTTATTGGGACACCCTGTACATATTCCCAATGTGGACCCATAAAGTAACACCTTTTGACACAACTTATAGTCAAAAGGCCTTAAAAACTTTGAGACAAAAGAAGAAAATGCCGGTAACCAGCATTTACTCTATTTGCCTGAATATTTTTTTTTGCTACATTCAACATAAATACTATCTTAATAAATCAGCATTCATTGTGTCATCTGCAACAGATTTTTAACCCATTCCCACTCAGTAAGGTCTTTTGACGCCCTGCAAGATATAATGGCTTCAGAAGACATAAAGGAAAATGAAGAAATTGCTTGTGACAAGCAATTTCTTCATTTCCCACAATGTTTTCTGCACAGAAAGGCAAAAAAATATTAACTTTTATTCACTTGAAATTGTGGTCTGCAACATCTTTAAATTTGGATAGGTGTTAAATTTTGCCGTCTGGTAATTGGTTAAATTGGACCATGCTAATGTTTTTTTCATATGAGAAAGGTTTATGATCAGCTACAAAGATTAATGATCAACCCCATTTTGGTTGATTTTACATCATCTATTGCCGGGGACATCCCAGTTGGTCTAATCCCATTTGGTCTAAAATTCAAATTTCCCATTTCGTCTAAAACAATTATTTCAAGAAATTTCCATTTTCTTCTAAAAATATTTTCTCAGTTTGTCTAATATACATTTATTTATGCAAGTATTAGGCCTATAGATCCTAATTGTTTAACAAAGTCTTTTTATTTAAACCTTTCCCAAACGACAAAAAGTTAGGGTGGTCCAATTTGAAAGCTGCTGCAGACGACAAAATTGATGATAATAAAGTCATGATTTGTGTAAAATATGGCACTGAAAATATTGAGACAAAAGGAGAAACTGCTGGTTATCAGCAGTTTCTTCTTTTGTTTCAATGTTTTCCCAAGCCTGTTCTATTAGGGACGTCAAAACCAGGTCTTGTTTGGGAAAGGGTTAAGTATTTCAGCACATGAAACAATGTCTGAAAAGTATTAGAAAAAATGGGAATTTTTCGTCTAATCCAATATTTTTATATATTAGACGAAATGGGATTAGACCAACTGGGATGTAACCCTATTGCCAAACATCATATCAAAAGATGTGGCAGACAAAAGCTAGATTATATCGTCGGTGCTATGACAAAATGGTGTAATAAAAATTTTGCTCGAACACCATTTTTTTCAGGAGAGCCAAAAACGTTTTTGCCGTTTTAAAAAATGTTAAAAAATACGCCGTCAAAATTGCGTAACTCACTATTACTCTCGTGTAAATTTGTCTACGTATAACGCCATTTTGTCAGCTAAATCGAGTTACGCAATTTTGTCACATGATAATTGAAAGGGTTCTAATAGGTGTAGAAAAACGCCGTTTTGACAGGATATGCGCTCCTACATACTTAGTAGAAAGCATTTATAAAAAAAAATTGACAAAATGGCGTAACTAATTTGTTACGCCATTTTGTCATAGCACCGACGATATATTCAAGTTGGAAAACTCAAATACATGCAAAAACTAAGCTTGATGTCTTGAATGGGCTTACCATGCCGAACATTGATATTTTTGGTTATTTATTTTTCCCAAAGTGCAAAATTTTAGACAGCTCCAATTTGAAATCCATTTCAGACGTAACAAGAGTTGTCCGCGGACAACGTAGCTCGCCTATACGGAAGCTTGTCACAAAAACAGCAATTTTTTTAATAGTAGGTCAAACTCCAAGGTCAAGGTCACAAGGTCAAGGGTAATGGTCCCAAATGAAAGGTCTTGTCGAGATGTATCTATGTATGAAATATCAAGGCTGTATCTCTAATAGTGCCCGAGATATAGGCCAGGTTAAAGTTTTTCAAAAGTAGGTCAAAATCCAAGGTCAAGGTCACTAGGTCAAAGGTCATGGTCCCAAATGAAAGGTCTTGTCGAGATGTATCTATGTATGAAATATCAAGGCTGTATCTCTATTAGTGCCTGAGATATAGACCAGGTTAAAGTTTTTCAAGTGTAGACGGGACGGGACGCGACGCTGACGCCGACGCCGATACTAGGGCTGTGACATTAGCTCCCCGGACATAAAGTCCCGGCTCGCTAAAAATTGATATAGATAATGGTGAGATTTGTGTACACTATGCTTAGAAACTATTGAGGCAAAAGGAGAAAATGTTGTTAGTCAATATTTTCCAATGCCTTTTCCATCATAGACCTCAAAACCAGGACTTGCTTTGAAAAGGGTTAACCCATTCCCACACATTGACTCTTTTTGACTCCGTAAATGATAAAAGCTTTGAAAAACATTGTGAAAAATGAAGAAATCGCTTGTGACAAGCAATTTCTTCATTTCCCACAATGTTTTCTACCCCCCAAGATAAAAAAAAATCTTTATCATTCACTTGAAATTGACATCTGCAACATTTTTGAATTTGGGGAAGTTTAAAATTTTGCCGTCTGGTAATGGGTTCAAGAAGCCATTTAATATTTGGTAAGAAAAATTTGTTAAGTATCATTCAAACGACAGTAAGCATCTTCGAAGATTCTGAAGCATTCTTTCAAATTCAATGACCTAGTTCGCAATAAAATTAGAATAGTGTTCACTAATATTTTCAAATTGAATTAGAAATTTAGTAGTAAACAGTTTCATGGTGGATAATCATGTGATACAACAATTTCAGAAAATCTTCAATAATTTTGTTAATATCATGGGACCGATTTGGATTCGGTTTGAAGCAGAGAAGGTGGACAGATGTCACACATTAGATGGACATGGTGGATTTTGGAAAATTTTGGTTGATCTTCAATAATTCTTTAATCAGTTGATTTTTCAAAATTCCGCAATGGCCAGCTTATTCCCATCTTCGCAAGCCAAGGGTGACATCTACGACGTAACGTCGTTTCTGTATTCACCCTTGGCGGTTTAGTCCGATTTTCTTGGTCTCCTGGAAAGCGTTTTCATTGGTTCCAGCATGGTCTCGCTGGAACCAATCAGATTGTCTACTGATACATTTGTTATTAGTAACCAAATCATGACAACGGGCGGGAAAATGCATTGCATTTGCAACTCAAAAATGCGAAGATGGGCGATTTTTCCTAAGAATTTCACTGCTAAAGACAGGAATTCCCTAACTTTAATCGACGAATTTTATTATACTTTCGACAATTCGACAAAAAGCAGCTAACTTTTACATAATCCGCATGACGTATGACGCAAAAGACAACACGCGTTAATGACGTCATCAATAATGGACGTAAACAACCAGCAGAACAACCGCTAGGCGGCGCTTCGCGATTTCAAGAAAATCGGACTAAATCCGCCAAGGGTGAATAAAAACGTAGGTGGGTTCAACCTTGGCTAGCGAAGATGGCTTATTTCTGGCATTTTCCCTCCTCTGCTTCAAACCAAATTCTTATTGGTCAAGTTAAGTATTGACAAAAATATTGATTTTTTCTGAAATTCTGAGTCTTGTGATTAACCACTGTGAGTTTTGGGTATTTGTGCCAAGATGCTATGATTCATTTGCTTTTAACCTAGATTAGCACACTGCAAAATTTTAGACTGTTCCGAATTAAAAGATGTTACAGACAACAATTTTCAAGTGAATCAAATGCTATATTTTTATCTTTCTGGGAAGAAAACATTGTGGAAAATGAAGAAATGGTAACATCCAAATTGGTCTACTCCCATTTTGTCTACTGTTTTTTAAGTGCATTGAGTCCCAATTCGTCTACTGTCCAAACTCTTCTACTTTCATGTCAAATCATCAATAAACAACATTATTTTTGTTTTAAGAAAAGAAATTAAGTCAATATAATTCACAAATGAAATAAAAATGCAAACATTTTGATAAAAATCATATAATATCAAATTAATATACAAACTATAGAAAAGTAGACGAAATGGGAATTATGTCCAAAATAGTAGACAAATTGGGAGTAGACGAAATGGGATTAAACCAAAGAATTTGCTTGTCACAAACAATTTCTTCATTTTCCATGGCCTTCATTTCGTGCAGCATCAAAAGGCTTCATTATGTGGTAATGGGTTAAAACAAGAGCTGTCAGAGGACAGCAAAGAACATCCATCAAGATTTAGTGCTGGATAGTGAAAAAAAAATCTTAGTCCAAAAAGTATTAACCCATTACCAAACAACAAAATTTTAGCCTAGTCCAAACCCATAGGTGTTGCAGACGACAATTTCAATTGAACAAAATTTTACATTTTTTGGTCTTTCTTTGCAAAAAACATTGTAGGAAAGGAAGAAATTGCTTGTCACAAGCAATTTCTTCATTTTCCACAATGTTTTCCAAAGCCTTTATTTTGTGGGGCGTCCAAAAGCGTCAATGAGTGGGAAAGTATTTAAATCCTCAGAACGAAATGTCAAAGTATTGAATCTTTGACAAGAAGCTGATATTACCGTAATATGATCACAGAAGCATGTGCAAAATTTAAAAGCAATAGCTCTATCAGAAACAAAGTTTTGAGAGATATACAACAGATGCATGTAAAAGCTTCACTATAGTATTAGGGCAATGCTAACATCAACACCAAGTGATCAAAATACTGGTCAATAGCCCCTCAATTCTTTGAATAGTAGAGCTAAAAATCCTGATATAAGCCAAAATACGAAGAAAAATATTTAAAAGATTCAGACAGATAATGTCTAAGAATTTTGCAACAACATAAATGGTGAATCCTTTCAAATCCTCTCCATTTGCATGGAGTATTCAGAATGGCCTAGAAAATGTGAACAAGACATGTAACAGTGTTCTCCACGGGCAAATAAGCTGTATCAGCCCCTCAAAACACCTTCAAGTAAATCAATGTAATCCCCCTACAGCTTCAAAAAAATGCCACAACTTAACCCTTTCCCAAAAAACAACAATTCAGGGTAGTCCAATTTGGGAGCTGCTACAAATGACAAAATTGATGTTATTAACCCTTTCCCAAACGACAAAATTTTAGGGCGGTCCTATTTTAAAGCTGCTGTAGACAACAAAATTGATGTTAAAAAGGATGAGATTTGTGTACAATATATCACAGAAAATATTGAGACAAAAGGAGAAACTGCTGGTTATCAGCAGTTTCTTGTTTTGTTTCAATGTTTCCCCAAGCCATTTCTATTAGGGACGTCAAAACCAGGTCTTGTTTGGGAAAGGGTTAAAGATAGAATTTGCGTAAAATATTGCACAGAAAATATTGAGGCAAAAGGAGAAACTGCTGGCTATCAGCAGTTTCTTCTTTTGCCTCAATGTTTTCCCAAGCCTATTCAATTAGGGACGTCAAAACCAGGTCTTGTTTGGGAAAGGGTTAATTTCTTCAGATGGTCACAAAATAGAGCCATTAATAGGCATTTCAGGTCAAAATTGATAAATAATGCATTTTTACAATAGTATTGTCCACCCAAATTAACCCGGGACAACTTATTTTTTGTGCGCTAAGTCCGTTAGTTGAGCGTCTTAACAAAACATTGCCGAAGTAGGGTCATTACATATGCAGATGTCCCCAGTTAATCTTGCTGGACAATACGAGATTTGTAACAACACCAACAGTTTATTATAGTATAACAGTATAACCTGACTATTTTTGGTACAAAATTAATTGCCATTTTAATTTGATTTATTGTCTTCTATCACGGTGGGGATTGTGCATGATGGGATGGATAACGAATACGGGGTATACGGACAAAATTTGCCTCGCTTCAGGTAAGAAATTGTGCAATAATTTTCTTATTTCTACTCCAATTTTCAAGCGGTTTGTTGCATGTACCCCGCATTAGTGAGCTCTTTCCTTGGATATATGACTTGTTTGTAGAATCTTTGTACTTTGTCCACAAATTGATCCCAACTGACCAGAAAAACGACAAAAAAATCAGGCCCTTTTTCTAGTCGGTTGGGATCGGTTTTTGAGAAAAGTACAGGGAAGTTCAAGATAAATAATGCATCTGAGAAAAGGGCTCAGTAAGACGGAGTACATGCAACAAACCGCATGAAAATTGACGCAGAAATAAGAAAGTTATTGCACAAATTCTTACATGAAGCGTGGTTAATTTGTCCGTAGTCGTTACCATTTCACTTTCTGGTCGGTTGGGACAATATTTCGGAAAGAGTATCATAAGTTATCTAATATGTCATACATCCGACAAAAGAGCTCGATAAGGCGGGGTACATGCAGCAAACCGCTTGAAAATTGATACAGAAATAACAGAGTTATTGCAAAATGTCTTACCTGAAGCGAGGCGAGTTGGCATCAAATTTTGTGCAAAACATAGACTGAGTTTACCGTTATATTTTGATAAACCGTCGGTGTTGTTATAACATCTCTTAACTACGGTTTGATTCAAGCCGTAGTTACGAGATTTTATAACAACACCAACGAAATACTATTTATTTGTCCGAAATTACTTCACTGTTTACTTGATAAAATCGTTCCCTATTGTCGGTAGTCGTTATCCATCCAATCATGCACAATCCCCACCGTGTTCTATGGTACCCTTTCTGTGCTGGTTTTGAAGTCCCTATGGTGATTTGAGAACTATTGAGGGGAAATCAGTGATTGCTGACGACTAGCATGTTCTTATTTCCCTTTGAAAATGTCCACCGAATATAAATAGAAGCTCAAATTGCTTTGACAATTATAGCTCAAAGTTTATATTGTCCACCCGAATTAACCCGGACAACTTAATTTTTGTGTGCAAAGTCTGTTAGTTGAGCGCCTTAACAAAATATTGGCGAAGTGGGGTCATTACATATGCAGATATCCCAGGTTACGGTAATCTTGCTGGACAATAAAGCAATAATTTGTTATTTTACAAAACATAATGTGAAAAGAGCAAATTGCTCAAATTGAGCAATTTCTTCTTTTCCTGTTATGTTTTTATTCACAATTATTTGCATACACACAATGTGTTTCAAGTTTTACAGATACTTATATGTCATGATATGACCCTAAAGCTTCAAATTATTCTGCAGAGAACCCTGTGTAATTATAATTATGTAATAAAACTAATGAGACAGACTAGTATTACTGTATAGTATTATTGTTTAGTCACTTCAGTCCTACAATTTATCAAAAGCGTCCTTATGAGCCATTAACTACAACTACAAGAACATTACAATGATGTTGTTGACTAAATCCATAACATGATTTAGCTCATTAATGTTCATCATTCAACCCTTTACCAAACAACAAAATTATAGGGTGGTCCAAATTGAAAAATCTTGCAGACGACAATTTCAAATGAATGAAATTTCTATTTTTTGGGTCTTTTTACATTTAAAACATTGTGGGAAATGAATAAATTGCTTGTCACAAGCAATTTCTTCATTTTACACAATGTTTTCCAAAGCCATTGTCAATGTGTTATAGAGCGTCAATAGGCGTCACTGTGTTGTAATAGGTTAACCCTTTCAAAACGACAAAATTTTAGACTGGTCCAAATTCAAAGATCATGGATGTTGCAGATGGCAACTCCAAGTGAATGAAAAGAAATTTGATTTTCTTATTGGGGTTATTTTACATAGAAAACATGGAAAATGAAGCGATTTCTTCATTTTCCACAATGTTTTCTCAGGTCTTATCTTGTGAGAGAGTCAAAAGGTGTTACTGTACTACAGTAATGGGTTAACCCTTGAAATCCTAAAACTGCAAATTCATGACTTGAAAACTTCTCAAATTTGAAAGCTACTGCAGATGACAAATTGGATGCTGATAAACATTGGTTTAAACTTTGCACATCACTCAGTCTCGCTTAAGTGCGACAAAGTCAACCCGAAAAGGCCGATTTTTCAAGTTTCTAGTATTGTACTTTGGGTTTAAAATTTTGAAACTATAATATGTTGCTGACATGAAAATACATTATTACGAGTACAACTTTCCTAGTTTTTTAGATATGCTGTTGACAAAATGAGCACTGCCACCATTTGCAGACACCATTTTCGAGACACACCATTGAAGTTAAAGAAGAAATACAGAATATTTTGACGACAGTACATGGGCTATCTAATCTTCTTTGCACGCATGTGTGAATTAATAACTTTTATCAAACCTAAGTCATATTTTAGCGTAAAATATAAGGAGTAGATGTTTATGTTCTTAATAAATGTGGACTACCATGGAGGATGCTTTAGTAATCAAATAATGTAATTGAGCGTCATAATAATCAGATATAAAATACTTAAACGAAACCTGCCCTTGAGAATATATACAACAAGAAATCCAAGTCAAAACTATGTTCGTATATAAAGTGTCAATATAGACATAGTGCTAAAAGTTGACTCGTAAATGGCCTACTAATTTGTCCCGTAAATGGTCCTTATGAAAATCACCCTCTAAATGCTTTCTACCGAATACCATGTTACTCATTTTATAATTAACCGTAATTATCATCAAAGTAGGGTCTTACAATAGTTTACACTGCCGGTAAGTACTTTGTTTATTTGTTTGTTGCGGGGTTGAACGCCTCTTTCAACAGCTTAGGACATATCAAGGCGGTCAAAGGCACAATTCTGTGTTTTCTGGCTTTCTTACACAAGTACTGACACAACCTTATTTGTCAAGCCACAGAATACTTTTCTCACATTCATCTTGAGGTAAGAGGCGAAAAATCGCCGAAAATCAAGGTAAGTATTCCGGGATATTTCATCAAATAAGAACTATGGGAATATTGTCTTAAAATTGGCAGAAATATTTAATTGAAAACTCAAAAACGGTTGCCGAAAAACAGAAACAGATGACTTATTTTATATTTAGATTTATTATAACATCATAAGAAATTGAACAGAAAAGGTTTCAGTATCTATTTCCCAAAGAAAACCTTCGCTACTTTGCCAACTGTAGTGAAATATTTTTTGTCCCGTAACTTACCTTAAAGTCCATCTTAACCATCGTATAATGCTCTCATGAAGGCCAATATATCAAATTCTATGACGTCATCTAACTATGTTGACGAAATCATGCTAAATGAGCGCAAATGACGAAAACGAATTTATAGATTTGACTCGTAAATGGTTCATTATTTTGGTTTTGCCTCCTGTGTGTTGGGTTCATAATGAATTTTCCGACCATGACATCATTTTTACTTTTCGAAAAACATTGTTTTGTATCTAGAAGTAAACAATTAAGTTATCGGTTCTCATAGTATAATGTAAAGTCACTTTAAAAAGTTGTCTCGTAAATGGTTTCTTTAAAATTACGCTGCATATTTTAATATTCCTCGCATCCTGTTTGAGATTTGGTAGTGGATACATTAAAAACATATTGATCAATGTTTAAATATGGTCTCCATTGTTGAATTTGACAGTTTTGTTATATCATTTGGCATTTTATAAAATATTTGCAGCCCATAATAAGTGTTGACTCGTAACTGGTTCCGACTTTGAGGACACAATAAGATGGTCATATTTCTCTCATTTCCAGATATTCACATCTAAGTTTGGGCTTTACACGCAAACAACATATTCATAGCACACGATTCATGTAAGAATGATGAACTATGGTAATCTATTTGATCACTATAGCAGAGTTTGAAACAAGTCATTTTACTCCAGGGACATGCTATTTTCGATACCCTCTCGTATGTAAACCATGCATATATCGCTTAATTGACGGCAGGATTTATGTCATGTGCTATTTTCAATTTACAAAATGCATATGCTTTTCAAAATGCCAAACGGAGAAGCACAAGACGTCCTATGAGGGTCGGTATCATCGTATCATTGCTGAGGACACTATTTGTCGCACTTAAGTGAGACTGAGTGACATGCTTCTGTGATCATAAAATCAGCTGCCTGTCAAAAGAAAAAAATACTGATAATCAAAATTTCTCCTTTTGTTTAAATATTTTGTATGCCTCAATATATTGTACACTTGTAAAGTCTTTGCATACAATATGGCACAAGAAAAAAAACTAAGCTAGTCCAAATTGGAAGAAGGTTCATTAAGTTGATGAATTTTAACAAATAAGAATTTCCATTTTTAGTTGGAAAACATTGCTGTAAATGAAAAAAAAGGCTTGTCACAAGCAATTTCTTCATTCCACACAATAGTTTCCCAAGCGTTTTCTTACTTAGGAGTCTAAAGGCATCACTGTGATAAAAAATGATGTCTGCTTTCACTTTGACAGTTCTAATCTTTATGCAGAAAACTAGGAAATAGGCTAATGTCAATTTGGGTCCTTTCTTGTTTTGAAATCATCTTATAAATTAGAATAGCCAGTCTCATTAAGGGTGTCGGTCTTTTCACTATTGAGACGTTTCACTATGGGACGTTTCACTATGAGACATTTCACTACTATTTGGTAGTGAAACGTCTCAACAATTTTATTATTTTCTTTATATGTTTTTCATCATTATTTCAAGAATTCCTTATTATTTTTTAGCATTTGTCATATTTTTTCAAGAAAAAAAATCTTTTTTACATTTTATAGATCTATTAAGAAAAATATATGTGTCTTAATCCAATTAATTTTGATATATATTATAACAGGTAACTGTTAACAGTCTATATATTTGGAGAGTGTAGGACAAAACCCCACCAGGACAAAACCCCACCAGGACAAAACCCCACCAGGACAAAACCCCACCAGGACAAAACCCCACCAGGACAAAACCCCCTCAATATATAAAATATAGTATAACAAATTTATGACATGGAAAAAAATATTTGGTATGGAAAATATTTTTAAATATAAGAAATTTGATTATGTTTAACGATTTATTACTTTATAATCTAATAATTTATTTGAAACTTCAAAAAATTGATCTAGATCTATATTGTATTTTTGTATTTATTGTATTTTAAAAGCATGTTTTTTTATAATTATTTCCCATTATGTGTTAATTGAAATATCCAAATAAGGCAATTTTGCTTTGAAAATGGAAACAATTGTGGGAAAAGGAGAGGTTACTGGGAATAAGATGAAGCCAAATATTATCTTGAAATCACATTTTTGTCACCTAAATAAGTCATTTGGCATGCATTATATATCATTCCCTTATCTACGAAATCAATTATCACCTATCATAATCAGGACAAAAGATGACAACAGAAGACTTAACACCTGAGAAGAAAGTAACACTTCTAATCTCAAATAAGTTTATTCCCATGAATCATGCTTGTTAATATTTATCAAAGGCATTCAATTGAAACTTTTTAGGGGAAAAATCATTTCATATTCATGATATTCAGGGATAACTTCTTCATTCATTATCAATTTATGATTTAGCAATAAATACTTTTTTGTTCCAATAACAAATTTTTAGGCATCATAAATATCTTCATAAAATCATAAATCTAAGAATATTATAAAAATAAATCAATGATAATATATACCATGGAAAAAATAACATAAGTCCTACATTATAATAGTATTATGAGTGTTATTTCTTTCCTGTAATTTTTATTCATCAAACATCAAAAATGAGAAAAATAAAAAATAAATTATCAAAGCATAACTATTACAATACTTGATCAAATGCAAATTCATTTGTTTCAATAATAATTTATTGTTGAATGCTTTGGAAATGAATAAAATATAATACTGGTGGGGTTTTGTCCGCCTTGCCAATTTTAGTGGTGGGGTTTTGTCCGAGGGGGTTTTGTCCGAGGGGGTTTTGTCCTGGTGGGGTTTTGTCCGTACCCCATATTTGGAAATGTGAGAATCATCTTTCAACCATTACAAATTATTGTAAAATTAAAAATTCATTTTCTATTTATTCATTTATTTATTTTTGTTGTTGTTGTAGTTTTTCAAACCTTTCCCAAACAGCAATTTTATAGGGTGGTCCAATTTAAAAGCTGGTAAGACCACAAGATTGATTTCTAGTAAAGATAGGATTTGTATATGATACAACACGAAAATATTAAGACAAAAGAAGAAAAATATTGGCTTCTTTTGTCTCGATATTTTCCCAAACCAAAATGTGAAATTAGGAAGAGGCCTCAGTTTAAAAGTTTTGCAAATTAGGCAAGACTTCATTTTTACAAATGGCTAGGAAAACCCCTACCTAGGTCTTCCACCATAGAAGAAATTAAAGATCTTGGACACTGTATTATGAATTTGAATAAGTCTTGCTTCAGGTTAAAGATGACGTACAAATTTGTCATTTTTTTTTTCTTTTTTTTTCTATCATAATGGCTAATAGAACAGGCTTATGAAAAAAAATTGAGGCACAGGAAAAAATACTCATAACCATCATTTTCTCTGTTTTGATATTTTTCTGTGTTATTTTGTACACAAATCTTGAATATCATTCATTATCATCTGAGGTAACTTTCAAATTGGACCAATTTAAAATTGTGTTGTTTGGGAAAGGGATAAAATGATCATGGTATAGTACAAGCATTGGTTTGTCAAGGTGTTATTTGCTACTGTTATAAGTGTGTCACATATTAAAAGAGTGACAATAAGTGTGATATACTGTAACTATATACAGATAACTAATTAACCCTTAACCCTTTCTTTCCAAAATGGTTAGATGACCGTGTGTATTTTGTAAAAAAAAAAAATGGAGTTGTCCGACTGTATACATTGATATGAGAAATTATTGATTGTGAAAAGATTTTACTGTACTTTTTATAGAAGAATTTTACAAAGACAATGTTGAGACAAAAAGAAAGAAAATGATATCTACACTTGGCCTTATTTTTTGACAAACCCTTTCTAAAAAGGGACCTTGAAATCAGGGAAGGGCTAACAATAAACACATAATTTTTGATAAGTTTGCATAATTATTCATTTTGATAAAAAATAGGATATATAATATAACTAAGAAAATCTTGAAGCAAAAGAAAAAATCTAATTGGCATTTTCTTTTCTTGCCTCAACGTTTTCAAGAGCCTCTTCAGTGTGGTTTAACTTTTAGCGTGTACACTTACAATTATTTGTCTATCTGATTATTTAAAAGAAAACATTATGGAAATTCATATATATATCGCTTCTATAGAAACCACAACTTTCTTCTTCAATCATGTTTCAATTGCATAGAAAACATGCACAAATAAAATGTAAAAAATATAATGCAATATATGTATTACATTTCATAATTTCCCAGAGAAGACCCAAAATAATGATACAAAAGAAGAAAATGTTGGTATATCTAATCAGCTTTTATTTTTTGTTTCAATAATTTTAAAAAAATGCGCTATATTGTGCATAAATTCTTTACACATTCATATCAATTTTGCCTTCTGCATCTGCTCAAAATTAAATAACCCATCTACTTTGCCATTTGGAAAAGGGTTAAACTTATTAATCAAGTGATTTAAAAATGTCATCTGCATCTGAAATGCAAAAGAATGGCAGAAAAAAATTAGATTCTAAAATTATAAAACTGACAAGTAAAATACCAATAAATGAAAATAAATAGTGAAACATCTACACATTTTCATCTATTTTGTAAAAGGTTAAATAGCATATATGATATAATTTGTAAAATGAAGAAAATAAATAAACTAATAATTATCATTCATAATATATTTTTTATAAACAAAAACATAAAAAAGCTAAAAAAAATGACTTTAAATAACCCCTATAAAAATCAGTAATGAAACGTCTCAACAAAATACAAGCAGTAGTGAAACGTCCCATAGTGAAACGTCTCAATAGTGAAAAGTCTCAAGTAGGAAACGTCTCAATAGTGAAACGACTGACATTCTCTCATTAATATCTTAAAGTTTCAGGTGATTTTTCTTTCATAATCAACCAATTAATGACAGATCATGACAAGATAATTAAGCAAGTGTAAATGTGTGATTTTAAGTGTAACACTTGTTCTATTTTTAGACTGTCTGGACTTCCAGAGACAGAAAAATAACACTGGGACAATCCCCGAAAATGGTTAAATGGCGGTTGGTCCATACCTCATCGACACCCAGAGGCCGATAACGAGATATAAAATGGTCCATATTATCGCTGGTATCCCGATCTCCATCTAATTCTCTGTCAATTGTATTTAAATCTAAAGAGACATTGCATAAATTTTCTTAATTTCCACCCACTGCAAGCACCTGACATCAACCATGATCAGTATAATTAGGTCAATGTGCATGTGACCAGATTTGACCAATCACAACCACTTTCCTTGCCGCCTTGTTGTTCTACAGAAAGTCGCCATCATTGTCGCCATCTTATGATGATTCTTCCGATGTGGTGAGGAAAATAGACTGAAAGAGTATTCCATTACTCTTTTTGGATAATCGAAACTTATGTGAGAAGATTATGGAGTGAAAATGAGTGGGCCTACTCCAACGGGTAATGGTTGCTCTTTGGAGAACTGTTACACCAATATTTTTGCCCTGGTAGGTGCCCTGATTTTAAATGTTCATTAGCCTATTATTGTCTTTCAAGATTTTTTAGAAGCTAATAAATTGACGCCTCGTTAACTTTAAAGGCGCCCATACTTTGTCTGTCACTTCCATTTTATCGAATGACCGGCCTACGAACTATTGTTGACTTTGTTTACAAGCAGTTTTTGAAATTCGGACATCAGCAATCCGAACTACGCGTGACCTCATTTTAGTACACATGTGCATAAAAGGGAAACAGTCATAAAGAAATCAAAGTCAACTTTGTCTCAAGCTTTATCAAGTCATACAAACAGCAAATATTAGAAACTGACTGTTGTCAAAGCAATATTTATTTAGAATCAAAGCTTGTTTTTGAATTTTAAAAGAATAACAATGACATGTCTATCCTCAAAATATTTGGCAGGTTGACAAGTTGTTGTTTGATGATATTTTTGCTCCTGTTTGTATGATTATTGTAGTGCAATAATCTGTTTTGTAGAATGAACATTTTAGCCGCCAAATCCTGTTAGATATTTGAAATTGAAATGTATATTTCATTATCGATCTTAAATTATCTTTGATTAAACTGATTGTCAGAGTGCCTAAAAATGCTTGCCCTCTGGAACATTACTCAGCTTCAAACAGGAGATGCTCATCAAGAGCAAATTCATTAAAATGTCTACTGCATAGTTTAGAGCAACATAGTGGCAATACTGTAAGACTTTTTTTCATAATAGATCTTTACCGGGTTCTGGAGTGATCTCCCTTGATAATTATCCTCCTTGAATTATTGGGTTGTTCCGCTTCCGGTAAGGGCTTCAGATAAGAACGGGTATCATTTTCAAAATGTAAAATGTCTTGAATTGTTCTTCAAACCCTATGCTGTAGGTACTCATTGTATCATCTCCTAAAGTTGATTGAAATGCGTACCCATTTTGTATGTTTTAGATTTGAAATAATAATTTTAGAATTGTTTACCCCGCTTATCAGCTGCTATGTAGTTATAAATCCAAAATCATTATCCAATATCATTCATCGCTGTTGATAGGCCTTATTATTCAAACTTTCCCAAACAAGACCTGGTTTTGACGACCTTGAATTTTGTTCGGAAAATATTGAGAGAAAATAAAAACTTGATGACAATGTGCAATTTCTAACCCTCCTTTGATAGTTTTGCTACAATTTACGCATTTTCTGCCCTATTTCGTCACCTGAACCAGCTTTCATTTTTGAGTAGCCTAAAAGGCTGTCGTTTGGGAAAGGGTTAAACTTCCAACTTTTTTTAGCACGGGTTTGCAATTTCATTTTAACGTTCTATTTTTGAGCAGTCTAAAGCGCTGTCGTTTGGGAAAGGGTTAAACTTTCAACAGGGTTTTATTTTTCTTTTTGTTTGTTCGGCACAGGTTGGCAAACTCAGTTTAACATACTTAAGCAAAGGTGTTTAATAAGTCGTAAAATTATGTAATTAAGGGTGCTAGTTGGAATTTTGTCATGTCTATAAATTTAGCATTCGGGTCTGTCAATCTTTTGTCTATTATGATACGTCCCTTTAATATACAGTAACTTGCGATTTATCTTGCAGAGATCAATTACAGGAATTTGACTAACTGATTGGTGTGATATACACAAGGTCCATGGTAATTGACATTCCAATTCCCTTTGGTCGGTAGACAATTAATTGTTAGTCCTTTTCCAAACAATAAAACTTAAGTTTGTCATACTAGAAGGTCAGTAACTATGCCGAAGGAGAGGCGGAGATTTAAAAGCTTTTCGAGAGAAAACTATACATTTCCTTTTCTCAAAATGTACGAAATTATATTGTATTAATTCATATTTAATAATTAAAAAGCGTTTTAGATGTGTAGTAATTTGGATTTTGAATTTATTTCAGAGTAAGGAGACTTTTTCTCATAGTGATCGCTTGTAAAGAGTGACTTGGATCAACAAACTCCAAAATTAATGTTGAATATTACAACACTTTTCACGTTTTCAATGACGCCCATGCAGAATCATCAATTAAGTGAAAATAATCAAACTAAAATAAAATATTGAAATTACATTATTTCTACAATATGCAAAACTAAATAAAAACTTGCTCGGCCATTATATTCGGAAATAATGGAAATTTGCGGCGAGCTGGGCAGAGTTTTTTTATGGCTTTCTGCAGTCCGATTTTTAACCTGGATTTAACATATCGAATGGATGAAATCAAAGCCGAAACTTGTTCTGGTTTAATCAGTAGTAACTGAACAATCCGATGGTATACGACGATTCTGCTAAATATGCGTTTGTGAAGAAAATAATCGCATTTTGCGTGCGAAGCGATAAATTTTACTCTTTAGCGTATCTACAAAAATAAACCGGAACTACCCAGTTGTTTTCAAGGGAGATAAATCCCGTTAAATCAAGGGCAATATCAGGATAACTCTTGGATCTCGGTAGCGGTCCATTAACACAAAATCATCAAAGTTTTTAGATACAATACAGTGATCTTTTTACAATTTTAAGACTGCGAGTCCTGAGGACTCGCTGGATTCCATATCAATGAGTCCAGCTACTAGCTTAGTGAGTCCAATACACTATTTTTAATAGGAAATCTGTAAAAATTGTTGCATCCTGGGACTCGCTAGAATTAAAACTTTGCATCCCAGAGACCAAATTATGAGTAAATGTAGCAGGATGCGCAGGTAAATAAATCACTGACAATATTGCAGCTAAGAACGAGAAATTTTAAGGTAGTCCACCGGTAGTGAGATTCATGCGACATTAGAATTTTTCAGTTGACATCAATTCATGAACATTCGGTGTGGAAAAATGTGGTTTTTCATACTTGTTATGTCACCTGTGAGATCAAATTTAAACAAAATTGCATTAAATTTTCCGACATCACATTAATCTCATTAGGGGTGGACTATGTCAAACTTGAATTCCTTGTTTGTAAATCAGTCATTGGTTTGTCTGAGTATGGTAAGAACTGTTTTAATTTCACATGACATCAGTTGATATTAAAATGATGTTATGTAATATAAAAAAAATTAGTTAGTAGTTCTGTCTTTATAACACAGCCTCATGAATAGCAAAAAGAGTATCTGAAAAATTTGAAAAGAAAAAACAGATTTTAACTATGTGGTCAAAAAAGCAATTTCTAGTGACTGATTACAGATCATCAATTTACTCTTTCTAGATTTCAGAAGAAGGCCAGAGTTGTACAGTATTGGGAAGAAGCCAGGCTCCGTTTACAAATGTTTTTGTCATCACTGTTCACACATGCAGAACTACAGACAAGAGGGGATATTGGCTTTTGAAAAAGCCAAATGTTGTTCAATGTTCATCAGACCCTATATTGTGGGTACTCATAGGGATTGTCTTATCAAGATGATTCAAATGAGTTGCCTCAACGTAGGGTTTGGATTTAAAAAAAAAAGAATTTAGAAAGTCTTTATCCCCCCTCCCCCTTATCTATTCCTCTGGTCATTGCTTGTATGTACCCTGGCTTAGACTACAGACTTAGATCTGTCTCAGTTGAACGCTAGCGAAGGGTTTTAAAATCTGATTGTAACTAAACATTTCTAATGATATAACATTGCAACACATGATTTCTTTTCTTCCAGACTGATATATGTGGAATAAAGTGGAGGAAACTTTGTATTGACCCTCTCCAAACACATATTGACCCATTTGAAGACCCTGTCCTCAGCTCGTACGCCAAATGTTTACAAGCAGATATATTGTGTGTATGGAGACGATCAGTGAAACACTCTGAACAGCATCCGGCAGATATCTCATTTGGGAAGGAGCTGTGGATATTCTGGTATGGGGACCAGCCAAATGGATTAGACAGTATTCTGTCACCAGTATTAAAAGGTAAGGAGATTAACCCATTACCAAACGGCAAATTTTTAGACTAGTCCAAATTAAAAGATGATGCAGACGACAATTAAAATTGAATGAAAATTTACATTTTTCAGACTTTTTGTGTAGAAAATATTGTGGGAAATGAAGAAATTGCTTGTCACAAGCAATTTCTTCATTTCCCACAATGTTTTCCCAAGCCTTTTCTTGTGATGGAGTCAAAAGGCGTCACTGTGCAGTAATGAGTTAAGGACAGATTTTAGTGATACTTTAAATTTTTACGAAATAAGTTTTTGCTCTTCTAATTTCCAAAATATTTTACATGTTTGTCATTAACCCCTTCCCAAACAACAAAAATTTTGATTGCCTTATGGACAAATTTTGTTGTTTGGGAAAGGGTTAATCTGATTTTTGACAAGTCATTTCTTCATTTTCCACTATATTTTCCAGAGCCTACATCTTGTGGGGCATCAAAAAGGCTCATTATGTGGTAATGGGTTAAAACTTGTTGGGTACTTTTGAAACTATATTATTGACCATGCATTGTGGGCAATTTCTTTTCTATACAACCTATTATGCTGGGCTGGGCATAACACTGTTCCTGAAATTGACATACAGAAATGCTCAATCCCCATGACCTTCAACAGATGACCTTGATCAGTAGTGTTTTGTCGATAGTCGCCAGCTATCGAAAGCTATCGGATTGAGCCCACAATCGGCAACAATCGATTGCAATTTTCAACTATCGATAGTTGCACTTTTTCTTTTACAGTTAATTTTCCGGACATTTGGTTCTAATAATCAAAAAAGAAAATTGATGAATGAAAGTTCCAGGCTATTTCCTTACTCTCCCCCAATCTCTTGCAATGACTTTTACGAAGTGAAAGTAGAAGTTTATTGCCAATTTATTGGTCCCGAAGTTTATGCAAAGTAAACAGAAAGAATGACTTGATTGGTAGTCTGCTATTTACAAAAATTAATCGAACATTTACAATGACTTTTGATGGGTAGATTCCAGCATTTAAAGCTATAATTAAGTAATGAAAATTGCTTAATAGTTTAATCAGTTATTATTTATCATGCAGGTGCTTTAAAAAGTGTTAACGATCGAAATATTTTATTCATAGCATTTCAAAGAACATAATTCCAAAAAGCAAATCTAGTAAGGGGGTACCACTTGATTGGTAGTCTGTGATTTCAGTAAAATTAATCGAACAAGAACAATGTCTTTTGATGGATATATTAAAGCATATGAGGTGCATTTTAGTAATGAATATTGTTCAATCAGTTGTAATTAATTAATCGGGTGCTTTAGATCGTATAAACAATCGGAATATTATAATCATAGCATTTCATAGAACATAATTCTCATCCTAGACTGACATACTCATCTGCAAACAATAAAGCACACCATCAATAAAAGAAGTCTAATTGGAGAATGACAACAATAATGTCTCCAAATTGATCCACTGACAAAATTTAGCTTAGTTTGTTGACATGTTTAGGGAAGTCATGCTATCACATCGGCAGTGAGAAAACAGAAAAGTCTGTCTGAAGCTGGTAAAGAAATGGATTAACGGCGATGATTCCTACCTGTCCTGGAACTTCATCTGTTCATCACACATACATCATGTTACATGTATGATGGATAGTTATATAGGTAGATACCTAAGCATCAAAAGCAACCAAGGGCAGAAAGATAAAATTTAAATTAATTTTCCCCAATTTAACAAGTTTTCATACATGTATAGGCTCAATTTTACAAGATGAAAGGCTATATATTGCCAGGGGTTTTCCTACCCTTTCTGTGCCTCCTGAAAACGGAGGCATTCCCAAAGCAAACGGCTGTGATCCCAAAGCAAACTTCTTCCATTTTTCCCAATTCATTCACAATGTTAAACTTAGTTTGAAAAATGAATGTTTCTCTTTCATTTTTAACCCAAAATGAGCTAGTTTGCACTGTTAAAAATTCCCAATTAGGCCAGACTCCGTTTCCCAAAATGGCTAGGAAAACCCCTGATTGCTTTTCTACCAATCTCTTTTATATGATACTGAGTTAGATCTACATATTTAGGCTATGAAAAAAAAACTTGCTAAAAAATGAAAAAGCCAGCGTTATATACATTCAAAGACAACTAGCCTCAGAAGCAACTCCTCAAGACCTTGTTTAAATTTGGCTCAGTATTGGAGTACTTAGCATCATAATTATGCAGTTAACATATAAACAAATATACTTAATTATGATATTTACTAGGTTACACTGATGGACTTTTTTTGTTTACAAAGAACCGATTGTACAATCGATAATCAATCGGTTGTGACTTTCCGATTATCGATAGTGATTTTGCTGTCCGATATACAACACTATTGATCAGAGCTTCAGATTTACAGTGGGCCCGGGCCATTTGACACACTATTTGCAAATATGGCCCTTCACTTTTCAAATCCAGGGGCCAAGCAGCCCAAGCTTTTACAAATTTTTTATATCACTATGTTTATTTTCATTGCTATGGCCCATCATTTCCAAAAATGACCCATCAATTTCCCTGCCATGGGTCATTTCGACCCACCACTCTTCAAATAAATCTGAAGCTCTGCTTGATTATGATGTCAAATAGTCTAGGAGCCAGCTTTTACAAAGGGGGTTAAATTAAAAGTTCTTGCAACCGGTGCCCTATAAAAATTGGAGTGGTATTTTTCAATACGTTAGGGTCACACGCTTTGGTTAAGGGTGGATGACATGCTTAAAAGTGGTAGGATTTTTTTTAAATCAAGGTCAAAGGTCATTCGGTGCACTTTTCATACATACCTCCTAAAATACCCCATAACTTACTCATTTATCAAGCTAAAACAATTATTTGGGTATCAAAATAAAGCTGATAAATTGCACTTTGACTTACATGAATAATAAACAGCTTTTTGATTTTGTATTTTTGTGAATATTCATAAATATAGCAAAATTTGGCGAAAAATCACCAAAATAAGTTTTGTCTACAAGTGAAAAAAAAGTTTTTTAAAATACAAAAGGTATGTTTGTGTGATTGAAGTCATACTTAAAAATTGCCCAGAAACCTGTTCTTAAGTTATATGTATTTCTTCACAGAATTAGTCTTTAGCTTAGGCTTGTAGTCATAGCTAAAAGTGGGTGGGGTAAATTTTCCCAAAAATTACAAAATATGCAAACATTGGTGTAACAAAAGATCTTACACATAAATGTGATGTTTTAGTAAAATCATGCTTTTGAAATCATATTTGCAGTGATTTGTAAAGCTTTTAATGCATATTCTTGGAAATTAATTAGAATTTTAAGAGCCAAAATAACAATTCAATAAAACAGCATGTGAGATGGATACAGATTATATCAACACCATAATGTCAAAGCAATGACTCTTAAAACGAATATTTATCAAGTATCTATGTACTAGAAATCGGCAGCTGAAAATATTCCCCAGACCCGTGCCAGATTTTTTAGGAATCAGAACAACATGGGACGGTCAGAGTTTGCATTGTTGGGTAGTGTATTGCTTTTATAGAGCCAAAGGGAAAGGAATTTCGCGCTGGAACCAAATAGCTCATACACAAAATTTTGTGGTTCTATCATATAATTTTATATATGATGAATAACACATCACTTGAAATACAGTTTACAGTTTAAGTGAATAAAACAATATCTCTGGTATTACATACTTATAAGGGATACAGATATATCTTTTTTTTCAAAATCATCTTTGTGTTTTGTCAAAAATGGCCAACTAAATTCAAGTTGACCCCCATAATTGTGTATATGTCGAAAATTTAATATAGATAAAAATAAGACCACAAATTAGTCATTTTGATTCCCCATATCGTTAGATCGATGGCATAATGTTTTACGTTGTCGGTCTGTCTGTCCGTCCGTCCAGCCAGCCATCTGTCTGTCCGTCCGTCCGTCAGTTTGAAACACGAAAACTTAACATTGGCCTTTTCTCAAAAAATATTCCACATGCAAAGCTCAAATTTGGTATGTAACCTTCTTTCAATTATATTTATCTGTTCCATGCAATATGAACTTCCTCAAGCTTATCCATTAACCCTTATCAACCCTTAACATGAAATCTTAACATTAAAATTAATTAACGTGAAAACTTAACATTGGCCTTTTCTCCAAAAGTATTTCACACACAAAGCTTAAATTTGGTATGTAACCTTCTTTTAATAATATCTATCTGTTCCATGCAATATGACCTTCCTCAAGCTCACCCATTAACCCTTATCAACCATTTACTCAAAAGCTTAACATGAAAACTTATCATTGGTCTTTTCAGAGGCATTCATGCTTCACAAACACATCTTGTTTCAAGATTGGGCTTAATTATATATGAATTCTTGAGAGATAGCCAGTGATGTGCATTTTAGAAAGTAAGAGCAATATAAAGAGTTTAATTTGTCAAATTATGACCGAAATGTCTTCTGCATGATAGTTGCGTAAAGCAGAAGTCGTGCATAAACTCATTGTTTTGTTCATTTTATGTATCTTGTATACTTTACTAAATATAATGTTCTTATATTCAACACTATCCTCATCATCACCATCATCATCAACAGCAACAACAACAAAAACAACACGACACATGAAGCAATGACCAGACTTTAAATATCCATAGCTACCCTATACTAAACACTTCAATACACTTAATTCAGGCCATATATACTAATCATTATCACTGTCTAATGCACCAAGATACGTCTATTTGTACACAGTTCTGACTCACAAACACATGCATCAGTGCATAAAAGATCTTCTCTTTGACACTTACACCTTCGCGTGTGGCAGTTAGTTTAACACGAGTATTTTGTGATGTCAATCAAAGCTAGAGGTACAGGATCTTTACGCATTCTTATAGGAACTAAATTGTTGTTGTCATTAACATTGGCATTTTCTCCAAAAGTATTCAACATAAAAAGCTCATTTGGTTTGTATGAGGGCTGTTAATAAAGTATCCGGAATTATGTCATAACTTTTTCATGTACTAACTGTTAGGATATTTTCAAAACTTAAAATTTAGGAAATTATGCTTTTGATCCAGCAACAAAATCTAAGTTTTTTTGCATTATGGTGCATTCTACAGTTGTTATGACAACGTAGGGTCATATTGAGCGGCGCAACTTAGGTCTGAGATGGATAAGTCAGGAACGTCTGTCTTACACATCTTTTCTATATATTTACCACTGCACGATATCCACATTTCCCACATATGAATTTATTCCTCAAAGAAGCGTCTGAACTGTAGTTGGGAAATACTAAAGATAGTTTCTGGGAAACAATTGGCAAGTCATTGACGATTTCGCCGACGTCCAGATCTATTGAGGTCAGAAGCATCATGGGTAAAATCATTTATAAATGCATTATACCACTCATAAATGCTTGTTTTTTCTCATAGAAGTATTGCTGTACGTGTTCATAATCATAAAGATCGTCTCGGATTTTAATTTTCCAATTTACACTCAAATCATTATTGAATACCATTGCCCTAGCACCATATTTGCTATATAAGCTAAGCGATGTATTCACCTATGGTTGTTTACGGAAATTGACTCCAAATGTCAGCTGACGATGTTACGTTTGCCGAGAAAAAATGTCCGCTCAAAGGTGACAAGCATTTTTGACAACTGTTGAAGTGAAAAATACAAAATATGATCGCTTTAAAAGCGATTGATAAGTCATATTTTTGCAAATTATCCAAAGTTTTCCGGCTCAACTTGACCCTATGTTTCCATAGCAACTGTCGAATGCGCCCTTATCAAAACAGCAGCGTTTTTGTTGCAGGATCAAATGTATAATTCTTCAAAGCATATGTGTTTAAAATTTTATCTCTGTTGGTTTAAACGTCAGAAAGTCATGCTACTGCAAACGACAAAATGGCAGATTTAAAAGATTTGATTTGTGTACAATATATCCTAGAAAACATTGAGGCAAAAGAAAATGCTGATAATCATAATTTTCTCCTTTTGCATCAATTGTGCCCAAGCCTTTCTCCTAAGGACGTCAAAACGAGGTCTTGTTTGGGGAAAGGTTAATGATTTCTTTGATATAGATTACATAGATACTTACAAATAATAGATGCACAATTGATTACAACAAAAGTTATTACCAGGAATAGTTTTAGCCATGTAATAAGTAAAACATTGTCCAGATTTTTGTTAGGTATATTTTCGTGGGGTTAGAGCTATAACAACCGTAGGTCCGAAGATTTCCACTAGTTTTATACCAAAAGTTTCTCTGTGTCTACTCAAATATGTATTAGTCGTGAATCAATAAACAAAGTTATGTTATCATGATGGGATTGTGAAGGATGGATCAACAACTGTTGTATATATAATCAAATATAACTTGTCCTCCATAACAAATTTTCAAACAGAACAATAAGATTCAGAAAGCGTGATCAATAATTTACTTATTATGTTTTTGTAATTTATATTTATGACTATAAACTTTGTACAGTTTTTGTCAATAAATTTTTGTTCAGTTCAGTTCAGTTGTATCTTTATTTTCTACTATTTACTTGTAACATAATGTCACATGCAATGAATGATTTGCATAATAAAAGATATAGGGACAATTGGGTTCAATTTCTTGTACAATTAAAGCTTATTGGGTCACAAAATAAATTAAAAGACCAGATACTCTGTTGTCCCTTTTGAAGGCATGTACATAAACGAATATACGGTACTAACATGTTCATGGTTACTCTTGGAGACCTTCATAACCACACATCATAACAACCAGATTCCAGACTGATGATAATGCTATGTTTTCACAATTTGCAATATTCTGTTCCTAATTACATTTTATGTATACATGTTGTTCGAATGTTCGCTACTACATGTAGGTGTGAGCATTGTAATGACGGCAGCTTTGTAATTATCTTTAAAGAGACCCATGCTAGGTTGTAGGGCATACAAACATATATGAAATATGTTCACGAAATATTGTACGGAATGGTCGACCTGGATAGCTAGATCATTTCTGCACAAGTAAATTTCAAATTAAGTTCATTTAGTTCTTCTAAATTAAGTCTGCTCTTCTAAATCAAGTGTAAATAATTAACTTATTCGCACTTTATATTTATAGTAACATTTATGTGTCACTGAACCTTAGTAAAAAATTTAGTTCCAGCGCTAAAATTGCTTTCCTTTTGGCTCTATAAAAGCAATGCACTACACAGCAAAGCCAATTCTGACTGTCCCCATGTCGTTCTGATTCCTGAAAATCTGGCATGGGTCTAATGTCATATGCCCGTAAGATAAAAAGATGAATATGTTCAGCTGTCGATTATGCTAATTTGAGTCTTGCTTTATATAAAAAAAAAAAATGTTGATGCTTGATAAATATTCGTTTTAAGAGTCATTGCTTTGACATTATGGTGTTGATATAATCTGTATCCATCTCACATGCTGTTTTATTGAATTGTTATTTTGGCTCTTAAAATTCTAATTAATTTCCATGAATATGCATAAAAAGCTTTACAAATCACTGCAAATATGATTTCAAAAGCATAATTTCTACTAAAACATCACCTTTATGTGTAAGATTTTTTGTTACACCAATGTTTGCATATTTTGTAATTTTTGGGAAAATTTACCCCACCCACTTTTAGCTATGACTACAAGCCTAAGCTAAAGACTAATTCTGTGAAGAAATACATATAACTCAAGAACAGGTTTCTGGGCAATTTTTAAGTATGACTTCAACCACACAAATATACCTTTTGTATTTTAAAAACTTTTTTTTCACTTGTAGACAAAACTTATTTTGGTGATTTTTCGCCAAATTTTGCTATATTTATGAATATTCACAAAAATACAAAATCAAAAAGCTGTTTATTATTCATGTAAGTCAAAGTGCAATTTATCAGCTTTATTTTGATACCAAAATAATTGTTTTAGCTTAATAAATGAGTAAGTTATGGGGTATTTTAGGAGGTATGTATGAAAAGTGCACCGAATGACCTTTGACCTTGATTTTAAAAAAATCCTACCACTTTTAAGCATGTCATCCACCCTTAACCAAAGCGTGTGACCCTAACGTATTGAAAAATACCACTCCAATTTTTATAGGGCACCGGTTGCAAGAAAAGTTCAAAACCAGGACCTGGCTCCTAGACTAAAAAGACATGAAAATTTTGGATGTTGTGTAAGCTACACACTGAATATGGGCTTGTGTGTTAAACCTTACCCAAATGGCAACAAATTGTTGCCAGGCTGTTCCAATTCGAAATCTGCAGCAAAACAACAAAATGCATGTTGTTAAAAAAGGCTCTGCAGGGTGTCCGATCACGTAGAAATGTACGTGAATCACGTAATTTGAACAAAAATCACGTACTACTTTCTCACCCAAAACGCCTATGAACGTACGCAAAATGAACCTGTATCAATTACAAAAATAAGATGACAATAATCCCCATTTTTTACGAAAGAAAAAACAAGTTTGATAGCCGAGTAATAAGACCAAAACTGCCAAATTCGGTCATTCTGATCCCTCTAATTTTTCTGCTAATTGTAGTTGGTCAAGATACTGCGATTTTGGGATTCATTCAACCAAAATGCTGTATCATTGCGAGCGTCTGCATGATCATGGCATCTACTAAACAAACTGGATTTTAATTATGCCCCCTTTCGAAGAAAATGGGGGTATATTGATTTGCAAGTGTCGGTCGGAAGGTCGGTCGGTCGGTCCGTATGTCGGTCGGTCTGTCCGTAGACCAAACCTTGTCCGGAGCATAACTCGAAAAGTATTAAAGGTAGAGTCATGAAACTTCATAGGTGGATAGATCTCATTATGGAGAGGTGCAGTGCACAAGAACCGTAACTCTGCCGATCAAATTTTTTGAGTTATTGCCCTTTGTTGATTTTATAACTTGATTCTTGTCCGGAGCATAACTCAAAAAGTATGTAAGGTACAATCATGAAACTTTACAGGTGGATAGATCTTATTATGGAGAGGTGCAGTGCACAAGAACCGTAACTCTGCTGATCAAATTTTTTGAGTTTTTGCCCTTTGTTGATTTTATAACTTGATTCTTGTCCGGAGCATAACTCAAAAACTATGTTAGGTAGAATCATGAAACTTTACAGGTGGATAGATCTCATTATGGAGAGGTGCAGTGCACAAGAACCGTAACTCTGCTGATCATATTTTTTGGGTTATTGCCCTTTGTTGATTTTCAAATTTGATTATTGTCCGGTGCATAACTCAAAAAGTATGTAAGGTAGAATCATGAAACTTTACAGGTGGATAGATCTCATTATGGAGAGGTGCAGTGCACAAGAACCGTAACTCTGCCGATCAAATTTTGTGAGTTATTGCCCTTTGTTGATTTTATAACTTGATTCTTGTCCGGAGCACAACTCAAAAAATATGTAAGGTAGAATCATGAAACTTTACAGGTGAATAGATTTCATTATGGAGAGGTGCAGTGCACAAGAACCGTAACTCTGCCAATCAAATTCTTGGAATTATTGCCCTTTGTTGATTTTTACACTTAATTCTTAACCTTGCCTATATCTCGTGTCCTTTTACACATACAGCCTTGATATCTCGCACATAGATACCTCCTATCAACATCGTTCACATTTAACCATGACCTTGGACCTTGTGACCTTGACCTTGGAGTTTGACCTACTTTAAAAAAAATTAAACCCGGCATATATCTCATGACCTTTTACAAATACAGCCTTGATATTCCACACATGGACACATCTTACCAAGACCTTTCACAATTGACCATGACCTTGGACTTTGTGACCTTGACCTTGGAGTTTGACTTACTTTTAAAAAACTTTAACCTGGCCGATATAATTATCATGTCCATTTACACATACAGCCTTGATATTTGACACATGGAAACCTCCGACTTAGACCTATCACATACGACTATGACCTTGGACCATGTGGCCTTGACCTTGGAGTTTGACCTACTTTTAAAGAAAAATAAACTGGGCCTATATCTTATGTGCTATTACACATACAGCCTTGGTATTTCACACATGGACACATCTTACCAAGACCTTTCACATTTGACCATGACCTTGGACCTTGTGACCTTGACCTTGGACTTTGACCTACTTTAAAAAGAACTTTAACCTAGCCGATATATCATGTCCTTTTATACATACAACCTTGATATTTGACACATGGACACCTACGACCAAGACCTTTCATATTTGACCATGACCTTGGACCTTGTGACCTTGACCTTGTTGTTTGACCTACTTTTATAATACATTAACCTGGCCTATATTTCATGTCATTTTACATATACAGCCTTGATATTTCACACATGGTCACTTCAAACCAAGATATTTCGCTTTGACCATGACCTTGGACCTTGACCTTGGAGTTTGACCTACTTTTAGAAATATCTAACCTAGCCTTTATCTTATGTCCTATTACACCTACAGCCTTGATATTTCACACATAGACACCTCCTACCAAGACCTTTCACATTTGACCATGACCTTGAATATTGCAACCTTGACCTTGGAGTTTGACCTACTTTTAAAAAGACTGAAACCAGGCATATATATCATGTCCTTTTACACATACAGCCTTGATATTTCACACATGGACACTTCCAACCAAGACCTTTCACATTAGACCATGACCTTGACCTTGGCATTTGGCCTACTTTTAAAAACTTTAACCTGGCCTATGTTTCATTTTACTTTTACATATACAGCTTTAATATTTCACACATAGACACCTCCTACCAAGACCTTTCATATTTGACCATGGCCTTGGACCTTGTTAACTTGACCTTGGACTTTGACCTACATCAAATGTAGGCCCTTGAGGGGGCATATATGTTTTACAAACATCTCTTGTTTCAATCAGTATCAACATAAATATAGGCGAAACGACGGAGAAAACACTCAGTCGGTACCATCATCCACTGTTGATTCAAAACTCAAAGTTCATGGCTCTGCCAGTTTGACTGGCTTTGTTCAGACGGAGAAAAGGGAACGATGCAGATATTTATTATTAGAGGCTCAGCTGAAAACGGAAACTGCTTCATAGAACTTACTTTGGCGACTGAAAACATTCCAATCTTTAAGTTTTCAAATTTGATTGATTTGTAATTATTAGCTCACCTGAGCACGAAGTGCTCAAGGTGAGCTATTGTGATCGCTTTTTGTCCGTCGGCGTCCGTCCGTCCGTCCGTCCGTCCGTCTGTTCACATTTTGTTGTTACCACTCTAGCACCCACAAATATCGACCAATCTTAACCAAACTTGGTCAAAACATGTATGACCATAAGTTCTCGGATGAGTTCGATTTTGAGTCAGATCGGACTAGGAAGTCCAGAGTTATGTGCCCTTGAACGTCAAAAATGGCTAGTTTTGACTTTGTTACCACTCTAGCATCTACAAATATTGACCAATCTTAACCAAACTTGGTCAAAAGATGTATGACAATAAGTTCTTGGATGAGTTCGATTTTGGGTCAGATCGGATCAGGAAGTCCGGAGTTATGCGCCCTTGAATATCAAAAATCGCTAGTTTTGACTTTGTTACCACTCTAGCATCTACAACTATTGACCAATCTTCATCAAACTTGGTCAAGACATGTATGACCATAAGATCTTGGATGAGTTCGATTTTGGGTCAGATCGGATCAGGAAGTCTGGAGTTATGCGCCCTTGAATATCAAAAATGGCTAGTTTTGACTTTGTTACCACTCTAGCATTTACAAATATAGACAAATCTTGACCAAACTTGGTCAAAACATGTATGACAATAAGCTCTTGGACGAGTTTGATTTTGGGTCAGATTGGATTAGGAAGTCAGGAGTTATGCGCCCTTGATTATCAAAAATAGCTAGTTTCGACTTTGTTACCACTCTAGCATCTACAAATATTGACCAATCAAGACAAAACTTGACTATAATGAACCATACAATAATGAAATATTTTGATTTTCACTGTCATCCAAGTTGGAAGTCTTGAGTTATGTGCCCTTGAATTTGATAAATTTGCCGTTTTCGACTTTGTTTACACTTTAGCATCTACATTTATTGACCAATCAAGACAAAACTTGGCAACAATGTTGGTAACCATAAGATGCTGTATGTGTTAAATTTTCAGCTTGATCGGACCAGAAAAACCAGAGTTATTGGCCCTTGAATTTCACAAAATTGCCGTTTTCGACTTTATTTTCACTCTAAAAAACACAAATATTGACCAATCAAGACACAACTTGGTCACAATGTTGGTCAGACTAGAAAAACCAGAGTTGTGTGCCCTTGATGGTGACAAAATTGCTGATTTCGTTTTTAATTTCACTCAAACAGCAATAAATATTGACCAATCAAAAAAACAACTTGGACATAAGGTTGATGAGAATATCATTATCAGAACAGAGTTATGTGCCCTTGATTATGACAAAATTGATGTTTTTTATCGACTTGGTTTTCACTTTAACAGCCACAAATATTGATCATTAAAGATTAAGAATACTGTTTGCAGCTGGATCATAATCTTGCATCTTAAGTTTCGTGTTCTTGTCTTAGAGATACCTAGGTCATGTAAAAGGTGGGTCTTATTCTGCATGGAGAAAGTTTCAAACTTCTATCAGGTGAGCGATCCAGGGCCATCTTGGCCCTCTTGTTAATTTTCTTGTACCCCCAATTTATTAGCTCACCTGAGCACAAAGTGCTCAAGGTGAGCTATTGTGATCGCTTTTTGTCCGTCGTCCGTCCGTCTGTCCATCTGTCCGTCTGTCCGTCTGTCCACAATTTGGTGTTTACACTCTAGCATCCACAAATAGTCAATCTTGACCAAACTTTGTCAAAACAAGTATGGTCATAAGTTCTCGGATGAGTTCGATTATGGGCCAGATCGGACTAGAAACTGCGGAGTTATCGGCCCCTGAATGACGAAAAATGCTGTTTTTAACTTTGTTTACACTCTAGCATCTACAATTATGGCCCAATCAATGCAAAACTTAGATATAATGTTGGAGATTATAAGATCTTGGATGAGTTTGATTTTCAGCCAGATCGGACAAAAAAGTCAAGAGTTATGTGCCCTTGAATTTGACATAATTGCAGTTTTCGACCGTTTTCGACCTTGTTTACACTCTAGAATCTACAATTATTGACCAATTGAGACAAAACTTGGACACAATACTGAAGACCATAACATTTCGGATGAGCTAGATTTTCAGTGTTATCTGACCAGAAAGACGAGAGTTACTTGCCCTTGAATTTGATAAAATTGCCATATTTGACTGTTTTCGACCTTGTTTACACTCTAGAATCTACAATTATTGACCAATCGAGACAAATCTGGGACACAATGCCGGAGATCGTAAGATCTAGGATTAGTTTGATTTTCAGTCTGATTAGACAAAAAAATTGAGAGTTATGTGCCCTTGAATTTTGACAAAATTGTCGTTTTTGACTGTTTTCAACCTTGTTTACACTCTAGAATCTACAATTATTGACCAATCAAGACAAATCTTGCACACAATGTTGGAGACCATAAGATCTGGGATGAGTTTGATTTTCAGTGTGATCTTACTAGAAAAACGAGAGTTACGTGTCCTTGAATTTGATGAAATTGCCATTTTCGGCCGTTTTCGACCTTGTTTACTCTATAGAATCTTCAATTATTAATCAATCAAGACAAAAATTGGACACAATGTTGGAGACCTTAAGATCTCGGATGAGTATAATTTTCAGTCTGATCTGATTAGAAAGTTGAGCCTTATGTGCCCTTGAATTTGATAAAATTGCTGTTTCTGGCCGTTTTCGACCTTGTTTATACTCTAGAATCTACAATTATTAATCAATAATTACAAAACTTGGACACAATATTGGAGATCATAAGATCTTGGATGAGTTTGATTTTCAGCCTGATCTGAGTAGAAAGTTGAGAGTTATGTGCCCTTGAATTTGACTTATTTGCCATTTTCCGCTGTTATCAACCGTGTTTACACTCTGGAATCTACAATTATTAATCAAACAAGACAAAACTTGGACACAATGTTTGGGACCATAAGATCTCGGATGAGACTGATTGTCAGTCTGATCTGATCAGAAAGTCGAGAGTTACATGCCCTTGAATTTGATAATCTTGCCGTCTTTGGCTGTTTTCGAACTTGTTTATACTCTGGAATCTGTAATTATTTATCAATCAAGACAAAACTTGGACACAATGTTGGGCACCATAAGATATCGGATGAGATTGATTTTCACAAAGTTATTGACCATAAGTTAGTTTTCAGTCTTAAAAGTGTTGCTCATATCATTTTGGTTCAGGTGAGCGATATAGGACCATCATGGTCCTCTTGTTTTTTGTACCCCCAACTTTAACCACCAAGAGGTACAAAAAACCCCAGACAAAATTTTCAGTGGACACACTGCTCTGTCTAATATGTAGCACAGAAAATATTGAGATTGCCAGACAAAACTAGAAATTGCTGATTATCAAAAGTCAAAAGTAGGTCTTGTTTGGGAAACTGTTTAAAATGTCTAAAATAACTACAGTGATTGAACAGAACATTTTTATACGCCCGAAGGGTTGTATTATGTTATGGTCTAGGTCGTCTGTCCGTCTGTTAGCAATTTCTTGTGTGCGCAACTCCTCCTACAAGTTTGATCGGAATTTGATCAGACTTGCCACAATGAATCTCCATGGTGTTTAGTTGTGCATACCTTTTAAGGAATTCAGATAACTCTTTTCATTCTTGAATTATCTGCCCTTGAATTAAAAAAATGCCCATTTTCTTGTGTGCGCAACTGCTTCTACAGTTTTGGTCAGAATTTTATCAAAATTGCCACAATGAATCTCCATGGTGTCTAGTTGTGCATACCGCCTAAGGAAATAAGATAACTGTTTTCGTTCTTGAATTATGTGCCCTTGAATTTCTCTAAAATGTCCATTTTCTCCTGTGCGCAACTCCTACAGTTTCAAACAGAATTTGATCAAACTAGCCAAAATGAAACTCCAGACTATGATGTCTGGTTGTGCAAACAAAATTTTGGTAACTTTTCATGTTTGAATTATCTGCCCTTGAATTGAAAAAAAAAATGACCAATTTTACTGACAAGCCTCTCGAGGGTGTATATGCGCCGCTTATACCCTTCAGGGGTTGAAAAATTTCTTCAAACCTACTAGTCCTGTAGGACTAGTAGCTCTGAATTTCTACTCGCCCTTAAGGCAACTCAACTCGCCCTTAACCCTTTCACTGCCAAATATTTTTTTCTGACGTGTTTCTCACTGCTGAATTAATTCGAAGAAATTTCCAAGAATCGATACCCTGTTCACAAAAACATGCATAACTTTTGACTCATTTGATGAATTCCTTTCAAATTTTCAGCACATACAGACAAATTAAGCACCTATATGTGACCAAAATTTAAAGGTAATATATGAAATGACAATATTTTTTTTCTTTTTTATGTTGTTGGTACTCATATATTTCGTCCCCATAAATTTGTCGACAAAAGTCGCCTATGGCAGGGACCCCCTATAGTCGACAAAAGTCGCCTATGGCAGTGAAAGGGTTAAAGATGAAGCAAATTTTAGACTGATGGCTCTTACGGATGCATTATTATGCAAATAACTCTTTGACTCTGTTAATGTTTAGGTACAAATAAAGTTTCTTCGGTATAAATGACAGACAGGGCTCGCGCTGGCGATCACCACTTCAAAAGTCATAGGCGAATAAGGCAACAGTTTTATTAAAAAAGATGGTCAATAAATCGAATGTGGCTCAGACTTGACTCCATCTTTTACCATAAATCAATCGCCGATTAATACTACTGTAAACACTTACTTTTTATTTAACTCGAAAGATAGATTAGCTGTCGAAATGGTCGAGTAAGCACAGCAGTTTAATATACAACTACCCGGTAAATTATGTGAAAGAATTTCTTTGTGTAATCGCGAGGCGGCATGACAGAAAGAGACTTGTAACGCGTCGGTGTTAAAACCATCTAACATCAGTGTATTTACTACGTAGATAGCATATTGTTTTCATTGTTTCATCCCATTTTCCCGCGCTTTCCTGGCACGCGCGACTTTTGTAAACAAATCATAGTAAAACGTGTCCTTATTGGGCGTGGAAAAATCACATGATTATATTGAAACTGGAATGACTATGTCATCAATTGACTGTGTTTGCGGCGTTTTTGATCTCGCTCAAATAATCGCATATGAGTAACACAGATTTACTCTAGAAGCGTCTACGAAGATTGATCAACATTAACAGGGAACGGTCTTATTTTACAGCGAATATTATTGTTTCCGATATGAAGTTGTTTGAAATAAATACTTTCTTTTTGATCCTTTATTTTTTTCCCTCAATCAGCGTGATTCAAGTCCTAAATTTGCACTCGCCCCGTCGGACTAGTTCGTCCCCAAATCTACTCGTCCTACGGCATTTTCTACTCGCCAATGCGAGCGGGCGAGTGGATTTTTCAACCCCTGCCCTTGTTTGCATTATATTAATGCAAAATATGTTAATTTCTAGGACATAATAAGCATGTATCATGGCAGGGAGAAACAGTGTATTAACCCATTACCAAACAACAAAATTTTAGCCTAGTCCAAACTCATAGGTGTTGCAGACGACAATTTCCTTTGAACAAAATTTAAGATTTTTTAGTCTTTCTTGGTAGAAAACATTGTGGGAAATGTGATAAGCAATTTCTTCATTTTCAACAATGTTTTCTAAAGCCTTTATTTTGTGGGGTGTCCAAAAGCATCAATGTGTGGGAAAGGATTATCAGGAGAAAATTTGTATCATTTATTTAGTAAATTCACATGTACTGTTTTAATGCCTGGCTTCACAGTAAGGCTTTCTTCTCAAATACTTCTGAAAGAATCAATTTACTACTAACGAGAAGCTTGAGTATATAACAACCAATACACTATTGTTTATGGCCACCTTCATACATTAGATTTTGCTTCAGACTTGAACTTCTATGAATCTGTTAACCCATTCCCTTTCAAGACATTGTTTTGACATCCTTAGGCTAGTTAGTAGTTGGAAAGCTTACAAGGGCGGATCCAGGATTTTTTCCCAGGGGGGTCAAAGCCCAAATGAAGGCATTTAATAAGAAATTTGAATTTATATAGTCAAAATTCAATTTTCGGCCAATTCCAGGGGGGGTCATGACCCCGTGACCCCACCCCTAGAACCGCCCATGGCTTATGGAAAACATTAAGAAAATACAAGAGATTTCTGACAATTCACAATTTCTTCTTTTCCCTCAATTTTTTCTTTGCTGTAATATGCATATTCTCTACCTTTGAAATAAACAATTTGGCATCTACATCAGCTTCTAATTGAATTAGTCCAAAATTTGGTTTGATAATCTGAACTTATGTGGGCAAGCAGCTGGAGGTTCGGTTAGGGTATTGTAGTAGTACTGGTACAAAAAACAACAGGAATCAATGGTTAGGTGCTTCGGCCAGTGCGATATGACCATACTAAGGTCACCATAGCAGTTGCCCTAATAAACAACCAAAATTTGCTGTTGGGGAAAGGGTTAATACTGATAACTCACTGTCATGACAAGAGAATAAAGATAGCACTGCTTCACCGGCAAGTCGTTGACATAGATATTTGGCAGTAAGGCATGTTGAAAGAATCAATTTGCTGATGGGAGTAGAGGCTCGACTGATAAAAACTAATACATTGTTGTATGTTGGAACTTATCTGGTTAAGCCTTTCCGAAACAAGACCTGGTGATGACATCCTGAATTATCAAAGCTTGAGAAAACATTGAGGCAAAAGAAGAAATTGCTGATAATCAGCAATTTCTCCTTTTGCCTCAATATTTTCTTTGCTAGACTTTACACAAATCCTTTTTTAACATCATGAAACATGTTCAGAGATATTAAGTAAAAAGGATATTTGTATATATACAGGAGGAATAAAACAAGTGAATTTACACGGCTTCACCCTTTGACATACATATTTGGCAGTAAAGTACTGAGGTATCTTGAGAGAAATCAATTTGCTGATGAGAGGCTTGAATGATAAAAACCAATACACTGTTATTTGGTGTCAGTTACTTGTGTTGTGGCCCTCACTGGATTATTGGTTTTTCCCTCTCACTGAAAATTAATATTCAACATGTAATTATGATTAACCCTTTCCCAAACAGCAAAATTTTAGGGTGATCCACTTCAAAAACTGCCACAAACGACACAATCGAAGATATTAAAGATGAAATTTGTGTAAAATATGACAAAGAAAATATTGAGACAAAAGGAGAAACTGCTGGTTATCAGCAGTTTCTTCTTTTGTTTCAATGTTTTCCCAAGCCTATTCTATTAGGGGCGTCAAAATCAGGTCTTGTTTGGGAAAGGGTTAATCTTGAATGTCTTCTTTCTGGTATTAAACCTTTCCCAAACAGCAATTTTCTGTCAAAATTGTAAGGTGAGAGATCTAACAGTTTTCTCAAGTCTTGTCTGTTAGAGATCAAAACCTGATTCAACTTGGGAAAGAATTGAGTGAAAATGCCATCAATATATCGTCGATGCTATTGCAAAACCGCGTAACTCCAGCTTTAATCAAGCTGGAGTTACGCGGTTTTGCAATAGCACCGACAGTATGGTAGCTAGAGCAGCAGCAACATATCCAGGGTTGTCATCAGAAATAAATTGTACATGCCAAAATGCAGTTTAGCTCTTTCCCAAATGACAAATTTTAGGGTCACCGGTGGCCCAATTTGACAGCTGCTGCAAGAGATAAAATTGATGTAGATAAAGATTTGATTTGTGTTTAATGTAGCATAGAACAGAAAATATTGAGACAATAAGAAAAAAATGCTGGTTACCAGCTTTTACTCCTCTTGCCTCATTGTTTTTCCAAGCCTTTTCAATTAGGGACATTAAAATCAGGTCTTATTAACACTTTCCCAAACAAGACCTGGTTTTGATGTCCTTAATAGAATAGGCTTGGGAAAACTTTGAAACCAAAGAAGAAACTACTGATAACCAGCAATTTCTCCTTTTGTCCCAATATTTTCTGTGCCATGCTTTACACAAATCCTATCTGTAATAACATCCATTTTGTCATTTGAGGCAGTTTTTAGCTCCACTGGCCGAAGGCCAGCGGGGCTTATGTCATGGCCCTGTGTCCGTCGTCCGTGCGTCAGTGCGTCCGTCCGTCCGTCCGTGCGTCCGTGCGTAAACTTTTTCTTTAAACATCTTCTTCTCCAAAACTACTGGACCGATTTTAACCAAACTTCACAGGAATCTTCCTTGTATGAACCTCTTTCAAATTCCTTCAAAAAATTAAATTCGGTGCAAAACTTGAACTTTAATTAATTAAATTAAATTAAATTTTCGAAAAATCTTAAAAAATCTTCTTCTCCAAAAGTATTGGACCAATTTCAACCTAGCTACACAGGAATCTTCTTTACATGAACCTCTTCTAAATTCCTTCAAAAAAATAAATTCCGTGCAGAACTTGAATTTTAATTAAATAAATTAAATTAAATTTTCGAAAAATCTTTAAAAATCCCTTTTCTTCAAATCTACTGGACCAATTTCAACCAAACTACACAAGAATCTCCCTTACATGAACCTCTACTGAATTCCTTCAAAAGAATAAAATCTATGCAGAACTTGAATTTTTATTAATTTAATCAAATTAAATTTTCGAAAAATCTTTAAAAATTCTACTTCTCCAAAACTACTGGACCAATTTCAACCAAACTTCACAGAAATTGTCCTTGCATGAATCTCTACCAAATTCTTTCAAAAGAATAAAATCCACGCAGAACTTGAATTTTAATTAATCTAATTGATTTAAATTTTCGAACAATCTTTAAAAATTCTTCTTCTCCAAAACTACTGGACCAATTTCAACCAAACTTCACACAAATCTTCCTTGCATTAATCTCTACCAAATTCCTTCAAAAGAATAAAATCCGCGCAGAACTTGAATTTTAAATAATTTAATTGATTTAAATTTTTGAAAAATCTTTAGAAAAATTTCTTCTCCAAAACAACTGAACCAATTTCAACCAAACTTTACAGAAATGTTCCTTGCATTAATCTCTTCTTAATTCCTTCAAAAAAAAAAATAAATTCTATGTAGAACTTAAATTTTGATTGATTTAATTAAATCAAATTTTCGAAAAATCCTCTTTTCCAAAACTACTGGACCAATTTTAACCAAACTTCACACTAATCTTCCTTGCATTTATCTCCTCTAAATTCCTTAAAAAATAATTTCTGTGAAGAACTTAAATTTTAATAAATTTAATTAAATTGAATTTTCGAAAGATTGTTAAGCAATCTTCTTCTCCAAAACTACAGGACAAATTTCAACCGAACTTCACAGGAATCTTCCTTGCATGAATCTCTTCCAAATTCCTTCACGATCGGATGAAAAGCATGGCCGTTGTGGGCTAGGATTTTTTTTCGCTTTATGAAACAGTGCAATTTTAAGAAAATTTTAAAACATTTCTGCTTATAATTCACTTATTGGATTTCAGTCTGGTGTAGCATGAATCTTCTTTGAATAGACCTCTATTGTATTACTTGAAGAAGTTAGTAGTCTAAATGTCTAAAAGCCAGTGGAGCGATACAGGGCCATCTTGGCCCTCTTGTTGAAGTGAATCACCCTAAAGTTTTGTTGTTTGGGAAAGGGTTAAAAAATGGGTTAAAGAGGTCAAGTATTCCGCTTACTATGAAAAAATATAGAAAAAAGCCATTTGAAAAAATGGGGAAAAATGATTTGAAATGGGTTTTGACAGCGTGGATCGTAAAAAAAAACCCTACATGTTACTACTGGATTTGATGAATCTATTTTCATTTTCTTATCAGATCAAATTGTAATTTGAAATTTCCTCCTAGATTTCAAACAATGAATGAATAATTGATATATATTGCAGGGTTCTCCCCAGGAATTTTTGAAGCTGTAGTGCTACCAAGTCGCGAAACTTTGACGCTTTGCGCGTTTCCATGAATACTTCCACTGTTGCTACACAATGCCCTTGTGCATTTTCCCTTCAAATCAGGCACATAGTTAGAAAGAAGATATGAAATTATTCTAAAATCCATATCCTTAACATTTACTTAACTGACATGATTTGTCTAGATTTAATATTGTCATCTGAAAAAGCATTAGTTGTAGTACAGTACAATTTATGATTAATCAGGTAATGCAGCTAATTACCTGTTAGACCCCATTAATTTAATCATTCAATCAAATACATGTAATAACAACACATGCTCACTGATATTATGCATGTCTCTTCAGTTAAGTTTATTTTAAAGTTAAATAAAAAAAAAATAGTCTGAAGACTTATATTTCTACATCAACAGGAATCTGACTTTATAGAATTGTGAAATTAATGAACATATGTATATCATTGTCTTTAAAAGACAGGTCCAAATCTTGAGGAGTTGCATACAATTAAGATGATTTAATGGAGTTGTGCAGTCAACTAGATCATCAGTGCTACCAAACACTTAAAGTGAACACAGGTTTAAATTATTCAGAAATGAATCAAACAATGGGATGAGAAAAACATGGTCATCAGCAATCCAGTTTCTGATTGGTTTTGAAAGAATTGTAATGTTAAGAAGATCTATTTTGCAAATCTTTCTTTCATTTTCTCACACAGTCAAATAGATCTGTGAAAAAGTTGTGGTCGACCAAATTAATTCTAGTGTTACAAAATTCAAAGTATTTAAACGTCATAAGATGGGAAGCAGGGATGGAAAAGGGAAAACACTGATTATCAAAATGTCCATATTTTCATATTTTTCAAAGTAATTTCTAATACAGACACCCAAACTTGAGCTTGAGCAGCCCACAATGATAGACATGTGCAGTGGCGAACCACCTCTTTAGCCTGATTATTTCATTTTCATTAAGAAATTTAGTGAAATTGTCAGGACCTAAAGTTGTGTAATACTAGGAAAAGGAACCCCCTAATAGTATTTTGACACCCCCCTCCCTTCACAGAAATCCCGGATCCGCCACATACGTGCATGCAAATAAGTCAATAACAAAGCATGAAATTTAGATGACCAAATTATCATTCTGTCAACATGAATCATCGCTGTAAAAAAGCACAGGAAAGGCTAGTCCTATTTATAAGCCCTGACATATTTTTAGGTCACCTGACCGAAGGTCATGGTGACCTATTGCGACCGTGTTTTGTCTGTCGTCGTGCGTCGTCCGTCGTCCGTCGTCCGTTAACTTTTAACATTTTCGACTTCTTCTTGAGAACCACTGGACGGATTACAACCAAATTTGGCAGGGAGCATCCCCATGGGAAGCCGCTTCAGATTTGTATGAATCATGGAGTTATCTCCCTTTGGGGCCCCATAAGGGGCCTAAAAGGGGTTAAATAGGGTACATCTTAAAAAATCTTCTTCTCATGAACTGGCTGTTGGATTGGATTCACATTTGGAATTTAGAGTCTTTAGGGCAAGGACAACAAAGTTTGTACAAGAGAAAAAAATCCGTCTAGAAATGGCCGTGCTGGGGATGGGGGATGTGAGGGGGGGTCGCGTTATTAGTTAACTTAACATTTTTGACTTCTTCTTGAGAACCATTGGACAGATTACAACCAAACTTGGCAGGGAGCATCCCCATGGGAAGCCGCTTCAGATTTGTACAAATCGTGGAGTTATCTCCCTTTGGGGCCCCATAAGGGGCCTAAAAGAGGTTAAATAGGGTACATCTTAAAAAATCTTCTTCTCATGAACCGGCTGTTGGATTGGATTCACATTTGGTATTTAGAGTCTTTAGGGTAAGGACAACAAAGTTTGTACAAGAGAAAAAAATCCGTCCAGAAATGGCCGTGCTGGGGATGGGGGATGTGAGGGGGGTCGCGTTATTAGTTAACTTAACATTTTCGACCTCTTATTAAGAACCATTGGACGGATTTCAACCAAACTTGGCAGGAAGCATCCTAAAATAGAAAGCCGCTTCAGATTTTGTACAAATCATGGAGTTATCTCCTTTTGAGGTCCCATAAAGGGCCAAAAAGGGGGTTAATAGGGTACATCTTAAAAAATCTTCTTCTCATGAACCGGCTGTTGCATTGAATACACATTTGGAAGTTGAAGTCTTTAGGGCAAGGACTACAAAGTTTGTACAAGAGAAAAAATCTGTCAATAAATGGTCGTGCTGGGGATCGGGGATGGGAGGGGTTCGCATTATTACTTAACTTTGAACATTTTCTACATTTTTTTGAGACAGATTTCTACCAAACTTGGCAGGAAGCATCCCATTGGGAAGCCGCTTCAGATTTATACAAATCATGGAGTTATCTCCCTTTGAGGCCCCAAAAGGGGCCAAAAGGGGGTAAATAGGGTTCATATTAAGAAATGTTCTATTGTTGGATTGAATTCACATTTGGTATTTGAGTCTTTAAATAAGTTTGTACAAGAGAAAAAAAAACTGTCAAGAAATGGTGGTGCTGGGGGGTGCGCTATTAGTTAACTTTTAACATTTTCCTTAACTGTGTCTGCTCATTTGATTCAGGTGACCGATAAGGCCCTCTGGGCCTCTTGTTTTTAAACTTTGTCATGAATGTCAGTAAGGACAGGCTTCGTCAATCAGGCAAAGAAAATGCTGATTACCAGAAATTTCTACCCTCAAGTTGTCTGTTTGTTTTCTTTACAATGAGCTGCGTATGTTCTGATCTTAGAATTCGTCTTTGGGAAATGGTTAAAAAAATCACTCGCTAGTGACTATCAGGCCCGTAGAAAGCTATTTAATACTGGGGAGGGGCTCAAACTCCAGTGTCTCAATATTAGGGGGGGGGGGGGGGGGGGGGGGGGGGGGGTTGCTAAGTAGGATTTTCCCTAAATTTTAAGTGTAAAATAAGGAAAATCGGCATTTTGGACAACTGTTTCTAGTGTTAGCGGCTTAGCCAACCTAGCCACTCCTACGGACCTGACTCTGACAGAGAATGTAAACTACCAGTATATATAAGCCCTGACAAAGATTTTAGAGATAAGTGTTTCATCTCTCTGATTGGATCAGTCCAATATTTCTAGTAGTCTAAATTGAAATAAAGTTAAAAAAAAAACTTTGCCAACATAATGCAAGTGTAAAATACGATGTATTTACCTTGTCAGTATAATCTCCTTTTATTTATTTCAATGATAAATATACAAAGATTGGTGCATGTTCACTGAAGTTCATTCAGGAAAGAGTTTTCTTTGTGTAATCAAATTAAGAGAAAATCTGACCTACAACAAATGTGTGACGTGGAGTGACGCGGAGTGACGTCACACTGTGTCTGGATTGCAGGACAAAATCCCCTTTGTTTCAATCACTCAAATTTGGGTTGTAAAATGTCTTATCTATAGGGGATTTGTCATAAAGTTACATTTTTTAAATCCCGAGGATTGTTAATGATAAGGAGACTAACCAATATTGTGTTAGAAGTTTGTGTTTATTTTCGAAGATGAAGAAGGCAATTTAAGTAAAAGTAAAAGTGTGAATTTAATTCAATGGATAATTTAAGCACTTTGAGGTAAACAATGCACATTTCTTTGTTAGCTCACCTGAGCACGAAGTGCTCGAGGTGAGCTATTGTGATCGCTTTTTGTCCGTCGTCCGTCCGTCTGTCCGTCTGTCCGTCTGTCCACAATTTGGTGTTTACACTCTAACATCCACAAATATTAGTCAATCTTGACCAAACTTTGTCAAAACAAGTATGGTCATAAGTTCTCGGATGAGTTCGATTATGGGCAAGATCGGACCAGAAAGTGTGGAGTTATCTGCCCCTGAATGACAAAAAATGCTGTTTTTAACTTTGTTTACACTCTAGCATCTACAATTATTGCCCAATCAATACAAAACTTGGATATAATATTGGAGACTATAGGATCTTGGATGAGTTCGATTTTCAGTCAGATCAGGCGAAAAAGTCAAAAGTTATGTGCCCTTGAATTTGTCAAAATTGCCGTTTTCGACCGTTTTCGACCTTGTTTACACTCTAGAATCTACAATTATTGACCAATCAAGACAAATCTTGAACACAATGTTGGAGACAATAAGATCTCGGATGACTTTAATTTTCAGTCTGATTAGACGAGAAAGTCGAGAGTTATGTGCCCTTGAATTTGACAAAATTGTCGTTTTTGACTGTTTTCGACCTTGTTTACACTCTAGAATCTACAATTATTGACCAATCAAGACAAATCTTGGACACAATGTTTTAGACCATAAGATCTTGGATGAGTTTGAATTTCAGTGTGATCTGACAAAAAAGACTAGAGTTATGTGCCCTTGAATTTGATAAAATTGTCATTTTCGGCTGTTTTCGACATTGTTTATACTCTAGAATCTACATTTATTAATCTATCAAGACAAAACTTGGACACAATGTTGGAGATCATAAGATCTCGCATGAGTTGAATTTTCAATCTGATAAGACAAGAAAGTCGAGACTTATGTGCCCTTGAATTTGACAAAATTGTCGTTTTTGACTGTTTTCGACCTTGTTTACACTCTAGAATTTTCAATTATTGACCAATCAAGACAAATCTTGGACAAAATGTTTGAGACCATAAGATCTTGGATGAGCTTGATTTTCAGTGTGATCTGACCAGAAAGAAGAGAGTTATGTGCCCTTGAATTTGACAAAATTGTCGTTTTTAGCTCACCTGAGCACGAAGTGCTCAAGGTGAGCTATTGTGGTCACTTTTTGTCCGTCGTCCGTCTGTCCGTCTGTCCGTCTGTCCGTCTGTCCGTCCGTCCGTCCGTCCACAATTTCGTGTTTACACTCTAGCATCTACAAATATAAGCCAATCTTGACCAAACTTGGTCAAAACATGTATGGCCATAAGATCTCGGATGAGTTCGATTATGGGTCAGATCGAACCAGAAAGTCGGGAGTTATCTGCCCTTGAATGCGAAAAATACTTAGTTTTGACATTGTTTACACTCTAGCATCTACAATTATTGATCAATCAAGACAAATCTTGGACATAAGATTGCAGACCATAAGATCTCGGATGAGTTCGATTTTCAGTTTGATCTGACCAGAAAGACGAGAGTTATGTGCCCTTGAATTTGACAAAATTGCCATTTTCTGCTGTTTTTGACCTTGTTTACACTCTAGAATCTACAATTATTCATCAATCAAGACAAAACTTTGACACAATGTTTGGGACCATGAGATCTTGGATGAGTTCGATTTTCAGTCTGATCTGATGAGAAAGTCGAGAGTTACTTGCCCTTGAATTTGACAAAATTGTCATTTTTGGCTGTTTTCGACGATGTTTACACTCTAGAATCTACAATTATTGATCAATCAATCCAAAACTTCGACACAATATTGGGGATCATAAGATCTGGGATGAGTTTGATTTTCAGTCTTATCTGATGAGAAAGTTGAGAGTTATGAGCCCTTGAATTTGACAAAATTGCTGTTTTTGACTGTTTTCGACCTTATTTACACTCTAGAATCTACAATTTTTGACCAATCAAGACAAATCTTGGACACAAGGTTGGAGACCATAAGATCTCAGATGAGTTTGATTTTCAGTCTGATCTGACCAGAAAGATTAGAATTATGTGCCCTTGAATTTGATAAAATTGTCGATTTCGGCTGTTTTTGACATTGTTTACACTCTATAATCTACTATTATTTATCAATTAAGACAAAACTTGAACACAATGTTTGAGACCATAAGATCTTGGATAAGTTCGATTTTCAGTCCGATCTGATCAAAAAGTGGAGAGTTATGTGCCCTTGAATTTAATCAAATTGACGTTTTCGGCTGCTTTAGACCTTGTTTACACTCTAGAATCTACAATTATTGACCAATCAAGACAAATCTTGGACACAATGTTGGATATCATAAGATCTCGGATGAGTTTGATTTTCAGCCTGATCTGATTAGAAAGTAGAGAGTTATGTGCCCTTGAATTGGACAAAATTGCTGTTTTGGGCTGTTTTCGACCTTGTTTATACTCCAGAATCTACAATTATTTATCAAACAAGACAAATCTTGGACACAATGTTGGGCACGATGAAATCTTGGATGAGTTTGATTTTCACCATGTTATTGACCATAAGTTTGTTTTCAGTCTTAAAGTCGTAAATATTTTTTGAATTGAAGAAAAGTGTTGCTTATATCATTTTGGTTCAGGTGAGCGATATAGGACCATCATGGTCCTCTTGTTTACTGTTTTCGACCTTTTTTACACTCTAGAATCTACAATTATTGACCAATCAAGACAAATCTTGGACACAATGTTTGAGACCATAAGATTTCGGATGAGTTCGATTTTCAGTGTGATCTGACAATAAAGACAAGAGTTACGTGCCCTTGAATTTGATAAAATTGTCATTTTCGGCTGTTTTCGACATTGTTTACACTCTAGAATCTACATTTATCAATCAATCAAGACAAAACTTGGACACAATGTTAGAGATCATAAGATCTAAGATGACTAGAATTTTCAATCTGATAAGACAAGAAAGTCGAGACTTATGTGCCCTTGAATTTGACAAAATTGTCGTTTTTGACTGTTTTCGACCTTGTTTACACTCTAGAATTTTCAATTATTGTCCAATCAAGACAAATCTTGGACACAATGTTTGAGAGGATAAGATTTCGGATGAGTTTGATTTTTAGTCTGATCTGACCAGAAAGACGAGAGTTATGTGCCCTTGAATTTGATGAAATTATCATTTTCGGCTGTTTTCGACCTTGTTTACACTCTAGAATCTACAATTATCAATTAATCAAGACAAAACTTGGACACAATGTTTGGGACCATAATATGTCGGATGAGTTTGATTTTCAGTCTGATCCGATCAGAAAGTTGAGAGTTATGTGCCCTTGAATTTAACAAAATAGCCGTTTCTGGCTGTTTTTCGATCTTGAATCTTCAATTATTGACCAATCAAGACAAATCTTGGACACTATGTTGGAGACCATAATATCTTGGATGAGGTAGATTTTCAGTCTGATGTGATCAGAAAGTCGAGAATTGTGTGCCCTTGAATTTGAAAAAATTACCGTCTTTGGCTGTTTTCGACCTTGTTTATACTCTAGAATCTGTGATTATTTATCAATCAAGAAAAACCTGGACACAATGTTTGGCATCATAAGATCTCAGATGAGTTTGATTTTCACAAAGTTATTGACTATAAGTTAGTTTTCAGTCTTATAGTCATAAATGTTTATTGAATTGAACAAAAGTGTTGCTCATATCATTTTGGTTCAGGTGAGCGATATAGGACCATCATGGTCCTCTTGTTTAATTTACGATTCAATAAAACCTTGGACTTGGATTCTACGGACAAAGACAATGAAGTGGGATTTGTGAATAAATTAACATAATGAAGGAGAATTTGCATGGACTAGAACTGTAAAACTAAAAGGGATTTTTCCCGTAGCTGCATTTTTGTGTTGGTTTCGTCTGGATAGGATTTTAATTGCTTTGAGGTTTTGAAATTACCCGACTGATATTTTGTTCTAACCTATGTTGATCTAGATTCTAATTATTCATCAGAATTTAGATCTAGCTATATCCATTCTAGACTTGCCATTTTCGATTTATGCATGTTTTTTCGTCAACCCAAAATTTGTCAGTCTGCACATGCATGTCTATTAATTTTGTGCAGTCATGAAATATTGAGGTCTGCCGACTCAATCACGCGTGATCCAACTTGATAGATGAATGTCCAAAATTATCTCAGAAGTAGAGAAGCTACTGGAAAAAAAGATTTTTTTATAGTTCTACGTTCCAGAGGTCGCAAACAAACGGTCATAGTCTTAGATCTACTTATCGACGAAATTATAAATATTTTACAATAATTTACAGGAACACCTAGATCATAAATCTGCGGGTAGAAAAATACAATGTTTTGTTCTGCAAATTTCAACTTTAATCGAGCGTCTACAGGCGTTAAAACTCTTATCTATAAGATCTGTGGGGTAAGGGTTAGCACTGCACCCGGGAACCAATATTACCACTTATACATTGGTTCGCTGCACCACGGTCCACACCTGGTTTACGCATGACTGCTTTCAGTGACGAACCTCATCAGTAAGTGGCACAAGTTACTGCAATTAACAAGTAGATAAGAAGATTGTGGCCACTTTTCTAAAGGGTAAAATTAAGGTGTATCGGGATTACAATTAAGCTGTATCGGCGGTTCAAAGCTGTATCGGCAGAAGGGCAAATTTCGTGAAGCCGTATCGGTCCCGATACGGCTTATGGCTCTGGGGAGAACGCTGTATTGTTAAATCATAACCCTTTACAATCTCTGAATGAATTGGGAAGTTTGAGCCATTTTGATCTCAAGAAATTTTAAATCAATCAATTAAAAAAAAACACCATCATCTGATAACCCAGAAAAAACTAGGTTCTCAAAATATTGTTGAAAAAAAAAGAAATTTAACCTAGTGAGTTTTCAAATATTGTATTCAAATCTTAAACATTTGTTTTGCAGTCTGAGTCTTTAGTTTAACCCTTTCCCAAACAAGACCTGGTTTTGACGTCCCTAATATATTAGGTTTGGGAAAACATTGAGGCAAAAGAAGAAACTGCTGATAATCAGCAGTTTCTCCTTTTGCCTCAATATTTTCCATGCTATATTATACACAAATTCTATCTTAAACAAGGCCCATTTGTCATCTGCGGCAGCAGCTTTTGAATGGAAAATGGTTTAAATGGTTAATTCTAGTGATTATGTTTACACAAATTTGGAAATGTCAAACATTTCAATAATGTGGAAATTGAATACTTTGCATTCTGTAATCAGACTTCTAACCCTTATCAGTATAGGACAATTTTAGGGTGATTCAGACAAATGACAAAATGGATGTTATTAAAGGTAGGATTTTTTGTAAAATATGGCGCAGAAAGTATTGAGACAAAAGAAGAAACTGCTGGTTATCAGCAGTTTCTTCTTTTGTCTCAATATTTTCCAAAGCCAATTCTATAAGGGATGTCAAAACCAGGTCTTGTTTGGGAAAGGGTTAACTAGTTTCACTTTCTGCCCATTCCCACATAATGATCCCTTTTGATCCCCAACAAGCAAAAGGCTTTGAAAAACATTGTGGAAACTGAAGAAATTGCTTATGACGAGCAATTACTTCATTTCCCACAGGCACAATTTTTTCTACTTAGAAAGGCAAAAAATGTAAAATGTCACAGACTTGCAGAAAGTTTAGAAAAAGGATCGGTCATTCATTTGTTCTGACAAGGTCTAAAAAAATTGTGTCTGGAAAAAAATGTCTGACTGAAGGACTGAATCAGTTAAAAAAAAAAATCATGTAATAAAAAGTAAATAAATAATAATTTACAATTAATTGCAAAGAAATTCCAGGTGAAAAGAAGCAATTCTTTGTGAACTTCAATAATTGTCCATGTTTTGGGGCTAAAATGACAACTGCTCATTGCTGGAATGTCAGCCATTCTGGCTGACAGTAGACTGAAAATTGTCAGTCTGACTAGAAAGTTGTCAGAAATGTTTGTCGGATTGACGAATTTAAACCAGTCCTCTGTCATTGACTTGAAATAGGGATAGATTTGGACAATAATATTGATAAAACTGTATCTATATTGTTACAAACCAACCTATTTTTTGCACAATATACTCACAATATCTATCTCTATTGTCGTCTGCAACGTCTTTGAAGTTGGAACACCCTTGGAAAGTGTCTATGGGTTAACCAAATGCAAAATTAATAAGTGCACAGCAATACATGCACTTAACCCATTACTGCACAGTGACGCCTTTTGACTCCCTTGGGATAAAGGCTTTGGGAAAACATTGTGGAAATGAAGAGATCGCTTGTGACAAGCAATGTCTTCATTTTCCACAGTGTTTTTCACCTAGAAAGACAAAAATCTAACATTTCATTCAGGTAAAATTGTCATCTGCAACCTCTTTCAATTTGAACCATCCTAAGATTTTGCTGTATGGTATTGCCATGGGTTAAATAATTTTACACTGACTGTCAAAAGCTTTTCTCTAAAATTTTGCCATCTGGTAATTGCCTATATATATAAAATGTTAAGGTGATGTTTCTACCTATATTTCAGAACACGAAAGTGGATCTTGGGAGAAAGAAAGTGTGTTGTCGTATGAATGCAGAACTCTTCTCTTCAAGGCTTTACATAACCTCATCGAAAGGTAAGACAAAATATTGGCGTAACTGACCTAGTTATTGTCTCAAATGATCATTTTAACCCATTGCTGTATAAGGACGCCTTTTGGCGCTCTACGAGATAAAGGCTTTTTTTTCCTTTCTTCCCCCCCCCCCCAAAAAACAACAACAACAAATATTGAGATAAACTCTTTGAAATGTCTTTTGTTTGAAGCCAAATTTAAGCCTTTCCCAAACAAGATCTGATTTTGACGTCCCTAATATGGAAGGCTTGAGAAAACATTGAAACAAAAGAAGAAACTGCTGATTACCAGCAGTTTCTCCTTTTGTCTCAATATTTTCTTAGCTATAGTGTACAAAAATCCTTTCTTTTTCAATGTCCATTCTGTGGTCTGCAGCAAGTTTCATATTGGACCACCCTAAATTTTTGTCGTTTGGGAAAGGGTTAAAGTCTGCAGGACAAGAGTTAACTAAGAATTCAGTCCATTTGAAATGCGACATAAGATAATTATGCACAAACATCAATCAAAACTGTTAAAATTGCTGCATATTATAGTATGTAGATCAATCAAACCAAACAAAAATAACATTTCATCTGGCACAAATAGCATGTAGCAACCTTATGTTTTGTTTAACCCATTCCCACACAGTGCTGCCTTTAGACACTCAATGAAGTCTTTTCAAAACATTGTGGAAAATGAAGAAATTGCTTGTGACTAGCAATTTCCTCATTTACTACAATATTTTTACCCAAAAAGACATTAAGTTGTAAAGTTTCATTCACTTGAACTTGTCGTCTGCATCGACTTTGAAATTAGACCAATCTAAAAATTTGCCATTTGGTAATGGGTTAAACAATATTTTGAAACAAATTCATATTGTTTTTCAGATGCCTGTTGTCCAAAAACTTCATTCGTCTTGGAAAATGGTTTGTTCAACCACAAGATCAAGGAGTTGCACTGGAACAAAAGTAAGACAGATACTGTATTTTCTGAAAGAGCCACTAATAAGATGGATGATGACTTTTCAAAATGCAATATTTCATCAATTGTTCATCAAACCCTAAGTTGTGGGTACTCATTGGACTTGTCTTGTAGAGACAATTCAAATGAGTACCCACATCATAGGGTTTGGATTTGAAATAAATATTTTAGAATGTCTTCACTTACTTTAGGAAACTAACAGTTTGCACAATAGAATGACCACTTGTTTGGAAATGTGCAAATTGCAGCAAGATAAAAAAAAAATTGTTATAAAGCCACATCTTTTAACTATTGCACATTTTCATAACCATCTACAGCATATTTGCAATTCAGCTGTAAATTAACTCTCCTATAGGATTACTCTTTTTGACTTTCAAAAGGCTTTAAAAAAAAACTTTGGTAAATGAAGAAATTGCTTTTGACACATAAATTCTTCATTTCCGACCCTGTGTTTTCTGATAAAAAATATAATTATTGGTTTCATTGGCTCGAAATTGTTGTCTGCGACATCTTCGAATTAAGATCTGTCAAAACGTTATGGCGTTTGTTAACCCATTACCCGACTGCAACATTTAAGATTGGTGTAAATTCAAAGATTTTGCAGATTGCAATTTCAAGTGATTGAAATTTTACATTGTTTGGTTTTTCTGGATAGAAAACATTGTGGGAAATGAAGAAATTGCACAAGCAAATTCTTCATTTTCCACAATGTTTTCCAAAGCATTTCTCTTGACATGCATCAAAATGCTTCATTATGTACAATAAATGGGTTAATTGTTTAATGTATATATTTTCAGCCATTTGTCGTTCTGTTTCAACTTCTTCCTGCATGGAGAGAGTACAGTATGTGCCAGTATAGAAGTCAAACAGCATCCTGTTGTTACCTTTCTCGGCAACCATCATCTAAACCATATACAGGAGAGTCAAACACAGCTGCAAGGTAAAAACAACAACTCCTGGTTAAACCTCCAAAAAAGACTCAGGTTTTTAGCCACAATCATCATTACTTTAACCTCAATGTTTTCTGCGTTTTGTCATACACAAAACTTTATCTCAACATCCATTTTGTGGTCTGTATCAGCTTTCAACTTGTAACAGTCTGAAATATTTCTTGTTATGAAAGGGATAATAGTGTTTTATGTGAGCAAGTGCCTAACTTAAATGTAAAGACTTAATTGGTATGTGTACATCTCATCACGGGAAAAAAAAAACCAACATTCAAACAGTTCAATCAGCAGTGCTTTTGGTACATTTGATGGCTTTGTACATATAACATTCATCAACTAAAAAAAAAAGAAATAGAGTATAGGGACAGACTGAAAGTGAAAATGTTATGCAGAATAAAGAAAAAATCTGAAAATTTCCATTGCAGTTATCCTGGCTCCCTATGGATTACAAGGGACCCTGACAGGGGTGACCTACAGGGATTCCGATCAGATGACTAGGAAACATTTAGATGAGTGGAAACAATTTTACCCTGTCAAAACCAACGAGGCGAAGGAGAATGATCTGAATGTGCTTCCTAACCTGGTCGAGGTGGTCGTTGGTGAGTTATCATAGTCTAAAGTTGTGTGCCACCATTTAACTGAGCCATTGATAGCTCAGTCAGTAACTTGGCTTGGCCAATATCCTTTGACATTGGACAGATTATCTTACCAATGAATGAAATATTTATGAATAATCTAGGTCATATGAGCAGCTGGTGGCTCGAATTTGTTGTTGTATTTACTGTTAGGGAAATTTTGAAAATACAGGCACAGAGCTGAATCTAGGGCGCGGGATTGCGGGATTCCCGCAGTAATTTATTGCTTGGCGCAAAAAACGATAGGCCGCGCGGGAGAAGTCACGCACATTGTTTCAGATTGGCGCATTTTTCAATATACGTCGCGTAATAACGTAGGTTCATAATCATTGAAAAGTTGCTAAAAACAGATTGCAGACAAACCCCTGCAATTCTATATTTATATAGTGTTTTATATCTCCAGTCAAAAATAAATATTTGTCTTAGAAATGAAATAGATTCATGTTCGAGATATAAACCGAAAACGGGAAGAAAACAAACGAGTTGAATGAAGGGGGAAATGGCTGTGAAAATTTCAGAATTTGTAATTATTACGGTGCACCGCAACAACAACAACACCAATGGCGGTCAAAACAAACAAAGTAAAGAAACTCTGTGTTAAAATCGTTTTTAAGCACATAAATAGACTGAGTGATATGCTATCATCGCGGCACACATTCAAAATGGCCAACGAAACAAAGAAACTCTGCATGAAAATTGTTTTTATCACAAAATGGTTTGGAATTAATTGATACTAAGTGATCCTCCTCGGCGTAGATGTCTACTGCAGTAGCCACATCATGGTGAATTCTGCCCAGGGTTACGATTGAAGTTAAATGGTCCAGCCTTTTTTCTACAGCCCTGAGACTATTTAAGTCTGGAGAGAAGAGTTTTAAAGCAAAATTAAAAACGATTTAGTGGTGTAAATAATTTGCTTCAACCAGTCTTTGACAGTGTAATCATTTTCTATGAATAGTATAATCTAAACTTTAAACAACCAATAAATTAAAGAAATTGAACATATAAAGTTTGTTACATGGACAACAGTTGTTTAAAGAGACTGCTTAGACAAGAGCTAATCCTAACTTGTAATGGAGTAAAGATAATGTTCCTTCAGTTTCATATAATGGCTCTAGTTACAGATAAGTTATAACTTAATATTTTTGCGATAAAAAGTTAAATTCACTTTGGCTAAAGCCTGAATCCTGTTGGCCCACATTTTGAAGTATGGTGGGGGAGTTGGCCCACTTTTGTGAAAACCTAGATTCAGCTCTGCAGGCAAAAGTCACGCAATTTTCAAGGAATTTTTATTTAATGAGATGCAATGCTATATATTTAATGATTTTGACATAAACTTTGTCAAAATATACAAGGTATTATTGAAAGGCCAAAATTAATGTGATGAAACTTGTCGTGGAATTTTCAAATTTTGTCAGAGAAATGTTGGGTAGATTTATCTTCTCTACCTCTGGCAACCCTGTATGTGTAGATAGGTAAAAGCAAGTTCTCTCAACATATATTTTGCTCTGACAAAATATTCGTAAGCTAAAGCATAAGCCATAACAAGGTACAACACTTTGTTTCAGCTGGTGTCCGTATGAAATACCCTTCCTGTTTTGTCCTACTTGTGGATGAGCACCATCATAGACAACCTGGTATGGGTGATCGCCAAAACATGATGAATCAGCAAGGTAGCTTAACCCACGGTCCCATGACAGGGCCGACAACTCCCGAAGATGCGATTAACGCAGGTCTGGACATGGGGATGAAGTTTATGGGTGGAGGGTTTTCTAGTCGTCCGGAGCCGGTGTCGGATCTCACAGCCAGAACAAATGGTCTACTGGGTACTAGGTTGATAGAACGAGTACATCATGATAGCTGCGCCACAGCCGGCATCACTAAAGTGTGAGTAATGGACCACCACAGTATTCTACTAAACTCAATTAGCTTAAGTAACTCAACTACACCTTCAACTTGAAGGCTTCAAGTAAATTAGCGTAATTCCCCTTTACCTTCTAAAGATTCTCACAGTTAATGCCTGTAACTTTAAATATGTAACCAAATAGATTACTTGTTTTAAAAGTATTTTGTACTGTTATGAATGAAATAATTTGGTGACGGCATTGGAAAAGAAGAAATTGCTCAAACTACATTCAGTTTTACTCTGACTGTTTGTAAGGAATGGGCAATAGAAGGGAAAAAAAAGGGAAATCAAATATCACATTGTTACCAGAACTACATATAAGAAGGGATATTGCCTTTTCAATGTGATGCCGCGGCCATGGTGCAGTTGGTAGCGCATCTGCCTCTCATTTGAGAGGTCCCGGGTTCGACACTCGACCGCGGCAGAAACCAAACCAAACCTTTCCAATGTGCAATTTCATTAATTGTTTATCAAGCCCTAAATTAGGGTACTCATTGGAATCGTCTCGATGAGACGATTCCAATGAGTACCCACAACATAGGGTTTGGGTTTGAAATAAGAAATTAGATGGTGTTCACAGTCACTCCATCTTATCTGTTGCTCTGCATGTTACCATGTGATTGTTTTGTATTTACAGACAATCTGAAGGTCTATCAGAAGAGTCCATCCCAACTTCCTGGCCGTTTGCTGACCCATCTTCCAAAGTCAACTGTCACTGTCCAAGGTAAAATACGCCATGAGCCTTTTTGTGTATTAAAAAGATATGCTACAAAGACATATACAACAAATTGCTTGAACAAGGTGTAGTTACAACTTTTCAAATCTGACTGACTAAACAGTCTTGGTGTCATTGTTATCCCGTTCTGGCCAGGACTAAATCATGAAGAATTTTACATGATTTAAATATTTTGAAGGGCTCAATTACTGAGGTTGAATCCTGATATCTGTTTACACATTCTTTACTTTTTAATATCTATGTGCTTTTAACTCGCTGTCTGTAATATCCCATTGCTTTGTTTCTTGGAAAGGCTGTGTTCTGGCGAGGCCGCGATTCTGCGACATTCTCGCATGAAAAAAGTAAATGTCGCATAAAATTTTGTCAAGATGCGATTTCTGTCGCATGAAAATAACGAGATCGAATTTTGTTTTTTTACGGCCGCTGACAAATTTTACTGTACTCGAAATCAAAAGTAAAAAGAGAAATCCAAACTAGATCATTCATCTCACTATACTTCCTACCCAGAATTCAATTTGCAGGCCCTGAATGAGCATTAGACTCGAAAACGTTGTAAAATCATATCAATTTACCGTTGCACGCGATTGAAGTTCCGGGGCCTTTTTGTTTATAGGTCGGGTTCGGTTTGTAATTTCAGGCGCGGAGTGCTAGTTAATTGACCAACATTACTGATTTAATTGAATAATTTCAATTAACCGAAAATGATTTTTAGATTGATAATAAAAAATACACATACATGTTAAGAATTTAAAACAATTTGATATTTATTTGCGTCTATCATTATCAAAGCGATAAAATTACTAAATGACTGAACATCAAGATTTACTTAAAAACGAATACACCTGCATTTGCAGAATCAAAAAATGCTGTCATCAGATTCTTTTCCACCAAATAAAATGAAGAAAACTAAGAATACCCTGAATTATTTCAGTAAATCTTTAGAGCCACAGTGAAATTCGATCCTTGAAAATTCAAACCAGATAAATAAACCCATGCCTGTGCTGTCGTCCACAGAAAATCCCGTCGACGAAAGACCGGATCTATCGTCTGCTTTGTCATAGCTTCGTAAATTTATCATGCCTGTATGACCACCAAAATTAAAACGGGACAACTTATTTTTCGTGGACAAAGCAGTGATTTATTTACCTGCGCATCCTGCTACATTTACTCATAATTTGGTCTCTGGGATGCAAAGTTTTAATTCTAGCGAGTCCCAGGATGCAACAATTTTTACAGATTTCCTATTAAAAATAGTGTATTGGACTCACTAAGCTAGTAGCTGGACTCATTGATATGGAATCCAGGGAGTCCTCAGGACTCACAGTCTTAAAATTGTAAAAAAATCCCTGACAAAGTCTGTTAGCTGAGTGTCTCAAGAAAACATCGCCGAAGTGGGGCCATTGCAATGTACTGTATATGCAGATATCTTGGGTTAATTTTGGCGCACAGGAGTTTAAAGTTGTTATTTTGGATTTAATATGTGTCCCCTAGTTAGTCCAAAATGTCCCCAACTTTTGAGTAGCCATGAGACATTTGTCCCATACTTTTTTCTACCTCGCCAGAACACTGGAAAGGATGTTAAATGGCTAATATTCTGTGAAATGTTTTCAGAACCAAAGCATCAAAGAACAAGACAAATGTGAATCAACCGGGGAAGCCTGGGGAGAAGAAGAAGGCTGACAAACTGGACAGACAGCATTCCAAGTTTGTACGTTCCACGCCCTTCCACCGCCGCACTCAGGCCATCGAGGACTTTGTATCACATGACATGGACTCATTTATGCCTCGGGCTTCCCCAAATAGTGGTTTGATGGGGAATCAAACCGGGGCACCAAATCAAGTTGGGGCTGGGGGTGCCGCGACTCAACCTCCGGGTCCTGGGTCTGACACAGTGAATCTGAATAGTGTAGGGCTCGAGTCTCCGGCGTCCATTGCTCCCTCGCCGCTAGAGGACTCTCATAATCAGAATCAGCTGGAGAACGGGGCCAGCATGGACCCAACAATGCCCACCCTTAGTCCCCACCCACCTGTGTTAAAACATTCAGACAAGGATTCCAGTCTCTCAAAACAGCATGTACAAAGTGATCAAAATGCAAACATGAGTGGTAATAATAACAACAATGGCATGGTGAATGGTCTGCCGGGTGACGCGAGTTTGATTCATAAATCAGTGAATATGTCGGTGATAAAGATGGATAGTTTGACTAGTTTGAATAGTGTTCCGTATTCCTGGAGTCAACAAGTGCTAGAAAACACAAAAGCTAATAATATAAATAGCTGGCTTCGAAGTCAACAAAAACAAGTGGATTATAGTAAAGGTTTTAAGAGGCCAGTGCTACCGACCCTGGATGGTGATGCAGATGAACTCATTACAGAGACACTGTACAACTTTGATCCTGTCCATAACTGGTAACATATTTTGTGGAACTCTTTCCCAAAAAATACCTGGTGCCTGTTTTAGTATTAATAAGTTATAACTGACTATCATACAACAAATTCACCATTATGATTTCCTGTCTAACTTGTATCCTAGATTGGTGATTATATAGGCATATGGTTTTGATGACAATTAAGAATTATGTGAGAAAACATTTAGGCAAAAGAAGAAAATGCTGATAACCAGCATTTTCTCCTTTTGCCTCCATATTTTCTGTGCCACTCCATACACAAAGTTTGTCTTTGGTTATAACCATTTTGTCGACCTCAGCAGATTTCAAATTCGAAGTCGAACTTGTGCTTCTTGAGAAGGGTTCATTTATCTGTCTTGTTTTAGACTTTAATCAATTCTAATTTGAAATTATGTCAAATAATATCATTAATCAATCAGTAGTATAGTTTTTGCCCGCTCATTTTGTCTGAAAAAAATGTTATCTTTGGCTTTAACTTTTGAAATATACAGTGTTTGATGAGGTGTTCATATTTTACATGAGTATTTTTTGTGATAATACATTTCATTCAAATCTTGCAATCAAACATTTTCAGAAAATATAGGTTTATATCACATTTTAAGTTACTAACAAAACATTTCAATTGCAGGTCTGATTTTCCCCTAAAGAAAGTGTGTTATGACCGATCAGATCACATGAACGGTGTACAAGATGTACGTTTTAACTCCAACAACCTTAGTCAGAACCTTAAACCATTTAAACCACCAACACCTCAACCACCCGCCGCAGATCCGTACGACTTCTCCGACGAGTCGTCCAGCACACCTGCCACTATATCACGCGGATCCATGCGTAACAGCAGAGATATGTTCCAGAGACCCTCTCCATTGAAGGTAGGATATTTACTGGTTAACAATATTATGCCAACATCAATTTGCAAATGTTTTTATAGTGCTTTGACACTTGTAATATATTCAAGGAGTTAGTGTAGAATTCAGACATCGCGAAATCCCGTCGGACCGCCGGACATGTCTGGTAAAATTCACCTATGTCCGACAAAAATAATAGAGACTACGGACCGCCTGTCCGGTAAAAGTCTGGGGTCGAAGCATAAAATGAATATCCTTACTCAAAAATCTGTCGACAAAGTATCGCGATGCATATATTCTGACACTCAGTGTTTCATCCAAAGCGTGTATTCTGCATTTTTTACCCAAATAAATTGTCAGGGAAAGGATTAAATTGAGTTTCGCGGAAAACTGTCAACCCTGTTGTTGTTGTTAGCTCACCTGAGCACGAAGTGCTCAAGGTGAGCTATTGTGGTCGCTTTTTGTCCGTCCGTCTGTCCGTCCGTCCGTCTGTCCGTCCGTCCGTTCACATTTCCTTCAAACATCTTCTCCTCCTAAACTATTTGTCCATTTTTGACCAAACTTGGCAGGAATGTTCCTTGGGTGACCCTTTTCAAAACTTGTTCGCAAATTTTTGATTTGTCAAAAAATGTGGGCGTGGCAGGGCGGGGCTTAAAAATCCTATGAAAATTCTTTAAAAATCAACCATTGGGCCAATTTGAACCAAATTTGGCAGGAATGTTCCTTAGGTGACTCTTTCCAAAATTTATTCACAAATTTTAAGATTTGTCAAAAAATGTGGGTAAGGCATACCAGGCTTTGAGAAATCTTATGAAAATTCTTTTAAATTTAACCAGTTATGATATTATAAAATGGAGTCAAAACCCCGTAACTACAGCTCGACAAAGCTGGAGTTACAAGGTTTTGATCCCCCACTGGGGATATGTCTAATCCCCATAAAATAAACAAAGACGAGGATTGTTTGCTCAAGACGGAGAAATGTTTATCAGAATGGGGAACTGCAGGTAAAAAGGGGTAAATACATTCTATTTGTTATTTAAGCTATCCTTTGTTGATGGTACTTATTTAAATAGTTTTGATTGGATCATTCAAATGAATACCCACATCACAGGGTTTGATAAAAACATTGAAAGATATTTTACAATTTGGAAAGCCCTTAACCTATCCTATTTGAATCTCTAGTACAGCCACTAGATATGTACTTTAGTTTAACCCTTTCCTGAAAATGCCTGGTTTGACATCCCTAAATAGTTAGAAAAGGTTTGGGAAAATATTGAGTCAAATGAAGAAAAGGCTGATAATTAGTAATTTTCTCCCTTTGTCTCAAAATTTTATCTTCTTTATTTTGCATGAATCCTTTCTTTATCCATATCAATTTTATTTTCTTTTTTTTAAATTTGATCAGTCTATTCCTTTTCAGTTTGGGAAGGGATTAAGCAGGTTTTGGGTCACTTATTGAAAATGCTGGGAAAATGTTATTGCAAAAGAAGAAAATGCTGATAGCCTATATTTGCATCTTTTGCCTCATTTTCTGTCCACTTTTGTACATGAATGCAGTCTTACTCAGCATTCTGTTTTATTAGTTACAGCAGTTTTTAATTCTACTGCTCTGATGTTATGCTGTTAGGAAAAGATTTAACCAAAATCAAATTGTAACTGTTCAATGAATAGTTCCCCTATGTTGTGAGTTAACTGGGTTCGATATAAAGATGATAAAGAGGTCAGTGTTTGACAATCTTTTCACAAATTATAAGACCTGAATATTTGAAGATTTTGTGTAGTTTAATGTCTAAAGTCTAAAAATTATCCCTATGCTGTAGCTTCTGATCGTAACAGAAAGTCCTTAGTTATATGTCTTTTCAATTGACAAAATTACCATTTTCGCTCATGTCACCTATTTTCAGGTGAGCGATATAGGACCATCATGGTCCTCTTGTTCTTTTAAGGGTGGTTTATTTTCCGGCTTCCGAAGCCAGCTGGGGATATTTTTCTCGTTTTTTTTTTTCACTCATTTTAATTGAAGTAATCATTCTGAAATACAATTCAAGCCAAGTTAAACTGGTATCAATACTTATACCCCTGCATATCGCCCCCTTGGTGCAAAAAGGTACCAACTGACATTTTGGGCAAAAATGACTTTTATGCACCGGCGAGTGTATTTTTATGGTATCTTTCATGTGTAGAAATTTCTAAGCTGTAGGTCTTTAAATACCTACAATATAGGGTCATGTCAAAAGGTACCAACTACAAATCAGGGTTTTTTCACTTGCAATAAGGTACCATCTGACATGCAGTTTGTGCAAAAAGGTACCATTTGAACTAAAGGTACCTTTTTGCACAAAGGAAATTTTCTATGTTATACCTTTTCTTCATCAAAAAGGTACCATTATGCAATTGGTACCTTTTTGCTGGTATAAATCTTAGACAAACTTATAAATTCATTATTAAAATAACTCAAACGGTACCTTTTAGCACTGAAATGAATACACAAACCATATGCTGATAAGCTAATTTCCTATCATTTTAATTAGTTGTTAGGTGAGAAATCACATATTGTCTTACACCATTCATTTTGAAATTATCTATGCTGCTTACATGAAGAGTTTATTTTTACCAAAGGGGATTTAGTGAAAAGAAAAATATATGGAGTTTGATTCTTTCACAGTAAATCTTATGTTTCTTTTACTTTAATATTATTAATATCTTCTATAAATAGTAATTATTAATCAAATTTAGTTGCTGATTCAATGTCTTTTGGGTTTTATTTGAATGTGCCCATACTCTTAAAAATATGATTTGTTTTCATCAACTTCCAAAAATTTAGTTTCCAAAGGAATAGACAATTGGGACATTTTGGAACCATAATGATTATCATACTAAATCATTTTAGACATGTTAAATTATGAGATCTAACGACTGTAACTTGCATTTATCCAATGTATGAAAGATTGCGTTCGTTTCTCAGACAGAAGAATAGTCACATGGAAATCTTTTTTAGTGGTAATCAATATTTGGATGGGGCAAAGATATAATTGTGATACTTTTTGTTGTCATGTTTTATAACATGAACCATGTATGCCTCCATCTTTTGCCAAATAAAAACTAAATCTTGTGGTGATATCTACTATACTCGTCCACCAATCGCACATGTAATATTCAATGATAAGATAGTAAATTGATCAAGAGCCATGGGAATGGTGGAATCTACAACTGATTCAGACACTATCTCTCTATTCCAACTCTCACAGAAAATGAAAAACTTGACAGTGAGCTAGAAGACGTTGATGTTTATCATGCACAAAGGGTGGCATTAATTGAGCGAATCAGAGTTTGAAACTATGAACAAAGAAGAAGAAGAAGAAACAAAGGGTTTCACCATTCAAACCAAACATACAAGAATTGAAAAGGCGAAAAAGAAAAGCATCCAAAATATCTCAAAAAGACATAACAGCCAAAGAATCCAGGTCTATCAATCAAGATGAAAAGTCAGAGAAAATATTAGTCATTTACAAAAACATGTGCACAAAAATGGACTAATTTGAATGACAAAGAAAAGGCAAAGTAGATTAGGAAAAAGTTTCAATCCATCAAAAAAATTATGCTAAAATCCTACCAAATCTCTAAAATCCATCAAGAACTAACGCTCTTTAAGAAAGTGATGAAATGTTCAAGGTTACATCACTAGCGATGGTAAATGTTTTCGAAATCAGTGATTCATTCTGGAAATATTGAGGAAACTCATATTAAGTTATGAGCTAACATGTTTGACTTAATGGCTTTACCTTTTATTTAGTACAAGTAATCATTTCAAAAAGAACAATTCCTAAGCCAGAAAAATGGATTCAAACGTAGTAAGTGTGCAATGCTGTATTGTCATAGCTGATAGTTTTCCTTTATCAACAGCTAATTGTTGCAAACATATGTTTAGAATATATTCAGACCCAATATTAACACCTGTTTCTGATATTAAATCTAGAGAGGTGACAGAGAAAGTGGTAAATGCTGCATACACTGCAACCAGTGTCAAGAAAACTTCAATGATGCAATACTATTTCAAATTCATCTCCTGTAATATGTTACAAATAATGTGCACAGTATGGGTAACAACTCAGACTCTAAGTCTGAAGTATAAATATTTCATACTGGAATAAGACCGTTTAATGACCAGTGCGAACCTGAACTAAGAGAGCATAAAGAAACTATCAAATAGGAAAAGAATGAAGAAATGGAAGAGAATAGTACTTATGATGTACAAAGTAGGATTACTAGCCTCAAATACAGACAGTATTTGTGGCAAAAAGTCATTCTGGTTTGAAAAGGTGCTATGATTCAAAAAATAATTATTTTAGAATTTTGTGCTCATATGGTATCTATTGTACGGCTGATAATATTAGGTATACTCATTATTCTTATACATTTACTTGACAAGTAGGTTTTGAGAAGAAAATATGTGAATTGTTTGTGTTCTATTAAAAATATTTCATTTAAACTAATCAATATTTCCATTAAAACTTTTTGCAAGAAGGTACCATTTGACCACATGGTACCTTCTTGTTAATATTTTGAACCGAATGCAAATAATTTGATAAAGCAATAAGGTACCATTTGATCACATGGTACCTTATTGACTCGAAAAATATTCAAAAAATGCTTAGTGCAAAAAGGTACCAAAACACAAAATCAATCAAATATCGCTTATTGATGAACCAATCTATTTGTCAATTTGTATATAGTTAGCTAATTTCTAGACCTGTCACCATGCCAAATATCAAATTCTTCAAAAGAAAACATGATTTGATATAGTTGTCTGAATCTTTAAACTCGATTTTCTCAAAACTATGAAAATGTCAGTTGGTACCTTCTTGCACCAAGGGGGCGATATAATCCTTAAGCTAAACATTTTTGTCTGGGTAACCTGGATTGACGATCTTTTTCTCAGTCAGAAAAACGGAATTTCTTTGAAAGAAAACATAGTAAGCAGACCAAATGGTAAATATTCATGATAGAATCTGATATTTTTTGTCTAAACATGATATTATTTTGCTAAAAAATAGATTCTAATACTTTTTTTTTTGAGACAAAGAAAGTGAGTTGTTTCTGTATTATTCGTACCCAAAATAGTTCAACCCAAAAATTAATTTGATATTCTACATCCCCATTTCTTGGACAGTTTGAACAAAATAAGATATGAAACAACTAGGAAAGTAATATAAACATGTAATACAATCATAAATTAAGGCTTACCACTACTAAGATCTGAGAAAAGTGTTGTGTTTGTTTATTTGCTTTTTTCCTAGAAATAGATTATTATGTCCTTAGATAAATTATAGTGTAGCCATTTCAGAAAAAGTGTTTGAAAATCTGATTCATTCGTTTACAAAATTGACCCTCTTGAATTCTAAATGACCTCCAAATTTGGAGACAGGGGGTCATAAATGACCCCTCAAAAAATTGATCCTGGGAGAAACACTATCAGACACATTTGTGTTTATAGTGACGATTCGAAATATTTTTCTGTATTTTTTCGGTCCTGTAAAACATCTTCCGGTCTGGTAAAAAAAGGACCTTTACAGGACCCACTGTCCTGTAAATTTTTTTGACTCTTCGCATTGTCTGAGAATTATGTAAAGGGGTTGGTGTAAAATATTTTGATATTTTGAAGTTTTAAATTTATCATATTTCTCATATGATATTTTTGTTCGCATGTGATGTAAGACTAAAATCTATAGATATAATGATATTTCATTTAGCTAGAGAAGCATTGATCTTTATGCCAACAAGACCTTGATGGTCTGTAACAGGACATGAATTGAGAATACAATCTCGCAAAATAATCCAACTTTTTCCAAGGTTTTTCCATCGCTGCTGGAGAACTTGTATGAATCAGAAATTCAGAATCGGTTAGAGAATGGGACCAGCATGGACCCACTTGTGTTAATGTGTTTAGCCATAATATTTTCCGTACCATATTTTAACTCCAATCTTTTCATTATCAATATCACTCGTCATCTGTAGCATTGTTCGAATTTGAACAGGATGAATTTTTGTTGTTTCGATGGGTTTTCCAATGCTTTATTTTGGACTGTTTGAGAAAAAAAGTATCCTTTCCAATAGGGAATGATTTTATCCTGTTAATTGTGGCGTAATTTCGGACAAAAGTGTTTCATAGGCGTAGTTACAAAATCTCATAACTATGGCTTGAATCAAGCGGTAGTTACAAGTTTTTATAACAACACTGATGGTTTATCGAAACATAATGATTAACCAAGTCTATTTTTAGAACAAAATTCATTTCCATTTCAGGATGAAGAGCCGTTAGACCCAAACAAAAATTATGACCAATATGAGTTTAAGCCAGATCGCAGTAGTTTAGGTGAGTACATGCAATATCTATCTTCATCAGTGTTTCATGTTTAACATAGAGGTGTAGACGCATCATCCACATCAGTAGGCTCCCTTCCAGGTAACTGGCGAGTCGCTACACACAGTGCTCTCAATAAGGACCAATTTCAGGAAGTCTTGGACTTCCATGTCCAAATTTCAGGAATTTTTCCAGAAAAATCAGGAATTTTTCAGTGCGTTTTCGCGATTTCGAAATTTCAAGAAATAATGCAGGAAAAGAAGAAATAGTTAAATACAAACATATCTCTTTCTTTTTTCAATATGACTTATATTGTTTGCTCTAAGTTGCAACTCTTCTCCTTGTGGCAATCCAGTTCAAGCTTGACAAGTCTTAATTTGTCATCTTGGCAGTCTGATTTTAACCCTTTTATATAGTACATGTAGTTACTTCATAATATCTGCAAGATATGACCTTAACCCATCACCACACAATGACTCTTTTTGACTCCCCACAAAATAATGGCCATGGAAAACAATGTGGAAAATGAAGAAATTGCTTGTGACAAGCAATTTCTTCATTTTCCACAAAGTTTTTCATCCAAAAAGAACCAAAAATTGAAAATTTCATTTATCTGCAGGATCTTTCAAATTGGACCACCCTAAAACTTTGTTGTTTGGTAATGGGTTAAGATAACCATATGAAATGTTGATACACCTTGATAAGTGCATATTCACTGAATAGTTTATTGAGGAAAGGGTTTCTTTGTTATGAACTGGCGAGAATCTGACCTAAAAAAAAGTGTATGACGTGGCGTGACGTCACACATGCTGTCTGGAATGTAGAACAAAATCCCTGACCCAGTCAAATTTATGTACTAAAAATAGATCAACAGCTGTTAATCATATTACAGTTTTTAAATCTCGTGGTTGGAGTTAATTGAACTACAATTTGTTTTAGAATTCGTATTTATTTTTGACACTGTAGATAAAACAGGACAAAAGTACTGAGTGAATTTCTTTGTCAATGGATATAAAACACTTTGAGGGTAAATAATGCACATTTCTTTAATTGATTTAAATACGATTTTTGACATGGACTTAGGTTCTACTGACAAACAAAGAATTTGAATAAATTAACATAATGAATCATAATGAGAATTTGTATATAGAACGTAGCCGACGATTTGTTTTGAAATTTGCGACTATGCAGTGCATTCAGAGCTTTCCTTCAATGTTTTCCAAACTAGTTTTGTTGAAGTCAAATAATAAGATTATGAAATTTAAAACATAAAGGCATCCTCTGTAGAGAATTTGTTTAATAAATTAGCTTCACTGCAAATTGTGCAAAGAAGTCTGTTTTTGGATTCATTAGTTTCAAGCCACGAAAACATGGCAAACCATCTTTCTTGTACTGATTTGTGATTTTCAGATTTTGTTTTCTCAGGCGATTTGTGCGTTTTTTTGTTTAGGCGATTTTGAAACAGAAGGAGTTTCCGTTACGACAGCGGGATCGTAGGATGAATTAGAAAAGAAACTAGCCAAAATGCGCTGCATGATTCTTTCCAATGCGCGTTGATACCATAAATCATGGGCCTTAGAAGTTTAGAATGAATTAATTGTAATTACTCGTTTATTTCGTCTCCTTTAATCACTAATGTTTAGAAAATAACAACATTCCTCGATCTTTGATTGCATGCCTAATTAATCAAAATTGTCAGTTAATGTGATGCACCTGTAGTATATTTAAAGACGGTTGATTACTTACCAAATTCATAACTGTCAGAGCAATTAAATGATTACGCTAATCATAACATAATAGGTTATACACTCGACTGATTACACCGGTATATGCCTTGTGTATTTGTCACTTCTCGGGACCATAAACGCCTCGCGGCAATTTTCTCGACACGCTTATCGGGTGCTTTAACTGGGTCAGTGCTCTCAATAAGCGGACGTCGACGTATATTACGTCTGATTTTCGCGAAAAAACGTCCGGAATTTTGAAGTTGGGCGTCTCGCAGACGTCCCAAAAATTTTGCTGACTGCCAAAAATTTAAACCCGGACGTCTGTAAAAAAAAATTGTAAAGGGTAAAAATCGATAATCACCCAGTTAAAGCACCCGATAAGCGTGTCGAGAAAATTGCCGGGAGGCGTTTATGGTCCCTAGAAGTGACAAATACACAAGGCATATACCGGTGTAGTCAGTCGAGTGTGTATCCAATTATGTATGATTAGCGTAATCGTTTAATTGCTTTGACAGTTATGAATTCGGTAAGTAATCAACCGTCTTTAAATATACTACAGGTGCATCACATTAACTGACAATTTTGATTAATTAGGCATGCAATCAAAGATCGAGGAATGTTGTTATTTTCCAAACATTTGTGATTAAAGGAGACGAAATAAACGAGTAACTGCAATTAATTCATTCTAAACTTTCTAAGCCCCATGATTTATGGTATCGACGCTCATTGGAAAGAATCATGCAGTGCATTTTGATTTTGGCTAGATCTCGTTTCTTTTCTAATTCATCCTACGATGTCGCTGTCATAACGGAAACATCCGTCTGTTTCAAAATCACCTAAACAACAACAAAAAAAAAAAAAAAAAAAAAAAAGCCTAATTTTATCAAACAAATTCGCCACAGAGGGCGCCAATTATGTATATTTTGAATTTCATAAACTTTATATTTGACTTCAACAAAACTAGTTTCGAAAATATTGAAGGAAAGCACTGAATGCAGATCTTTATATTTTCTCATTCACCAATATTTTTACTAGTCGCAAATTTCTAAACAAATCGTCGGCTACGTTCTATATACAAATTCTCATTCATTATGTTAATTTATGCAGATTCTTTGTTTGTCAGTAGAACCTAAGTCCATGTCAAAAATCGTATTTAAATCAAATAAAGAAATGTGCATTATTTACCCTCAAAGTGTTTTATATCCATTGACAAAGAAAGTCACTCAATACTTTTGTCCTGTTTCATCTACAGTGTCAGAAATAAACACGAATTCTAAAACAAAATGGTTGTTCAATTAACTCCAACATTTAACTATATATCCACGAGATTTAAAAACTGTAATATGATTAATCAGCTGTTGATCTATTTTTAGTACATAAATTTGACTGGGATTTTGTTCTACATTCCAGACAGCCTGTGTGACGTCACGCCACGTCATACACTTTTTAGGTCAGATTCTCGCCATTTCATAACAAAGAAACCCTTTTTTTTAGCTATTCAGTGAAGATGCACCAATCTATGTATATCACCATTTCATATGATTATCTTAACCCATTACGAAACAACAGAATTTTAGGGTGGTCCAAATTGAAAGATCCTGCAGATAAATGAAAATTTCAATTTTTGGTTCTTTTTGGATGAAAAACTTAGTGGAAAATGAAGAAATTGCTTGTCACAAGCAATTTCTTCATTTTCCACCATGTTTTCCATGGTCATTATTTTGTGGGGAGTCAAAAAGAGTCATTGTGTGGTGATGGGTTAAGGTCATATCTTGCAGTTATTATGAAGTAACTATATAAAAGGGTTAAAATCAGACTGCCAAGATGACAAATTAAGACTGGTCAAGCTTGAACTGGATTGCCACAAGGAGAAGAGTTGCAACTTGGAGCAAACAATATAAGTCATATTGAAAAAAGGAAGGGATATGTTTGTATTTAACTATTTCTTCTTTTCCTTCATTATTTCATAAAACTTCGAAATCGCGAAAACGCGCTGAAAAATTCCTGATTTTCTGGAAAAATTCCTGAAATTTGGACATGGAAGTCCAAGACTTCCTGAAATTGGTCCTTATTGAGAGCACTGCTGGGTGATAATCGATTTTTACCCTTTACATTTTTTTACAGACGACTGGGTTTAAATTCTTGGGAGTCAGCAAATTTTTTAGCTCCACTGGCCTTTCAGGCCAGCGGGCTATTGTCATGGCGGTGTGTCCGTCGTGCGTGCGTCCGTCTGTGCGTCCGTCCGTCCGTCCGGTCGTCAACTTTTTCTTTAAAAATCTTCTTCTCAGAAACTACTGGATGGATTTCAATCAAACTTCACATGAATGATCCTTGGGTGACCCTCTCTCAGATTCCTTCAAATGATTTTAATTGGATCATTAAGTCTGGAGTTATCTGCCCTTGAATGTTAAAAATGGCCGTTTTGGCTTTGTTTTCACTCCAGCAACTACAAATATTGACTAATCAAGACAAAACTTGGACAGAATGTTGGTGACTATAAGATCCTGCCAGAGTGCAATTTTCAGCTTGATCTGACATTTTCATCTAGAGTTATGTGCCCTTGAAATTTACAAAATTGCTGTTTTCAACCTTTTTTTTTTCTCTGAAAACCATATACATTACCCAATCAACACAAAACTTTTAAGTAATCTCTCTGATAGTAAGACCTTGCATATGTGTAATTATCAGCTGGATTAGACCAGAAAAGTCTGAGTTATCTGCCCCTAAATTTGACAAAATTACCATTTTCGATGTTTTCTCACTCCAACAACATTATATATTGACCCTGAAAGATCAAACTTGAACCCAATGTTGCTGACCATAACATCTCGGATTTCTGATTGGACTAGAAAGTTAAGCATTATCTGCACTTGAATTTTACCAAATGACAGTGTTCGTTTGACTGAAGAAGATCTCTCATAATTTAATTTGAATCAAGGGAGGTAACTAATATGAATTAAAGATATTTGCTCCTTGAGTTACCTCCCTTGTTTTAAGTCTAATGCTCAAAGAGTAAAGCTCATTTATGTCAGAAATTTAAGCCAACTTCATTACATTCTAACAGTCTAACAACCACAGATATTGACCATATTGAGATTTAAAAGTCTTGATTTTAGTTTATCGAAGATAATATGTGAATCAATTAGAAAAGTGAAAACTTGTGTTGTATATTTCCAAGAAATTCTAGCCTGTGGAGCGATTCAAGACCTTCAGGTCTTCTAGTTTAGACGTCTGCCAGACGTCCAACTTCAAAATTCCGGACGTTTTTTCGCGAAAATCGGACGTAATATACGTCGACGTCCGCTTATTGAGAGCACTGTACACACATGGCTATCCTTACATGTGTCCTCCATTTGTCTTCGTCTTGATGGTTGATCATTTAAGCCTCCAATGTTGTGGATCTTCCGTGCAAGCAGTCTTCCACTACCAGGTCATTTTGGACCTTCCCTAAACAGCATGTTCTTATAGCCTCAGATTAATACAGATAAATAATAACTTGGCACCAATACTTTCAAATGTTTTTAGCGATCATTTCCAGCATTACTTTATATAGCATTATAATCTAGGTAATTTATGGAAAGTTGGTTCGAGCTATTACAATTATTCAGCCAAAGACTGACAGTGGCATTATTCAGATCAGAGCAACAGTAAAGAGGGGCTAAAGGCATTCTGAAGTCATTATTTCAAATCCAAACCATATGTTTGGGTACTCATTTGAATCGTCTTGGTGAGATGATTCCATTGGCAATGAGTGCCCACAACATCTACTTTAATGCAGGGGTCTTGTTTGCCAAAATTTGGGGTTGTTATGGGGCCCCATTCCCAATGGCAAAAAGTATCTTTTTTCCCCAATTCTCTGGTGAAAATTCCCAATGAGGACACAGAATGCCCTATGTTAAGACCGCATCTTCATTATACCCCCGCAAACGAAGTTTGGAGGGGGTATACTGGAATCAGCCTGTCGGTCCAGTGGTTGGTTGGTTGGATTGGATGGTTTGTTTGTTTGTTTGTTGGTCTGTCTCCAAAACTTTGTCCGGACAACTCCTCCCACATTTGTTGACCGATTTAGTTCATACTTGGCACAAGTGTTTATTGTGACCTGTAGATGTGCAAGACGCAAATTTCACGAAAATCGGACCGATACTTTCTGAGTTATGGCCCCTGATTTGACCAAAAAATGTTTGTCCGGATAACTCCTCCTACACTTGTGGACCGATTTAGTTCATACTTGGCACAAGTGTTCATTGTGACCTGTAGATGTGCAAGACGCAAATTTCACGGAAATCGGAGCAATACTTTTTGAGTTATGGCCCCTGATTTGACCCAAAAATGCTTGTCCGGCCAACTCCTACAGTTACTGTCCGATTTGCTTCATACTTGGCACAGGTGTGCATTAGGACCTGTAGATGTGCAAGACGCACATTTCATGAAAATCGGACCATTACTTTCTGAGTTATGGCCCCTGATTTGACCAAAAAATGTTTGTCCGGATAACTCCTCCTACACTTGCAGACCGATTTAGTTCATACTTGGCACAAGTGTTCATTGTGGCCTGTAGATGTGCAAGACGCAAATTTCACGGAAAACGGACCGATACTTTTTGAGTTATGGCCCCTGATTTGACAAAAAAATGCTTGTCCGGATAACTCCTCCTACACTTGTGGACCAATTTAGTTCATACTTGGCACAAGTGTTCATTGTGACCTGTAGATGTGCAAGACTCAAATTTCATGGAAATCGGACCAATACTTTTTGAGTTATGGCCCCTGATTTGACCCAAAAATGCTTGTCTGGCCAACTCCTCCTACAGTTACTCTCCGATTTGCTTCATACTTGGCACAGGTGTGCATTAGGACCTGTAGATGTGCAAGACACACATTTCATGAAAATCGGACCATTACTTTTTGAGTTATGGCCCCTGATTTGACCAAAAAATGCTTGTCCGGATAACTCCTCCTACACTTACTGTCCGATTTGCTTCATACTTGGCATAGGTGTGCATTAGGATCTGTAGATGTGCATGACACAAATTTCACGGAAATCAGACTGATACTTTCTCAGTTATGGCCCTTTATTTGACCAAAAAATGCTTGTCCGGACAACTCCTCCTTTAGTTACTGTCCGATTTGCTTCATACTTGGCACAGGTGTGCATTAACTTCTGTAGATGTGCAAGACGCACATTTCACGAAAATCGGACCGACACTTTCTGAGTTATGGCCCCTGATTTGACAAAAATGCTTGTCCAGACAATTCCTCCTACAGTTACTGAACTATTTGCTTCATCAGTTACTGAACTATTTGCTTCATACTTGGCACAGGTCTGCATTAGGACCTGTATATATGCAAGATGCAAAATTCACGGAAATCAGACCGATACTTTCTGAGTTATGGCCCCTGATTGGACCAAATTTCAAGAAAATCGGATTTACAATTTCTGAGTATGGCTCCTGATTCAACAAAAAGGCTTGTCCGAACAAAGGTGGTGGCGGGTGTATTTTTATCACCTTCAGTGATAGATTTCTAGTTTACAAAAAATTGAAGACAGTTTTAGAGTAGATTCATAAATAAGAATATGTACAAATGTATTTTACATCACTGCAGTCTAATTTGCACCTGAAACTGAGTGACAGTATGAATACAAACTTGTTTTAGGTTTTTCCAATTTAGGTGAAAACGTCGTTATTTTTCCCAATTTCACTGGCCCCAAACAAAAATTGGTAGCAAGACCCCTGTAATCAATATCAAATTCAATGTTGCATTTTGAAAAGCCAATTAGCTTATCTTATCTGTAGCTATGATTCAGATAATGATATTGTATGCAATATTTTATTTTGTGTTACAGATTTTGGTCCCGTGAGTTCACCACCCACTACACCAGGCACGCAGGCAGGTGGGGGTAGTCTCACCCGTACAGTGGATCTCATACCACAGAAATCTGACCTAGATAATCTGTTTGATACAGACTCAGATTCTAATGATGATGCAGTAAGTATGGTTTATAAATGGGATGTGATATTGTTAAAGTGCACTACAGCTTCAAATTATTCTGTGGAGAACTCTGCTTGGATCATATTAATTCTACTTACACACACTGACTAGACACTTGGAAATTTGCTAGTATGCGTTGACATGCGCGATATTTTAGATATTTTAGTGCTTTGTTAGTGATTGAAAGTTATTCATGTATGCAGTTCTTTCTTGATTCATTCCAGGGAATTTCCCTATTCCTCGGTGATTTTACCCCCCCCCCCCCCCTTCTCATTGTAGCGCAAACCTAATATGATTATGTGTGTAATCATTGTGTTTTGCCTGTGTGACTGGCACTGTAATAAGTCTCATTCCATTAATTATACCCCCCAAATTCAATTTGGGGGGGTATATAGGAGTCAGCTTGTCTGTCTGTCTGTCTTTCTGTCTGTCTGTTGGTCTGTCTGTTGGTCCGTCTGTTGGTTTTTGTTCACTCTATTACTCCTGAACTACTGATCCAATTTTATTCAAACTTTACATGTGAGCTCATTACCAAGTGCCAATGTGTGTATAACATTTTGGTTACGGTCCATTGATTCGTCACAGAGTTATGGCCCTTGGGTGAATTTTCTTGTCCGCTCAATTTCTCTGTAAATATTGGATGGATTTCATTGAAACTTTACAGGCATGCTTGATAGCTCTCAAATATGTGCTTATGAAATTTTGGTCATGGTTCATAGATTTTTGAATGAGTTATGGCCCTTTGTTGAAAATTGGCTTATCAGTCTCCGAGAAATTGTTACATAATTCTTCAAAAATCTTCTTCTCCTTAACCACTAGGCCAATACTTACCAAACTTGGCTGGAATGTTCCTTGGGTGACCTTTTTCAAAATTGTTCGTGAATTTTTGATTCGTCAAAAATTGTGGGCGTGGCAGGACGGGGCTTATCGGACTTAGAGAAATCATATGAAAAATCTTTAAAAATCAATCATCTGGCCAATGTGAACCAAAATTGTCAGGAATAAACCTTGAGTGACTGTATTCAACACATGTTTATGAAATTTTGATTGGGTGAAAAATGTGGGCGTGGCCGGACGGGGCTTATCAGGCTTGGACAAATCGTTGGATAATTCTTCAAAAATCTTCTCCTTCTTAACCACTGAACCAATTCTTACCGAACTTGGCAGGAATGTTTCTTGGGTGACCCTTTTCAAAACTTGGTCGTGCATTTTTGATTCGTCAAAAATTGTTGGCAGGGCAGGGCAGGGCGTATTCGACTTCGAGAAATTATGTGAAAAATCTTTAAAAATCAATTATATGGCCAATGTGAATCAGAATTTGCAGGAATGTCTCTTGAGTTTCTGTATTCAACACATGTTTATGAATCTTTGGGTGGGTGAAAAATGTGGACGTGGCAGGGTGGGGCTTATCAGACTTCCAGAAATCGTTAGATAATTCTTCAAAAATCTTCTCCTTAATCACTGGGCCAATTCTTCTCAAACATGGCAGGAATGTTCCTTGGGTAATCCTATTCAAAATTTGTTCGTGAATTTTTGATTTGTCAAAAATTGTATGATCTATGTCCTATTGTTGAAATTTGGCATTTTTTGCAACATTTACATGTGTTGTTTGGTCTGTTGATATTTTGTTAGCTCTTTTTCCCTATTGATCAGCTCACAGATCGAATGAAATGTACTTTTCAAAATGTACAAAAACAGCACTGTTGGGGGGTATGATCACTTTCAGTGATATTCTAGTTTTGTTGTCTGGAACAACTTACAAATTGAACCAGATTGAAGTTTTGCTGTTTCAGTAGTGTTTAGCATACAAATCTGTGATTTATCCTAAAACTTGTATGATTGATTTCAGTTTGTACCAGAGAGTCCTGCAGGCCAGAAGGGATCTGATGACAACAAAAATGTCAAACCTACAAACACAGGGCCAGTTGATATTATAGGTAGGTGAAGTAATAGGGAATGATTTTATCCAGTTATCCATGACTAAATTTTGGACAAACAAGTAGTATTTCATGGGTGTTGTTATAAAATCTGGTAACTACGGCTTGATTCAAGGGGTAGGTAGAAGATTTGATAATAATACCGATAGTTTATCAAAAGATAATGGTAAACCAAGTCTGTTTTTAGCACAAAATCCATTGCTATTGATTAGCTCGGGGCCTTTTCCAGGTATTTTGGGTCCCTTATCCAAATTGGGAAAATTTTAATGACAAAACACCAAATTTAGGAAAATCTAGAACTGCTATAACTCGTAACAATTTAGAGCCAGCCAAGACTTTAGGCAAGGGAGCTAATGTCACAGCCCTAGTGTTGGTGTCCTATCCCATGGCATCTTCTAATATGGAGATAAGTCAATGTTTGGATCAGAAGTGTGCAACAAACTGAATTTGAATAAAATAAGGGAAAGAAGTAGAGAAATGTTAATTATTTTAATGCAATATTATTGCATACTATATGTGTTCCAGTATATTTGGGTTTTGACTGTGGCAGTGCTACTCATAAGAGGGGGTAATGACTTTAAAATGCAATATGTTCATCAAACCCTATGTTGTAGGTAATAATTTGAATCGTCTCAACTTTTCAAAGTAATACCTACAACATAGCCCATGGTGATCCCAATGTATTTGGTTGTATTTTTTCAGCTCCATCAGAGTTATCCCGGATGTACCCTACTCCACCCTCACTAGAGAACAACCCAGTGCTATCCCCCATGACAAGTGCTGATGCCCCTCCAGACACAACAATAATGGAGGGCATTACCTTCACTAATATCAAAACAGAGGTTGTGGTCGGCTCATTGACTGAAGAATTGTCAAAGGTTTGTTGCTGTTACATCTCTTTTTTTCTTGATTGTAGTGTGAAACGAAAATACATAGTGGGAAATTAAGTGAAGAGAATTTCAGAAAATATTAAATTGTCAATAAATTTGTCATCACTGCCTCTTTGAATTTGCTTTGAAGCAGAGAAGATGGGAAAATGCCAGGTTTTAGCTGGATGCAGATGATCTTTTAAATATCGGCTAATGTAATAGTTAAATTGTTGACCATCCAAAATAATGAAATTGCATTAAAGGTTATTAACAATGGTTGAAACACACAATTTGTAATAAAATTGATTAATGTGTAAAAGTGATTATTAATTTTGTTCATGTGATTTGTAGGAGAGTATGAGCGTATTCAAACCGGATCCATGTGCTTTGTTCCCAAGTTCCATCAAATATAGACCGGTAGACCTGTACAGTTGTCAACTTTCCCCACCTCCAGAGGTTCCAGACTATAAACCTTCCTGGCAGTATGGCATGGCCATGATGGACAAGTCACATCCACACCATATCAGGTAAAGTAAAACTTAACACTTTACCCCTCATTGACGCTTTTTGACCCCATCTAAGATAAAGGCTATAGAAAACATCGAGGGAAATGCATGCAAAGAAATGTTACAAAGGTTGGAAGTGTTTTAATGCTGTAAGTATTGTGAGAAAAGGAGAGTGTGCTTAAGCTGTCTTGATTAGGGATGTCATTACCAGGTCCTGCTTCGGAAAGGGTTAAGTATTTTATGTTGATTCTTACCCAAACAACACCTAGGGTGGTACTTAAGTCTGATTCAAAGTTTACCTTTGAACTTAAACAACAATCAATCCAATTAAATTGTCCAATTAGATGACATGTAATATGGTATATTAAGAATTAGACAATTAATGTTAAGATGTTGGTGTAAACATATCCTGGCATTTAATGAAATTCTATTGTTTTGGAAAGAATTTAACTTATATTCTCATTTAATATTACAGTCAGTACATGAACATCCCTTCCATTGAGAATGTACCCAGTATTCCGTCAACTCGTATGCCTTCCAGTGCAATAGAGGCGTCACCTGCAGCCTTCCAGAACAGCGTAGGACAACAGAAAACTCCGCTCAGTTATGAACTGCAGTCTCCCGCGTCCAATGCTTCCTCCTATCTGAAGACACCACAGTCAAACATCAACCATCACATCGGAACGAATAACCAGATCGCGGAGGCGCATAGTCTCATTGTGAATATAGTGCTCTCAGACTCTATGCTTAATTTATTCAAGGATCACAGTTTTGATAATTGCAATATTTGTGTGTGTAATATGACGATAAAAGGGTCAGATTTGGGGTTGTATATTCCCAACCCTACTGGTGAACAGGAGTACAAGTGTACCTGTGGTTTTAGTGCTGTAGTCAATAAACGTCATGGATGTAATGCAGGGTTGTTTTATGAGGATGAAGTCGACATTACGGGCATTAGGGACGACAGGTTTGAAGCCCGCAAGCCGAGTTTGTTGTCTATAGACTACAATAAGGTAGACGAGAGTGGGAATAAAGTGAGGATAGAGGAAGTGTCTCAGGTTGTCTTACAACTGATGTTAGGACAATATAGTGTACCCTACCCCACCTGCTCTACTGTCTCACTACTCAAGAAAATTGACAGAAGATTGTCCTCATATCCTAGTAGTTCTGTAAATGTGCTTCAACTCCAAGGTGAGTAGCTAGCTTGTGAGGCAGCATTTTGCTTTGAATTTGAAATTAAGGTTTGAACTTTAATCTTAAAATTTATTCAATTGAATCAAGAAATTAAAAAAAACTGATCTAGTCATTATTAGCCATCCTTGAAGTCTACCAATATGAAAAAGAGATTGATTCTGGCAGATGTCCACCAGATATATCATTTCAAAAATGAACATATTTGAAAGATGAAAATAAATCTAGATTCAGAAATTCAGAAAAGTTTTTTGCACAGTGCACACTGACTGACTGGAATAGATACTTTTCACATGTTCAAGTTCAAATGAACGTGTTCCCTTTTTCCAGATCCTTGCTCAATATTTCTGTATATTTCAGATGGTAATGAGGTAACTTATGGTGCTCTAGATCAGGGTAGACAAGCCATGGAACATTGTCATCCATCCAAACTAGAAGATAACTTGTTAAAATCTACCTGTCTCCATAAATGGGCTCATATACAAGGTTAGTGGGTTGAAATTAAATATGCCCAATTGCATTGACCAGTATCTCTCCTATTAAGCTACCAAGAAAGTATAATTAATTACAATGCTGATATTACAGGGGGAGGGGGTATACCTGGGACTCAAACAAAGCGTTCAACATTAACCTGTGTCCCACAGAAATTACCTGCCTGTTTCTTGGACAGGTCTGGTTGGGATTAACCCAATTTTAAGATTTTAGATATAGAAGGGGGATGATACCCAAATAGAAGTGTAAAATCCTGGTCCCAGCCTCTAAATGGCTTTCCTCACAGTCCCTGTCTGTCGCAATGATAACCTTGGTAGACTGATGTTGACATTTTGCAGGGGTCGACTTAAGGATGAATTTGTAACTAGCCAGCAGGGCCAGTTAAGATGGAAAGTAACTGGCCCAACCAATTTGTCACTGGTCCGAAATTTTTAGATGGAAATATGGTGAAAAAAGCATGACAAAATTAGCAGGAAAATTCCTGGTTCCATTTTGGTAGTAACTTACGGATACGCTGTAGTTCATAAACTTTTTGTGTTTGTTTCTTTTCATCGTCAGTTTTTCGCTTTTTTGGTGCGGGTGCCGTTGGGGAAAAATTGTCAAGAAACGTTCCATATTGATGCTATCAAATGTCAAATAAAATACCAACCTCAAAACAGTGATTACGTCATAGGTACGTCACATAGTAAGCCTTGTCGAGTCAATGAATATTAAAACGCGATATGTGAATGGACTGTTCAGTGTCCGTCGACCAATCAAATTTTGTTTTCGGAAACGTATCGGTGGAAATAGACTGTAACACCAGGTCCGTAGAAATACCCAAAACCAAACACTGAAACGGCAAAGTAAATACCGAAATGCGCACTTGGGAAAGGATTTAGTGCAGGTAGGACTTTCCGGAAGATCACTGAAAACATATTTAATATGCGTTTCAGTACCTAATTCCTACAAACTATGTGAAAAATCCATATTCTAAGCACGTTTTTTGGTAATCAATAATGCTTTCAGTGTTTAACAGTGCTTTTCGGTATTTCTATGTACCGCTGTAAACATTGGCCGCGTGCGATATGTGAAATTCCAGCTTGTAGACGTCTTTCGATAGCGGAGTGCACGCAAACCAAGCAAAATTAACCATTATGATTCATTTGCGAAGATATTCAGCGTAACAAGTAATTTTCTAATTGGATTTAAATCTATTTATCTATCCAATTTTATGACTATGTAGTAAATTTGCAACTGGCCAAACGGACTAGCTTCTGGCTCGTTCAACTGGCCCGAGGTAAATTCAACCGGCCACGGGATGGCGGACCAGCGGTTAAATCCACCCCTGCATTTTGACTTCAACTTTCGCCCAGAAAAAAAATCATTGTCTTGCATTCCTTGCAAAAAGATAATCAATCTGTGGAGAGAATGAATTTTATATGTTTTAACATTATTTCCATTTTAGGTCCCTCATTGATACCACAAAGTTCTGTAGACTGTGTTCGGTTGTTAAAGAGTCTCCAGCCCCTACTACAGGATGCCATACAGAACAAACGAGTAACGCGACTCTGGGAACACACTTACAAATTGCAGGGTCCTCTTACGTGGATAGAGTTCCATCAGCTTGCTGGAAGGGGTAAGTGTTTAATCCGTTTTGTCAAGTTTTAGATCAAAACCGCAATAAGTTTGAAAAAGCTAGAGTGACTAAGTTTTTATCTCTCCGGACAATTATGTTGACGACACTTTTCAATAGCCCATAAGATAAAGGCTATGGAAAATAATTTCTTCATTTTCCACAATGTTTTCTAATCCAAAATGGAAATATTTTTAAAATTTCATCAACTTAACATTGTCATTACCTTTCAACACCTTTCACATTAGAACATTCCAAAATGTTGTTGTCAGGTAATGAATGATCAAACTCCTTCATTTCTTACCTCAGGTTCAGATGAGAACAGTGAACCCCAGCCTATCCCATCATTGCTTGTGGGCTGTGAGAAAGATGCTGCTCATGTGTCTCCATTTGCTGTCAAATATTGGGTAAGTTGTCAACAACAATATGTGTCGAAGTTAAAAGATTTACTTGGAACAAATCCATTTCAGAAATGTTGAAGTAAAGAGAGAAGCCAGCTTATAAAGTGTTAAAATATGACTAAAAAGACTTGTATGTGCATATTCTGGACTCCACAGCTGAGTTAGCTGTAGTGGCACCCACATGCCTTCAACAAAAAAAGAAATGGCTTCTTTGCCCAAAATGCTTTCAATCACAATCAGTTGCATAAACAAGTTATGTATTTGAGGTTTATGTATAAAATGTGTAGTGATACTTTTCAACCACAGTTTCAATTAATTCAGTGGAGAACCATATTGGACTGATAAGTAAAATAGGACAACTTGAATATTTTGGCACACATGTAATATGATTATAAAATTGCTCATTTGAACAGTCTCATGATGTTTCAAAGGAAGACCCACAATATAGGGTTTGGATTTGAAATAGATTAAAATGTCTAAATGCCTCCACTTATTTGTTGCCCTGAATGAATTTTACTTTTGATTCCAGGATAAGAACCTACTAGAGCCGTATGGACATCGCAGAGACATAGCATATGTCATTGTGACGCCTGACAATGACTTCGCAATGAGCGGTGTCAAGACCTTCTTCAAGGAGCTCAGTACAGCCTACGAATGGAGTCGTCTTGGACGGCATTGTCCTGTCTCAGATGTTCTCAGGGACGGTATTTTACGCATCGGTCGGAGCACGGCAGAGAAAGTTGGAGAACTGGATTGTGATGACTGGTTTAAATACACTGGCGATGGAGATCTAGCCTCCAAGTTACGGCTTTATGCAAAAGCATGTAAACATCAGCTTGGTGAGTTAGACTTATATATGGTGTGTGTAACTGCAAAACCTTGTAACTCCAGCTTTAATCAAGCTGGAGTTATGAGGTTTTGCAGTTACACCGACAATATGTTCCCGGTAGTTAAGACAAAAAAGAGATTTCAAACTTGTAAATTACAGTGGACGCTCGTTATCTCGACATCGGATAAGTCGAAATTCCGCTTAAGTCGAAGTGAAAGTCAAGTCCCATACTCAACATATGGATATCAAAATGAATTCCGTAACAAATACAGCCATTGAAATTTAGTAGGAAAAGGATAGAAATTGCTCGTTTCGAGCAATTTCTTTCCTTTTCCTACTATATTTCAATAATGGACACATATGATGCCCATCAAAAATGGTTAGAAAACGTTTTCATCGAAAATAATCAAAATCGGATGAGCCAAACTCCGGATATGTCAATGTATTTTGGCTGTCCCTCTGACTTCAACACAACGAGTGTCAACTGTAGTTAAAAAATACTCTGAAATAGAGCTATAAAGTGAGTATCTATGTTTGGAGTCTAAATTTAAAAGCTAGATGGAAAAATATTTTGTATAAATAAAAAATGTTGCTAGCCTTAAGCTTCCTTTCTATTCTTCACTAGTTCATGGAAATGTAATTTCAGTTGACCATTTCCCCACAGAATAATGCCTTTTGATGCCCTACAAGATGATGGCTTTGGAAAAACTTTGTGGAAAATGAAGAAATTGCTTGTGACAAGCAATTTCTTCATTTCCCACAATACTTTCTTCACAGAAAGACCAAACAATGTAGAATTTCATTCACTTGAAATTGAAGTCTGCAACATCTTAGAATTATTGGTCCAACAAATTTGCCATCTGATAATGGGTTAAGTTGATCAAGTTTGTTGTTTAGCTGCTATAGTGTTTTCTTGTATATTTTCCAGCACCATTTTTAGCCCAGCAAGATCTGAAGTCTATGTTTGCACCTACAAAATCTAGTCAACGTTCTGTTATGCAGAGACCTTTAGAAGTCACCAACAACTCAGAAAACTTGAACTCAAGTTCGGAGGAAAGAGGTTAGTTCGGGGCCAGTATTCATCAGCAAGTTTTAATTTCCAGTCTAATACTTAAATTATAAATCAAGCAATCTGATTAGCCAATCACATTGAGTGTAATTTAATATAGAATATAGATGAAGAAGTTGGTGATTACCAGCTTGAATCTTTATTCATGCTTTGTAGATGAAGGGTAAAATTTGTTAAAATGTACCATAGTATCATGATGGACTATAGTGTCTTCTGTTTATCACATTAAACCTTTAAGGCATTCGCACACTAATGGACGTCAAAAATCATGACATATGTCGACATTTTCCGTATTTTCTTTCAAATATTTTTTCCAGGGGAAATTATTTGTGTTAGTATAATTAAATCCATTTGTTCCAATATTTTAGTTTTAACGATAAAATGTTGAAAAAAAACCCCCTCTTACTGCATTTATCTTGAAACAAAAGTTACAGTTAAGGATTTGTTTTGATGACGTCATAACGTCGCCGCCAAAAAATACGACGTCGTTCCCGCGTTCCGTATAATTGACGTCGACGCGTGTATAGCTTGTTGTCATACAACTAAAACCAATTTGTAGGGAAATCGGTTAATAGATTTGGAAATGTGTGATTTGTAAGTGAATTATAATTCAATTTTCAGTTTAACCTCTTCACAGAATCATGTCCGAAAGAATAGATACTTAACCCTTTCCCAAACGGCAAAATTTTAGGGTGATCCACTTCAAAAACTGACACAGATGACAAAATGAAAGTTATTGAAGATAGAATTTGTGTAAAATATGGTATAGAAAATATTGAGACAAAAGGAGAAACTGCTGGTTATCAGCAGTTTCTTCTTTTGTTTCAATGTTTTCCCAAGCCTATTCTCTTAGGGATGTCAAAACCAGGTCTTGTTTGGGAAAGGGTTAAAGCAAAATAAAATTTAACACGTTCTTTTTGTGTGTCAAAAAACGCACAGAGCATGTTACCATGGCGATTTCTTTAATTTTGGACGGCGAAACTTCCCTATTCTTACGTATTTACTTTCTATACCTGTGTAGATATTTTTCAAATTCTGATTAGAAAGGCCCCACTAATACTTAATGTAGAATGACTTTTTAAATATGACAACCCAGAAAATTTTAAACAGATTTTCAAGAGAATTTTGTTGCTATGCATTCCGACTTTTGCATTTTTTCCAACATTATTGTTGCAACAATATGTCAAGAGTATTTTTATGCCCCCGTATCGAGAGATCGGGGGCATATTGTTTTACTCATGTCCGTCTGTCTGTCCGTCTGTCTGTCCGTCAGTCCAAAAACTTAACCTGAAAACTTAACCTTTGCCATTTCTCCAAAACTATTTGACATACAAAGCTCAAATTTGGTATGCAACTTCCTTTCAACAATATCTATCTGTTCCATGCAATTTGACCTTCCTCAAGGTCATCCATTAACCCTTATCAACCCTTTACTCCACGAAAACTTAACATATTCGAAAAATGGCCATTTCGGGGGCATTTGTGTTTCACAAACACATCTTGTTTTTATAGTAGTTTATTTAATAAGCTCTTGTTTGGTGCATATATTATAGATGTTTCTGGAAAATGTCACTTTTTATTCAGTTTTGAGCATCTGTTACTCAGCGCGCGAAAAGCCCAATTTTCATATCGGTGTGACAAATCTTAAATTTGCCATAAAATTGTAAAAGTGCGGTCAAATACCCTTATTTTTTCAGAAAAGGTGTCTCTTTGTATGTAGATTGAAAAAATAAAGTGATCCACCCCGTAGAATTTTATGCCCATTAGTGTGTGAATACCTTAAGTGGAATAAATGTTCACCTACTCATATGTTATGATTACAGAGGTACCTGAAGGAGAGAGACCTCAGCGTGAATCTCACGAGGATCTACAAGACAGCCACGAGCTGCCAGCCATTGTGATATATCTTATTAACCCCTTCACTCATGCACAAGATTGGGATGATCTCAACAGACTAGCCGTCATTGGTCTACTTAAGTGCTATCAGGAAATTGTGCCAAAACTACCCGAACTCATGCAGAGTAATGTTTATTTACAAGTAAGTCTGGCTTCTTGTTTGACAAGTCATTTGTCTCTCACCAATGGATGTGTATCACGCATGTGAGAGAGCAGCTGGAGGCTCGGTTTGGATATTGTGGTGGTACTGGTGAGAGAAATACCAGAAATCCACAGTTGGGTGCTCCAGCCACTACAATATGACCATAGCAGTTTAAACCTGTGTTGAACCCCAATTAATTGATCAATCTGGCTACTTGTTGATGTTGTAAAAATTATTTGTGTTGGAAGATATCAAATTGTGTCAATGGACTTTTCTGAACTTTATTTCTGTGAAATCACAGATAAAACTGAACAATCAAAGATTAACTTCATTGGAAATAGACAATTAATTTTTTTTTATACAAGTGTCTAGAAATTCTTTCCCAAAAGACAAGAAGTTGTCCAAATTCAAAGCTGTCACAGAGAACAATCACAGTGTTGATGAAAACAGAAATTCTACAACTCAAAAATGCTGTCTGATAATCAGCATTTTCTTCTTTTCCCTCAAAGGATTTCTAAGTAAACAGGAGACCTCTTAATACTGTCTTGTTTGGAAAAGGGTTAGACTGGTAGGGAACTATTTTATCATGTAAACTGATGTTATTTCAGACAAACAATATTATTTCGAAGGGTGTAATTCTAAACCCCCTAACTAAAGCTTGATTTAAGCTGTAGTTACAAGATAATTTAACAATACCGAAGATTTATCAATATTTACATGTAAACATGGTCTATTTTTAGCATAATATTCATGCCTATTTAATCTTGTGTGTTTTCAGATAGTGCCACTAGAAACCATCATAGATTATAAAGACACCAGTACTCAATTCCAGTTATTAAAGAACATGGCCTTCTCAGTATTTACCAGTTGTAGATGGAATCTTAACCATACGGTCCTCGGTCGTTCTCTCACGGGATTTGGACCTGCTGCTGCGGCAGACACCATGTTGAAGAGAGGAAACTCGGTATGTAGTCTCTGACTTGCTCTGTTAACCATTTCCCAATCAACAAAATATTGGGGCAGTTCAATTTGATAGCTGATTCATCTGACAGAATTGATGTTAATAAAGAAATAATTTGTGTACAATATAGCACGGAAAATAATGAGGCAAAAGGAGAAAATGCTGATCATCAGCATTTTCTTCTTTCGCCTCAGTGTTTTCCTAATTTTTCTGTATAAGGGATTTTCAAAACCAGGTCTTGTTTGGGAAAGGGTTAAACATTCCTAGATTGGCATAATTTTGGTCATAATTGAAAGGCACAGAGAAGCCAACTCAAATAAAAGTGATCAAAATTACATAATTATGGCTTTCAACCAATTAAATTGTTCTTTTATCACATGCTTACTAAACTGTACACAAGAGTTGATTGGTTTTGAAACGGAAAATCTAAGCCTACATTACTTTCGATTTTGACTGTCAAACAACAACTTAATTTCAATTGCTGATTTAAGAAGTGGAACTTAAAACAAAAATGCTAAAAATCGTACTTGATCAAATGCAAAAACACTGCATATATTCATAACATTGTGAATGTGGCTTTCTTCGTGTCGTTTTGTAAAGTATTGTTATTTATTATCAGCAGGCGGAGACATACAAGTTGTATTGCCCACCATTTGTGCTAGCCCCCATCAAGGATAAACAAGAGCAGTTAGCAGAGTCGTGTAGCGAGAAGAAGGATGATAGTACGATATTGATGTGCGTTTACTGTCTGTCTGAGGACCAGCGCTGGTTACTGGCCGCATGTACTGACGAGCGGGGAGAGACCATCGAAACATGCACCATCAATATTGATATACCAAACAGGTAAAAATACAGCTTGTAATGGTGTGATAGCTACTTTTCTTCAACAACTTTGAAACTAGTTTGTTCAAAGCTTGAGTTACAAGGTTGTAGAAAATCGATTCTTTTTTATCAAAAAGTCTGTAATTACACCTTACTCAATGGAAAGTTATATAGGAATTACTCTGTCTCTTCTAGTTGTTCTCTGAAGTAGAAAACGCAAAACATTCTTTCAATTACTATACATTACATTTATATCTAAGACAATGATTTATATGATTGCAGGAACCGTAGAAAGAAGACGTCTGCACGTAAGATAGGTCTGGGTAAACTATGGGAGTTTATACAGGGTGTTGTGTCAATGTCATCAAAACCATGTCGTGTTGTCATCTGTAGATTTGGCAGAATTGGTCATGGAGAGCTGAAAGGTCAGTAATACAAACTGTGTATTTTACTTTTTCTAAAAAAAAAATCAATGCAAAATTAAGTCTAGTAATTCAAAAGTGCAAGGTATTACCGAATATTGAAGCGGCTTTCACCCTTTTGGGTGATTCACTCAAAAAGGCTTGCAGTTTAAATGACTTTTTTTACAGTCAAATAGGCTTATTAACCATTTTACCAAGCTAAATGTGGAGAAAATTGAATGTAAAAGTGCATATTAAAGAGATGATGACCAAATTCATTTGCACCTCCTAAAACAGATGCTGGGTATTTTCATAAGCTGAAAGGGTTGTATTTGTTGTTCTTCTGCAAAAGAATTTGATGTAATAGGAAAACATTCATCTATACAGGGATGAAAATCTTCATCTTTTTGACAAATTTAAACTTTTAGTTAAATAATTATGATATTAACCCTTTCCCAAACGGCCAAATTTCAGGATGATCCACTTCAAAAACTAACAAATGACAAAATAGAAGTTATTAAAGATAAAATTTGTGTAAAATATGGTGTAGAAAATATTGAGACAAAAGGAGAAACTGCTGGTTTTCAGCAGTTTCTTCTTTTGTCTCAATGTTTTCCCATTCCTTTTCTATTATGGACGTCAAACCAGGTCTTGTTTGGGAAAGGGTTAATTTGTGTGCAAATTTGATTGGATCTGTGTAGATCTGATGTTTCAGCTTTGCCACAGAAATAGTTTCTCATCCCTCTCTATAATTCCAGGTTGGTCCGGTCTACTCAGTAAGAAGAACATACAGCAGTGTAGTAAACGTATGCGTGAAATGTGTTCCCAGTGCTCATTTCAAACCAATGGAGATTATCCCTACATTGTCAGTGCTTGTCTCACATCTATAGAACAACAAAACTCATTCCTAGTGCTACCGGACTGTGTAAACCCAGAAGAAAAACATGGGAGTAACTGTCCGCTTCAGACACCTAGAGACTGTTCTTGTTCACATATCCTTGTGTTCCCTACATCAGCCACAGCTCAGGCCAACACAAATCAAATACAGCTGGATTCTACGGGAGGGATTGATTTAGGAGGGCATAATCTGGAATTTGGTGTGGATCTGTCCGATTTTAATGACCAGAACGATGATTTTGGAAGTTTGATGGATGTGTTTAACTCGATGACAAATTCTCCACCCGGCTCACCGAGGCATGACAACCCAGGTTCTCCCGGTCTTGGTCTGGATTTAGGGCCTTCATCACCAAATAAAATTAATGGAATCTCCATGGTAAAGTACTTGTGTGTGTCTTCATACTGTGACTACTCCAATTTGAAAGAATTTCAGACAGCAACATTGGTTTAAACCATTACCACACAGTGAAGCCTTTTGACGCCCCACAAGATAAGGCTTTTAGGAAACATTGTGGCAAAGAAATTGTTTGTAACAAGCAATTTTTTCATTTCCCACTATGTTTCCTACCAATTCATTCAATTAAAATTATGGTCTGTAACATTTTTGGACTTAGACCAGTATATAAATTTTGCCGTCAAGTAATGTATTATCAAGAAATGTTTTGAAATGCCATTAATTCTTCACGATGTAGAGTGATATCTGTATATAGACCGTTTATAAGCTCACCCATTTGCAAAATATTTCTGCATGTGTCTTTTACAAGAACAAATTTAAATGAGTTAGATCTTACATTGTCGGAAATCATTAGGAATTTTCCTGTATCAATAATTCACAAGACACCCATGTGTAAATTATGTAGCTGATCTTTGATCTGTCAATATGTTCTGTTTATCCCTTCTCACAACAAGACCTGGTTTTGAGGCCCTTGATTGAATAAGCTTGGGAAAACATTGTGGCAAAAGAAGAAAATGCTGATAATCAGCATTTTCTCCTTTTGTCTCAATATTTTCTGTAGTATATTTTACTCAAATTTGATCATTATCATAAATTTTGTAGTCATCAGCAGCCTTTAAGTTCAACTACCTTGAATTGTGTTTGTTCAGGAAAGGATATCTAAAGCTCTGTGCAATATTTTCATTACAGGCCAACACCAGTGCTACAGCGAATGACCCACAAGATGACCCCAACCTTTTACAACAACCCCTAGCTATGGGATACTACATATCCACGGCACAGACTGGTCCACTTCCAAAATGGTTCTGGTCAGTCTGTCCAGAAAATGAAATGTCACCAGTCAAGTGCTTTAAGGTATGCATTTGTTGTATCAAAATGTTGACATTTTAATGGAACCATAAGAATAGCATCATAGCTTAAGGTTTACGAACTGAGAATGAAAACACCACTTTCTAGCCATACGAAATACATCAAATTAAACACACTTGTAAATACACTTCACATAAGTTGATTCACCATGCCGGATTTCAAGATTCAAATATTTCCATAAGTATGCATTAATTCAAAATTCTAAACCATACAAAATGCTTGTTTGTATTTGGATTGGAAATGTAGCACAGTTTAGGAATTACTGGCACTTTGCAAATTTCGCCTCTGGCTCTGCATTTCATTCTCAGTTCGTAAACCTTAAGTTCTGTAAATTGTAAAGTAGAATGTGGAAATCTTAACTTGAAAAGTATTATAAACCATTCCCACAATGACACTTTTTGATCCATTAAAGCTTCAGAAAACGTTTTGGAAAATGAGAAAAAGAAGTGCTTTTGACAATCAATTTCTTCATCTTTGACAATATTTTCTTTCTGGAGAGGCAAAAAAAAAAAAAAAAAATACACTGTTTATACTGTCCTATAACTTGGTTAAAACACCGAATGCAATTTTTATTAGCTGAGAAATTATCCCTAATATTTTGAGTGTCTGTCAATGTCATATTTAGTAACTGTTGCATTAGGAAATATAAAATCTGAAGTCTGATTTTAATCCTTACAAATGGCCTTAATTCATTGACAAAAAAACCCAAAACCAAACTAATCATGCGGTCAAACCACAATAGGTGTTGAAATAAATGATAAACATGTTCATGTATGATTGGTAAAGTATGTATATTTTATATTTACAGTCCGCATTACATCTGCACACATCAACCAACCAGGATGACTTTATGCATCAGGCCAGTACCCGTAATACACACCCACTAGATTCTAACCTTACTTGTGATGTCCTCAGGTGAGTTCTTAATCTTTCTCTTCTTTCTCTTAACCCTTTCCCAAACGGCAAAAATTTCAGGTGATCCAATTCAAAAGCTGCTGTAGACAATTTAATTGATGTTAATTCAGATATGATTTGTGTACAATGTAGTCCAGAAAATATTGAGACAAAAGGAGAAACTGCTGGGTATCAGCAGTTTCTTCTTTTGTTTCAATGTTTTCCCAAACCTTTTCTATTAGGGACGTCAAAAACAGGTCTTGTTTGGGAAATGGTTAAATAACAAAACTTAAGGGTTGTCGAAATTGTAAGGTGCTGCATATGTCATAGTGAATTTTGACAAAGAAGGAATTTGAGCATAATAAGGCACAGAAGATATCGAGGTAAAAGCAATTTAAAATCTACATTTACAAGTACTAATATTTTAAGAGGCTGCGGCCATAACACAGTTGGTAGTTCATTGGATTCTCTTACATGAGGCCCTTGGTCCGATTCCTAACTGCTGCAAACATCCTTTCTGACATGTGGCCCAGTGGTTTGATAATTATATACCTATTTTTGACAAGCAATTTCTTTAGTTTCCATGGTTTCTACCAAAAAAGATTAAATTTCATTCACTTTGAATTGTTGTGTGCAACATCTATGAATTGAGAGCAGTGTAAAATGCTGTCCTTTTGTAATTTGTTGACCCCATTCGATTAATCAATCAATTATTGGTTTCAGGCAAACTTGTTATGATTAATTTGTGATAAATATTTACCAAACTAATGGACTAAAATTTTTGTATTAATTTCAGGTTTGTTTTGGAGAAATACAACGCCCTATCATGGCTTACCTACGATCCAGCTAGAAATGACCGCAAGTCCTGTCTACCCATCCACTTTATGGTTCTTATGCAGATGTACCACGCCATGAATGCATTTGTTTAACCCTTTCCCAAACAACAACATTTTGGGGTTGTCCACTTCAAAAACTGCCACAAATGACAAAATGGAAGGTATGAAAGATAAATTTTGTGTGAAATATGGTAAAGAAAATATTGAGACTAAAGGAGAAACTGCTGGTTATCAGCAGTTTCTTGTTTTGCCTCAATGTTTTCTGAAGTCTTTTCTAATAGACGTCAAAACCCGATCTTGTTTTGGAAAGGGTCAACCCATTCCCATGCAGTCGCCTTTTGATGCCCAACAACAAAAAACCTTGGAAGACATTGTGGAAAATGAAGAAATTGCTTGTGACAAGCAATTTCTTCATTTTCCACAATGTTTTCTACGGAAAAGGAACAAAATTTGTAAAATTTCATTCACTTGAGATTTCCCTCTACAGCATCTTTGAATTTGGACCAGTGTAACATTTTGCCATCTGGTAATGAGTTAATTGTTAAATAGAAAATAGAATTATTAATCTGGTTGAAATTTAGGAAATGTGGACAAATAAAGGATAATATTTAGGGAAGAGTAACAAATTCTGAAGCTGATACATGTATTATCTAAAATGCCAAAACAATAAATAACTTTTTCAGCATATTTATTTTAGGCCCTTTCTTCTAATTACATTGTAATATTTTTTGTCAAATTTGCCCTTGAATTTTTCCATGCATGAAAACAGAAGGAGAGCTGGACTCTCAATTTTTTGTAACTAATTTTATATAAAGCCTTTCCCAAAAATTAATGTCTCAATTTTTCCAAAAAGTTATCCTTTGAAATACACTATAATTCTTGTTAATCTAGTTGAGTTGTCTACAAAAAGAGATCTTCAGGGGTAGACATATATCCACTGTCAATGCAGATGGACCAATGAAACAATTTAGCCTTTTAGTGTGGAAATTTCAACAATGTTTTTTACTCTGAAATAGCCAAAAATGTAAAATTCTATTCATTCGAAAATGTAGTCTGCAACATCTTTGAATTTGTATTGCCCTAAAATTTTTGTAGTCTGGTAATGAGTTAGATGCTGCAAAAATGTATCAAATTGCATCAGGCTTGTTACGAATTTCTTCCTTATTTGTCAAACTGAAAAATGAACTTTTGTTACATCCAGAACTTCCTTTTTCGTGACTAGTCCTCATTTTACACTCCCCTGGTCATGTTATTTATTTTTTCATCTGAAAATTTGTCATGTAGATAATAATATATCTATTTATGGTAAAAATGTCTGTCAGAAGTGTGTATTTATTTAAACCATGAAGTATATTTGTGTCGAGATATGGGACAAGGGCCATTATGGAATCAATTCTTGGTTAGATGCACCAGCCTTTGTAATATAACTAAAAATATGTTGAATGTGGGGTATAAATCCCTTCAATTAACCCAGATGGAATGCAATACCAGCATGGATCCATATCAGCCTGCATGTATGCCGTTTATATGCACAGTCTGATCAAGGTCCATGTTCCTTCATACAGTTTGGAATTGTAAGAGGACAGCATGTATTCTGATAGGACTTAAGTGCTTGCTGATTATTGCTGCTTTTCAAAGAAAACCTTGTAACTGCAGCTTTAACCTTTTCCCAAACAACAAAATTTTAGCGTGATCCACTTCAAAAACTGCCACAAAAGACAAAATTGATGTTACTAAAGATATGATTTGTGTAAACTATGGCACAGAAAATATTGAGACAAAAGGAGAAACTGCTGGTTATCAGCAGTTTCTTCTTTTGTTTCAATGTTTTCCCAAGTCTTTCTAATAGGGACGTCAAAACCAGGTCTTGTTTGGGAAAGCTTTAAACAAGCAGCAGTTACGAGGTTTTCATTGAAAAGCGACATTATGTTTTTCAGCTGTTCTCAAATACTATAAGGGTCCTTGGTCCTTGTCACGGCACATTTGTGTGCAGTCTCTGTATGAAATTATTGAAGGCTCATTTACTTTGCTCATTTGTGACCTGTCACGCTAAAAGGGACCTTATATGAAGTGTGAAAAATATCCGCCCTAGTCAGACTGTGCAGTCCGTGCAGCCTGACTAGGGCCGACACTTTTCACTTGTATGTAATTTTCTAAATCTGGAATGTGTTCCCTACCTTACTATATCTTACTATTTTTCGCATACAGTATCTGGTTGACCTGTGCCGTGTCTGACAAATTTGTCCAAATTTGAATTTTTGGAGTTCGGATAAGGTCCTTTTTAGCGTGACACGTCACATTTACAAAATTAGCTCTGTGTTATTTTCTTGTGATGACTAAAATTGTGGATAGGAGATTTGATGGTAACTGTATGGATTTGACTTGTTGAGAATTCTAACATAGACTTTTAAAAAAAGAACCAAAAATGGTGTTCTTAATGCTTCTTTTCAAACTTAAACATAATCTGATGAAAGAAAATTTACAGTGTTTTTGCATTAATTTAGAGACCAAAGGTATGTACTGGTCTTAAATTATACAAGGAAATGCCAAAGGCATAGAGAGAATAAAATTGAATGAACCATTTTGAGAAGCATGATTATACCCCCCAAATTCAATTTGGGGGGTATATAGGAGTCAGCTTGTCTGTTGGTCTGTCTGTTGGTCTGTCTGTTGGTTGGTCTGTTGGTCAGTCTGTTGGTTTTTTCTTTAAACATCTTCTCCTCCTCAACCACTGGGCCAATTCTTACCAAACTTGGCAGGAATGTTCCTTGGGTAACCCTTTTCAAAACTTGTTCGTGAAATTTTGATTCGTCAAAAATTGTGGGCGTGACAGGGCGGGGGTTATCGGACTTTGAGAAATCATGTGAAAAATCTTTAAAAATCAATTATCAGGCCAATTTGAACCAAACTTGGCAGGAATGACCCTTGAAAGATTATATTCATTGTATGCTCATGATTTTTTCATTCGCCAAAAAATGTGGGCGTGGCAGGGCGGGGCTTATCCGACTTCGAGAAATCGTTAGATAATTCTTCAAAAATCTTCTCCTCCTCAACCACTGGGCCAATTCTTACCAAACTTGGCAGGAATGTTCCTTGGGTGACCCTTTTCAAAACTTGTTCGTGAAATTTTGATTCGTCAAAAATTGTGGGCGTGGCAGGGCGGGGCTTATCGGACTTGGAGAAATCATGTGAAAAATCTTTAAAAATCAATTATCAGGCCAATTTGAACAAAACTTGACAGGAAGGACCATTGAGTGATTATATTCAATGTATGCTCATGATTTTTTCATTTGCCAAAAAATGTTAGGCGTAGCAGGGCGGGGCTTATCAGACTTAGAGAAATCGTTAGATAATTCTTCAAAAAACTTCTCCTCCTCAACCACTGGGCCAATTCTTACCAAACTTGGCAGGAATGTTCCTTGGGTGACCCTTTGCAAAATTTGTTCGTGAAATTTTGATTCGTCAAAAATTGTTGGCGTGGCAGGGCGGGGCTTATCGGACTTAGAGAAATCATGTGAAAAATCTTTAAAAATCAATTATCAGGCCAATTTGAACCAAGCTTGGCAGGAATGATCCTTGAGTCATTATATTCAATGTATGCTCATGATTTTTTTATTCGCCAAAAAATGTGGGCGTGGCAGGACGGGGCTTATCCGACTTCGAGAAATCTTTAGATAATTCTTCAAAAAACTTCTCCTCCTCAACCACTGTGCCAATTCTTACCAAACTTGGCAGGAATGTTCCTTAAGTGACCCTTTTCAAAACTTGTTCGTGAAATTTTGATTCGTCAAAAATTGTGGGCGTGGCAGGGCGGGGGTTATCGGACTTTGAGAAATCATGTGAAAAATCTTTAAAAATCAATTATCAGGCCAATTTGAACAAAGCTTGGCAGGAATGACCATTGAATGATTATATTCAATGTATGCTCATGATTTTTTCATTCGCCAAAAAATGTGGGCGTGGCAGGGCGGGGCTTATCCGACTTCGAGAAATCATTAGATAATTCTTCAAAAATCTTCTCCTCCTCAACCACTTGGCCAATTCTTACCAAACTTGGCAGGAATGTTCCTATAGTGACCCTTTTCAAAACTTGTTCCTGAAATTTTTATTCGTCAAAATTGTGGGCGTGGCAGGGCGGGGCTTATTGGACTTAGAGAAATCGTTAGATAATTCATCCAAAATCTTCTCCTTAACCTTTGGGCCAATTCTTACTTAACTTGGCAGGAATGTTCCTTTAGTGACCCTTTTCAAAACTTGTTCGTGAATTTTTGATTTGTCAAAAATTGTGGGCGTGGCAGGGCGAGGCTTGTCGGACTTTGGGAAATCATGTGAAAAATCTTTAAAAATCAATTATTTGGCCAATTTGAACCAATCTTGACAGGACTGACCCTTTGGTGATTGTATCCAATGTATGCTCATGATTTTTTCATTTGCCCAAAAATGTGGGCGTGGCAGGGCGGGGCTTATCCGACTTAGAGAAATCGTTAGATAATTCTTCAAAAATCTTCTCCTCCTTTACCACTGGGCCAATTCTTACCAAACTTGGCAGGAATGTTCCTTGGGTGACTCTTTTCAAAACTTGTTTGTGAATTTTTGTTTTGTTAAAAAATTGTGGGCGTGGCAATGCGGGGCGTATCAGACTTAGAGAAATCATGTGAAAAATCTTTAAAAATCAATTATTAGGCCAATTTGAACAAAACTTGACAGGAATGACCCTTGAGTGATTGTATTCAATGCATATTCATGAATTTTTCATTCGCCAAAAAATGTTGGCGTGGCAGGGCGGGGCTTATCCGACTTCGAGAAATCGTTAGATAATTCTTCAAAAAAAATTCTTCTTAACCACTGTGCCAATTCTTACTAAACTTGGCAGGAATGTTCCTTGGGTGACCCTTTTCAAAAATTGTTCGTGAATTTTTGATTTGTCAAAAATTGTGGGTGTAGCAGGACGGGGCTTTTCGGACTTAGAGAAATCATGTGAAAATTCTTTAAAAATCAATTATTAGACCATTTTGAACTAAAGTTGGCACTAATGTCCCTTGATCGATTGTATGCTATGTATGTTCATGAATTTTTGATTTGTCAAAAAATGTGGGTGTGGCAGGGCGGGGTTATCTGACTTCGAGAAATTGTCAGATAATTCTTCAAAAATCTTCTCCTCCTTAACCACTGAGCAAATTCTTACCAAATTGGCAGGAATGTTCCTTGGGTGACCCTTTTCAAAACTTGTTCGTGAAATTTTGTTTTGGTGTTTTGTTACCATAATTGGCAGGAATGTTCATTTGGTGACTTATTTCAAAATTTGTTCGTGGATTTTTGATTTGCAAAAAATGTGGTAATGGCAGGGCAGGGCTTATCAGACTTAACAAAATCATGAGAGAAAATTCTTTTAAAATCAATTATACAGTAAATTTGAACCTAATCTTACAGGAATGTAGGCCTACCTTTATTGACTGTCTTCAATACATGGTTGTAAATTTTTGTTTTATTGAAAAATATCAGTATGGCAGGGCTGGGCTTGGGGATTGTTAAATGAGCTATGTCCTTTTGTTGAAAATTGGTATTTTTTGCAACATTTACAGGTGTTGTTTGGTCTGTTGATTTTTTGTTAGCTCTATTTTTAGCTCCACTGGCCTTCAGGCCAGCGGGCTATTGTCATGGCGCTGTGTCCGTCGTGCGTGCGTGCGTGCGTGCGTGCGTCCGGTCGTCAACTTTTTCTTTAAAAATCTTCTCCTCAGAAACTACTAGATGGATTTCAATCAAACTTCACAGGAATGATCCTTAGGTGGTCCTCTATCAGATTCCTTCAATTAATTCTGATTGAACAAGAAAGTCTGGAGTTATCTGCCCTTGAATTAAAAAATGGCTGTTTTGACTTTGTTTTCACTCTAGTCACTACGAATATTGATCAATCAAGACAAAACTTGGTCAGAATGTTGGTACTGACAAGATCTTTCCTGAGTGCAATTTTCAGCTTGATCTGAATATTACTTCTTGAGTTATGTGCCCTTGAAATTGGCAAAATTACCATTTTTGACCTAATTTTTACTCAAACAATCGTAAATATCCACCAATCAACACAAAACTTTCACGTCATCTTACTTGCCATAGGATCTTGCATTGGTGTAATTTTCAGCTTCATAGGAATCTTAAATCATGATTTATCTGCCTTTGAATTTGACAAAATCGCTGTTTTCAACTTTGATTGTACACTCTTTACATTTGCAAATTTTGAACAATCAGGTCAAAACTTGTACAAGATGTAGGTGAAGTTAAGATCTTGCTTTAGGTTGATTCTTAGCTAGATAGGAATATAAAATCCTCAGTTATATGCCTTTCAATTTGACAAAATTGGTAATTGTGACTGTTTTCACTCTAACAGCCAAACTCACTCTAATAAAGACAAAGCTTGGTAACCAATAGATCTTATATGAATGTATTTTCAGCTTTCTAGTTACTTTGTAATTGCTTTAAGATCAACAAGAATTGAAAAATCTAGTCAAAACTTGGACTTGATAAATTACAGGAAATTCAGGTTTGATTAGCCATTGGAATAGGGTATTGCCCTGAATCTATTTTTAGCTCAAAATGTATTTTTAGAAATATGAAATATTTTGGAGTAATCCATGGTCTGTTAATTTAGATCTGTTTGGAAGAAGCAAAATTTTAATTGCTTGTATCATCCTAAGCTGGAATGTTCTCCCATTTCCTTTTACCCTTTCTTAAATGGCAAACATATAGTTTTACTTTCTTTGCTACAAGAACAACACATTTTGAACAATCTAGTTTTGTAACTTTTTTTTTGCTCTATGAAACACAAGCATTGAACAATCTAATCAAAACTTGGATTGAATATTACATGAAATTCAGGCCTGTGGAGCGAATCAAGACCTTCAGGTCTTCTAGTTCCAATTGAACAGCTCCCAGTTCAAATGAAATCAACTTCTCAAAATGCACAAAAACTGCGCTTTTGGGGGGTATGATCACTTTCAGTGATATTCTAGTTAATTCAGTTTCTGTCCAAAAGAAATTGACTGCCTCTTATAAAGAAAGGCTATAAATTTTCTAATAACACTTGGTATGGGAGAAACAAAGGGTTAAAATAACATGCATGTTACATAATGGCAAAACCGCTGGAATCAAATACGAAGTTCAATAACGTCATAGAGAGAAGGCAACACATGGAATATTGGTAAAATTCCTGGTATAACTTATATGCAGGTATCGATCGTAGAGAGGGAAAACAAGAAAAAATAATGCAAAGAAATTAGAATCTTTCATGATATGCATGCTTTTGAATACCCTAGCTTTTGAACGAAAACCTCGTAACTGCAGCTTGGTTTAAGCTGCAGTAATACAAGGTTTTTGTTCAAAAGAGATGATATATTTTTTAAGCTGGAATCTTGAAAATGCATACTTATGGCATTTGAGATCAACATGGATCCCGATCAGCCTGAGTATACACTATGCTAGAATTGATCACAGGGTGGGAAGAAAAAAATGTTGGAGAAATGATAATCTCTCGTGATATTTTTATGCCTAGGTATTGAAAGATCGGGAGCAGATTGTTTTACTTGTGTCTGTCTGTGTGTCTGTCTGTAGGTCCATCTGAAAACTTAACATTTGTCATTTTTGGGTGCATTCTTGTTTCACAAACACATCTTGTTTTGGTCTGGATCTGGAAACCCCTGCGAAAATAGTTCAAGAACTTATTTTAGTTATAGAACTGTTCTAGCATGTTCTGGAACATTAAATGGCAGTTCTAGAACAGTTCTAGAAGTGAAATAAGTTCTTGAACTTTTTTCGCAGGGGAAATTGCCTTTATTTCATTAGGGACCAACATGGATCTAGATCAGCCTGTGCATATGCAGTCTGATCAGTACCCATGCTGTTGAGTTCTGTTAGCTTCTTCATAATCTTGACCAATTGCCACATATTGCCACTAGTGCTGGAAAAGTCCCACAACCTGCACGTTAATCAAAACACCAATGATGATGATGATGATGAGGCTTTGTTGGCCCACAGGATAACTGCTGTGGAAAACATTTTAGAAAATGCAGAAAAGCAATTTCTTCGTTTTCCACAATGCTTTCTTAAATAAAAGTAATAAAATTTCTTATCATTGAAATATGTCATCCGCAACTTCTTTCAAATTGGAAGAGTCTAAAATTTTGCCGTCTGGTAATGGGTTAAGACAGCAGTATACAGGGTTCTCCCCATTTCCAGACATTTACCGTAAATGGCTTGTTGTTGTCTCGGAACAACAATTTCCACAAATGGATGCAGATCGTAAAATTGCTGTATAGAGAATAATTCTAGGAAATATTTTGTACTTCTGGACATTTAACCCTTTCCCAAATGACAAAATTTTAGACTGGTTCAATTTGAAAGTAGTTGTTGGCATAAAAAAATAAAATGTTATCAAGTACAAAACATGTGTATTGCATAGCATAGAAGGAGAAATTGTTAATTGTAAGCAAATTCTTCTTTTCTCTCAATGTTTTCTGAAATTATTTATACTTTAGGGAAAACAAAACCAGTCCTTGTTTTGGAAATGGTCAAACTGCCATAGATTTGTTCTCTGTTAGTGAAAACTTTAAGACTAACTGTTCCCATTCAACTGTTCACTTTGATATCCCTGGAAAGAAAAGCTGTGGTAAAACTTTGAGGGAGTAGAAGAAATGCTGATAACCAGCATTTTCTCCTCTTCTCTCAGTATTTTCTATGCTTTGCCTTAATTAGGATTTATAGAAACTCCATAAACCATATCTTTTATTATCCACCAGATCTTGTTTTATACCCTTTCCCAAACAAGACCTGGTTTTGATGTCCCTAATAGAATAGGCTTGGGAAAACATTGAAACAAAAGAAGAAACTGCTGTTAACCAGCAGTTTCTGCTTTTGCCTCAATATTTTCTGTGCTATATTTTACACAAATCCAATGGTTTTCAATCTTACTTTTGTCGTCTGCAGCATCTTTCATTTCAGATCACCCTAAAATATTATTGTTTGGGAGAGGGTTAAGAAAGTATATTAAAAGAACAAATTAGTTCAGATGACTTGATTGTACAATGGGAACTTATTGGATAATTCTTTGATCTCCATTGATTTTGAAGAAAATACCTTTGATGATTATGTATTCTATAAGTTCACCCTTTCCCAAACAGAATCTTATGGCGGTCCAAATTTAAAACTGCTGCAGACGACAAAATGGATGATTATAAAGATATGATTTGTGTATAATATAGCACAGAAAATTGAGACAAAAGGAGATTATCAGCAGTTTATTCTTTTGTCTCAATGTTTTCCGATGACTTTTCTATAAGGGATATCAAAACCAGATCTTGTTTGGGAAAGGGTTTATAATGACATGTATTACTCTTTCCCAAAGAAGAACTAGTTATGAAGTCCCTAATGGAAAAGGCGTTTGCAAACATAGAAGATAAAATACAATTTCGTCAGAGTTATTCTAAAACTCAGCAGGCCGAGCCCGGATAGCTCAGTCGGTTAGGTCGTAGTCTGTCAATCCAGGGGTCTCGAGTTGGAACCCCGGCTCGGCCAGTATCCATTCTGACATTTGACAAAAATCATTTGTCTCTCACCAATGGGTGTGAATCATCTATGTTAGAGAGCAGTTGGAGGCTTGGTTTGGATATTGTGGTTGTACTTGTGCAAGAAATACCAGGAACCCACGGTTAGGTGCTCCAGCTGCCGCGATATGACCCTGGTAGTTGAAAACGGCGTAAAACCCCAATAAACTCAAACTAAAACTCAGCAACTACATCTTGATTGAAGTGTTACAGTTACAAGATTTCATGACAGTAAAGCCAGTCTTTTTTAACACAAAACTCATCCTATTTTGGATGCTAATTTCTCACTTAAGATGTTCACATCCAATGGTGAGAGGCAAACAAATATTGTCAAATGTCAGAATGGATCGATGGACGATATTGGACGAGCCCACAACCCCAGGATTGATAGACTCTTACATTATACACTGAACCATCAGATCTGGACTCAGCACTGTGTTCTTGAACATGACCCACAATAAGAATGAACTGATATCAAACAAGACCTGGGTCCGGTATTACTAACGATCGTACGTTTGATTTTTGCATAATTACTTGTAACAACAGCCATGATTGGCTTAGTCGGATTTCTCGTGCAATCAGATGTCTTCGTTGTTACACAGTTTACACAAAAACTCGTAAGATGTTTAGTAATACGGGGCCCTGGTTTTGACATCCCTGATAGAAATAGTTTGGGAAAATATTGCAACAAAAGAAGAAACTCCTGATAACCAGCAGTAAATTCTCCTTTTGTCTCAATATTTTCTGTGCCAAATTTTACACATATTTTATCTTTAATAACATCCATTTTGTCATCTGAATCAGCTTTCTAATTGGACCACCCTAAATTTTGTTGTTTGGGAAAGGGTTAACTGATATCAAACAAAGAGATTTCCTGTAATTGCATGACCTATAGTGCAGAGATGAATAATTTGTTTACAGTTTGAAGTTCCCAATTTTCCTAGAATATCGTTGATTTTCTCCAAAACCTCGTAACTGCAGCTTAAAACAAGCTGCAGTTACAAGTTTTTAGAAGGAAAGCGAAGATATGCTACAAGTTTAATAGTGCAGACTTGTACTGATAAACTTTTAATGGACTCAATCATGCAAAGTGTATTTAAATACATGTATTTACTTGCTAAGTTTTAGACAAGTCCAAATTGATACATGCTGCTGCAGTTGTTGCAGATTGCGAACCGCAACATAATGAATTAAAATTCATTTGCAAGCTCCTTTTCTTTCAGGCGGCGGCCATGGCGCAGTTGGTAGCGCATCAGCCTCTCATTCGAGAGGTCCCGGGTTCGATACCCGGCCACGGCAAATACCTTTACTGACAAAAAAATCACCCATCAATGGTTTGATATCGTGAACGTATGTGGGGGAGTAGCTGGAGACTTGGTAAGGGTGTTGTGGTAGTACTGGTATGAGAAACGCCAGGAATCCATGGTTAGGTGCTCCAGCTGCTGTGATATGACCTTAGTAGTTAAAAACGGCGTAAAACTCCAATAAATCAAAACCTTTTCTTTCATTTATGAGTTGTCCCATTTCAAGGGCGGATCCAGGAATTTTATCCAGGGGTGGGGGTCCAAGCTCAAATTATGGGTTAAAATGTAATAAATATGTAACATTACACTAAATTTACATAGATCTAGTCAAAATTTAATTTTGGGCCAATGCCAGGGGGGTCCGGACCCCCCACCCCCTACTAGATCCGCCTATGCATTTCATTTACTTTTCTCTCAATGTTTTCAGACTTTTTCTATTGAATTCAGTCATGATTTGTTTACAGTTTGAAACAAATCTTTCCTGGAAAACGCTTCATAATTTTGAAGGTGCAGACAGCATACAATGATTGTGTTGATGTTTTAATGGGCTCAATCATGCAACTTGCATTTGAATATTGAGTGCACTCAACACATTATGCCCTTGTTAATTACATTGAACTGTTTTGTACAAGGTCCATTTTGTTCTGAAATTCACCTTGATATAGACGCGTAAAACTATTAGTTTGTTTGAATTCAAACCTTATCCTAGATTTGGATCTTCAGTTGATTTTAAAAAATGCAGAAAGTGTCGTTTTATTATACCCCCCACCTACGAAGTAGAGGGGGGTATATTGGTTTCACCATGTCTGTCTGTCTGTCCGTCCATCCATCCATCCAGTCGTCCATCCGTCCGTCCGTAGACTTTTTCGTTTCCGTGCTCTAACTCAAGAACCGGTTGACCTAGGATAGTGAAACTTTACACAGTTGTTGCCCATGACCCAAGGAGGTGCCCTATTGTTTTTGGGTCACCAAGGTCAAAGGTCAAGGTCACAATCGGACTTTGTTTAACATCCGTTTCCTTGCTCTAACTCGAGAACCGGTTGACCTAGGATCATGAAACTTTACACAGTTGTTGCCCATAACCCAAGGAGGTGCCCTATTGTTTTTGGGTCACCAAGGTCAAAGGTCAAGGTCACAATCGGACTTTGTTTAAAATCTGTTTCCGTGCTCTAACTCGAGAACTGGTTGACCTAGGATCATGAAACTTTAGACAGCTGTTGGCCATGATCCAAGGAGGTGCCCTATTGTTTATGGGTCACCAAGGTCAAAGGTCAAGGTCACAGTTGTACTTCGTATAAAATTCGTTTCCGTGCTCCAACTTAAGAACCTTTTGACCTATAGCACTTTTCCAGTGACAGGGTGCTAGTGGGGGGTATTTGTCCGCTTTGCGACAGTTCTAGTTTTATTTGTAAATGTTGTACACTTATTCTGCATGCATACAATTAAATTGTTTTAATGACATAACCTTTTCCCAAACAAGGCAAGATTTGACTTCCAATTTGAAAGCTGTGCCAGATGACCAAGTGATTGTTGACAAGGATCAAGAAAATGATAGACAAAAAAGAGAAATTACTGATTATCATCAATGTTTTCCTTTGTCTCAATGTTTTCACTATTTATTCTAGAGGTGTCAAATCTAGGCCTTGTTTGGGAATGGGTTAAGGAATGATTTAGATAGGACATGAAGTTATCATTGTAAATTATTTTATTAATAAAGGCATTTTGAAGTATTTATGCAGTGGTTGTCAAAGCATGGTAAATGGATGTTATTTTATCGTCAAAATGTTATATTCTGAATAGAACAAATTAACATACAATTTGTTAAACATGATTTTGGTTGGGTCGACTGGAAATCGATGGGTAATTAAACGGTAGGTGTACTTGTAATTAGACTGGTTGGCGAGTACATAACACCTTTAAATTACTCAACATTTTATCTGATTGGCTGAGACATTTATCTTGGCCAATCAGATAGCTTGTTAGGTAATTTAGAATTAAGGTTTGTTTCTCCAGGTTGTTAAGTAATTTAGAATTAAGGTTTGTTTCTCCAGGTAAATTGTTCAGCGATTATCAGTTGATCACCAGATGGAATGCTTAAGTTCGAAGTAGTCCTAAACAATCATTGTTGTATACTCATGTATCAGTATTCCATTTATACTTCCAGAATTAATTGTATAGGCCTGTTGGTATTAGATTTATATAAGCACTACCCAATGATGCTTTACTTAAATAACCATTGCTATAAAAGTCTTAACCCATTACCACACTTTGACATCTTTTTATTTCCAAAAAGATAAAAGCTCTGGAAAACATCATGGAAAATAAAGAATTTTTTGTGACAAGCAATTTCTATATTTCCCACTATGTTTTCTACCCCAAAATACTAATAAATGTAGAATTTCATTCACTTGAAATTGTCGTCTGCAACACCTTTGAATTTAGACCAATCTAAAATTTCCTGTCTAGTTAATGGGTTAAAGGTACCTATCTAGATAGTTTAGCCCATTACTACACAATGACTCTTTTTGACTCCCAACAAAATAATGGCAATGGTAAACATCGTGGAAAATGAAGAAATTGCTTGTGACAAGCAATTTCTCCATTTCCCATAATGTTTTCCATCCGAAAAGACCCAAAAAGTACAAATTTCATTCACTTGAAATTGTCGTCTGCAAGACCTTTCAATTTGCACCACTCTAAAATGTTGTCGTTTGGTAATGGGTTAGGCATCAGAACAACTTGTAGATTGAACATGCTACATTATGTGGTGCACAGAATTATTTTGTGCCAGAACAGATCACTTCTTCAAGAGCAATTAAACCTGTATATCCAAACACTAGATTTGCATTTTACCTTCTACAAATTTGTAATTTTATCAGCAAAATTGCTTCGTTTAGTGTGATAGAATTTTTTTTATTGAACCATAAAAGACAATATCCAAGTTAAATGAAATGTAATTTGATATAAATTATCATTATTAAACGAAATTAATTGAATAAAGTTATATTTTGTAAAGTAATAACCATTCCCCTTGCTTTGAAAACCCGAACTTTACAAAACCATAGATTTATCACATTGTATATTTTTCGAAATGTTTCATTATAATGTGACCTTGCACAACATGGTGATCTTGTTAAAATGTCAAGGTCACAATGTCAAGGTCACAACTTGTTTGTATGAATATCACTTGTTGAATTTTGGTTATGAATTACATTTTGTACAATTTGAGAGAAAGTCATGTTTATATATTATGATATATTAGTATAGAAAACATGCCAATTTTATTTTGATTGGCATTAATATGTAAATTATGTCATTGATTGAATCATCGTCATAGTAACCATGTCACTTATGGTGACTGGTGAAAAATAAAAGTCATAAAAAATGAGTGTCTTTGTCCTTTTGTTGAGCAATTTGATCTCATAGATTGATTAACCCTTTCCTGTACGACAAAATTTTAGGGTGATCCACTTCGAAAACTGCCACTAAAGACAAAATGGATGTTATTAAAGATAGTATTTGTGTAAAATATGACAGAGAAAATATTGAGACAAAAGGAGAAACTGCTGATTATCAGCAGTTTCTTCTTAGGGACGTCAAAACCAGGTCTTGTTTGGGAAAGGGTTAACCAACAATGATAAACTTTCCCGAACAAGACCTTGGGCCCATATTGTCAATGATCTTACAACCAAGTTGGATGTGAAATCAGAGTGGTGGAGTTGAACAATGATACGATTGTTGGTAATTAAGGCCTCTGGTGTCGTTACCTAAGATGGTGACCTGGAGATAAATGAATGCTGATTACCAGTGATTCCTTTTAACCCTTTCCCAAACAGCAAAATTTAAGGCAGTCCAATTTGAAAGCTGCTGCAGACAACAAAGTAAATGATCACAAAAGGCCAAAATGTTTGTTATAGCCAAGAAAATATTGAGGCAAAAGGAGAAACTGCTGGTTATCAGCAGTTTCTTCTTTTGACTCAATGTTTTCTCAAGTCTTTTCTATTAGGGACGTCAAAACCAGTCTTGTTTGGGTGGGAAAGGGTTATTTCATGTTTCCCTTATCATGGCATTCAAATTTTCTGCTGTATAGAACATTTATTTTTGCCATCTACAAAATCTTTTAACTATGACCAGTTGAATCCTTTCCAAAACAAGGCTTGGTTTTGACATCCCTATAGGAAAGGCTTGGGAAAACATCGAGCCAAAAGAAGAAAATGCTGATCATCATAAGTCTCCTTTTGTCTCAATATTTTCTGACTATATTTCATACAAATCACATCTTTTTATGCTCCCCAAAGGGAGAGCATATAGTCGCCGCTTTGTCTGTCCGTCCTGTCCGTCCGTCATTCAGTCCGTCCGTCCGTCCGAAGTGATTTCTCCATAACCCTTGGGCCAAATCAAATGAAACTTATCATGTGAACTCCCTATGACATAATGCTGATGTACTTTGCCCTGTTTTTGTATTTGAGGCCTCGACATGGGAAAAGGAGACTTAAGGTAAAATACAGTTTTTCTCTAATTTCTCCTAGTCTAATGGTCAGAATTTGATGAAATTTCATATTTAAGTAGCAAATCAGATGCCCTTGACAATAAACTATTTGAAATTTGCGTATAAAAAATATGTCATGGAAAAAGGGGGCTTAACATTTGTTAGCTTAATATTAGCTCTGCACAGCATACATTTATTGTGACAATGCCCTATTCGGGGAGCATTGTCCGTCTCTGACGGCTCTTGTTTTGTCGTCTGCAATAGCCTTTAAATTGGACCACCCTAAATTTCTTTTTTGGGAAAGGGTTTAGAATTGGTCTTTAACTACCAAAGAGCTGTAAATTACATTTTATTACCGCCCTTGATGTTTGTTGTACTGACAATCTAGATCTCATTTCAATCACTTTATTGGTGCCTTAACCCATTACCAGACGGCAAAATTTTCGACATGCAATTTTAAAAATGTTGCAGATGACAATTTCAATGTCACCAAATTTTGAAAATCTTTTCCATTTTGGGTTAGAAAAGTAGCTGCAAATGAAGAAATTGCTTGAACAGCAGTAATCATAGAAAGAAAAGAAAATACTGCCTGCGCTGTCTACAACTGTCAGACTGATCCAGGAATATTTAGATTGCATTAGACAAAACCTTTCCCATACAACAAAATTTTACACAAAGAGCTCAATGGTGAGCTTTTTTGGTAGATCTCCTGTTCACTTACAAACAAGAGTGCCATGGTCACAATATACGATGCCCCAGAGACTAAGTTTTAAGGAGGCATAATTTATGCAAAAATCAATGAACCATCAAATCCTTCCTTCATGCACATCTACCAATTGAGGTGATAACATTGACCAAGTTTCAAAAAGATCCAGCCAGAATCTTAGGAGTTGTGCTCACAAGAAAAATGGACGGACGGAGAAGATGCACCAATATACGACCGCCTCGGGCGGCATATAAAAGTTGTAAACCAAGCCCCAATAGCTCAGTAACTCAATCCAGGGGGTCAGGAGTCAAAACCCTGTTCGCCCAATATTAATTCTGACTGACCATTTGTCTCACCAATAAGTGAATTGTCTTTGTGAGAGAGAGAAGCTTGGTTTGGATGTAGAGATATTCTAGGTATCCATATTTAGGTGCTCCAGCTCCACAATTTGACCAAAATGGTTGGTAGGGGTATTTAAACCCCAATCAATCAATTTAACTCATTACCAGATGGTAAATATTGGACTGTTCCAAATTCAAAGATGTTTCTGACAATTTAAACTGAATGAAATTTCAAAATTGTTTGGTCATTTTGTGTAAAAATATTGTGGGAAATGAAGAAATTGCTTGTCACAAGCAATTTCTTCATTTTCCACAATGTTTTCTAAAGCCATTATCCTTTCGAGAGTCAAAAAGAGTCCCTGAGTCGTAATGGATTGAAATGCAGAATTCAACCAAATTCCATTGATATGAGCCTTGTATCATCCTTTATCAAAGTATTCTAAGGAATTGGGGTCAAAAAGGAGGTCACCAGGTCAAGTCTAGGTTTGTTTGTTTATTGGGGTCTTACGTCATTTTCAACTGCTATGGTCATATCGCGGCTGGAGCACCTAACCATGGATTCCTGTTGTTTCTCATAGCAGTACATTGTACTACCACAACACCCTAAGCGATCCTCCAGCTGCTCGCCCACATAGGTTCACAATATCAAACCATTGATGGGTGACATTTTGACAGAGAAGGTATTTGCCGCAGCAGGGTATCGAACCCGGGACCTCTCGGAAGAGAAGTAGATGCGCTACCAAAGGGCTATGACGGCGGCCTCAAATCTTGGAATGTGATTAGAGCTACAGAAATGAGGAATAATGGCTTGTCATTTGATGTTAAATTCCAAATTGTGGTTATTCATTGAGATGATTATAACGAGTACACACAACATGGAGTTTGAGTTTATTGGGCTTTTACACCGTTTTCAACTGCCAGGGTCATATCGCAGCGGCTGGAGCACCTAACCATGGATTCCTGTTGTTTCTCAAACCTGTACTACCACAACACCCTTACCGAGCCTCCAGCTGCTCGCCGACTTAGGTTAACGATTTCAATCCCATTGGTGGGTGACAATTTTGTCAGAAAGGGTATTTGCCGCGGCCAGGTATCAAACCTGCGACCTCTCGCATGAGAGGCAGATGCACTACCAACTGCACCATGGCCGCGGCCCACACAACATGGAACTCCACCAATGGGAACATCCAGGGGAGTTGACTCGATCAAGTCAACTAGCCTGCATGTTCCCATTGTTGGATTGCTCTTTTACTATACATGTAATTAGATTTAAGAGTCCTCTAAATTCACAAATTTGTGCAAGTACTCCGGTACCCGCGGTTAATTGACCAAACGCCAATTGACAGATCGCTCCGCCCAACATAGAATTTAAGACAAACAATGGGGATGTGATCGTTAATAGGGAACGATTTTATCCAGTTCATCGTGACATAAATTCGGACAAGCAAAATAGTATTTCGTAGGTGTTGTTATAAAATCTCGTAACTACGGCTTGATCTACGCTGTAGTTACGAGATTTTAAAACATCACTGACAGTTTATCAAAACATAACGGTAAATCTACTATATTGTTAGCACAAAATTCTTTGCCACTGGCATGTCGATTGTTTTGTCAGTCGATAAATCAATACAATAACACGTACAACAAAGAACAATTGGGGCATGACATTTTTCTAATCGTCCATTGGCTAATCAATGTTTTTGATTGATAGTCGGCGTTTGGTCAATTATTAGACGGGTACCCGGGTAGAAAATGTGTACCCATCTCAGCCCTACAAGTTACCCCACTGAGTACTTCCAGTACTCCGTCTTAACAACAAGCGCGGATTTTGATGTCATCAACATGGTTTCTGATCAATGATGATAATCAAAATAGTTTGATATCATTTTTTCTTCATACAATTTATAGTTCACAATAATTGACTTGGCAGAACAGTCCTAGCCAATAGGCTGGGATGATCTGCCAGGTCATTATTGTGAGCTATATCAGATAAAAGGACATGATAACAACTGAAAATACGCCAGATTTCATTTAGGAAGCTAAACAATCCTATATGACATGTTCTTAGGTGGTTTTGTGATAAAGCATTATCAAATGCAATATTTATCTTGTTTTATGCCCAAACACACTTGATTGGACTGCATAGTTCAAAGTGAAAACAGAGTAGGTCCTATCCAGTATGACCCAGTGATTAATGTAAAGGAACTAGTTTTCGGGTATACAAAAATGATTATTGAAAATGAAATATATCCAAAATCAAGTTTTTATTATAACAGATCAGTTTCTTCTGAACACAGTTTGATATAAAAATACAAAAATAAACATTCAACTAAATAAGCAAACATTTTTCACAACCCTGATAAATCAAGTGTTTTCTCCAGATCAACAAGAGCTGTCCGAAGACAGCGTGCTCGACTTTCTAAGTTGCTTAGTATAAAGGGGGCATAACTCCAAATAGAGTGGTCCCAGGGTCATGGGCCCTGATAGTTAGGTAGAGGGTGTGATGGTGAATAAGTATTCCAAGTTTGGGTTGAATCCCTTTGATAGTATGGAAGTTATTGATGTTTGAAAAAACTTTAACCTTGGTTGCAACGCCGACGCCCGGGTGACAGTATAAGCTCTCATTTTCTTCGAAAAGTCGAGCTAATAAGTGGTTGTGCAATAGCAACATATTTTGTGCTAAAAATAGACTTGGTTTGCCGTAATGTATTGATAGACCGTCGGTTTATTATAAGATCATGTAACTACGGCTTGAATCAAGCCATAGTTATGAGATTTTATAACAACATCCATGGAATACCATTTGTCCGAAATTACGTCATGGTTAACTGTTAAAAAACGCCCCCTATTTCTTTTGTTCCCTAAGTTTTACATGCATAATCATCTGGATTAACACTACATGACAAGATATAGTTGTATGTATAAGGCTTTAAATTATTATTGCCTAAAATGTGTGTTTTCAGTCTGTTATTGGCATTGGATAACCAGCAAAAATCAGTCTGATATCATCAAAAACTGGTCGTTATTCAGTAAATTCACGTGCATTATCGGACCGTTTTGCATTCACATATCCTCGATCGGGGATTTGTTGTGAGTGATTCAGAAAATTGAAAATAAAGCCGAAATTTTGTCATTTCCCTTTTCCGCGATGTAAATTCTTATAAGACCCCATTTCCAGTTTATACCCCAATAAAACTAGGTCTCCCAGTGTAACCATATCTGATGACGTAATATAGTGACGTAGGTTTAATTCTTGGAATCAAAATGTAAACAAACGGGCAGCTGACAAATTTTGAACTAAAAGTGGATTTCGTGGACATGGAAGAATATAAATTAGAATTGAGTGGTTGTGGTCTAGGTCAAATGTGATGGTAAGCCTATGTGTTTCTTGTTCTTCTTTTAGTTACTGCAATTTTTCCTTTACAACTTTGTTTTTTATCGAAATGAACGAATGTCTGAAACAAACCAGAGATCAATCTCGGAAGTTCCGACCTTTTGTTTTATTACTGTACCCGCACTGAAATGAACGTTAGAATATCAAGAGTATGTTTCCAAAAGAAAACTTAGTCGAATATTGTTACGATTTCGCCAACCCAAATGAAGATTATGTCAGTAAAAATGCGATGAAACTTGACTACATAGCTACACGATGAAAATCTAACGGCCCGTCTAGCGGATATCGCACTTACTCGATATATGTCGAGTCGAATGCCGGAAAACTCTGGTGTCTGTCGGTGTAAATGTGGCTAAATTTTCACAAAGTTTTTCAGTTATTCGTCTTATTTTATTACATATCTTTGCAAATTCTTCATATTTTATGCAATAATAGCGTCAATTCACGTTTTTTCGGTCGTTAACATTCTCAGAGGCCCACAAAATGGGTTATCGCCCTCGACCTTCGGTCTCAGGCGATAACACATTTTTTTGGCCTCTGAGAATGTTAACGACCTCAAAAACGTGAATTAACCCTATATTCAAACACATTGCCCTTTCTTGACTTTGAATTATCGTCTGCAACATCTTTGAATTGGACCCTTTTAAAATTTTGCCCTCTGGTAATATAAAATTATGCAGAGAACCAGTGGCTCCACTGCCAATCATCAGCACAGTACAACCTCCATATATAGAAACTATTCACTACCACTATCTGCAGCAGGCGACCAAACAACAAATCCTGGGGCCATACATAACTCACAATTTCATTGAGATTATGAGGTAAAACATTACGTCCTGTACATTGGTTGAATAGTTTGACTGTGGTTTGAGTGACCATAAATATGACTGAAAGTTTGATGGTTAACGGAGATTTCCATGGAGCTAGTTCTGTGTCAAGATCTTCTATATATAGCTCTTCTTTCTGAAAGAAAATAGAATCATTTTGGCTCTTTCTCAAACAAGACCTGACGCGCATTCTTTAGAGCATTTCATAAGATATCTTAAGATTTCTTAAGATATTTTAGCATAAAGCATTCTTTAGAGCAAGATTTTCAAATAGCTCAATGGGAGGTGCCATTACCCTACACTTCTTCCTGAACCCCTCAAACAACTCTATAGAAACAAGAGAGAATTGACTGAGTTGTTCCGAATGCTCCATGATTCATAAACTGTGGTCCATACTTCATACAAATGAAATCATCATGACATCATTTGTATAATGAATGGAGCATTCAGAACTCCTCTGTCAGAATCTAGGCCTTAAAAACGCTTTATCTAAAACATCTTAAGAAATTTGAAAGCATCTAGCTCTAAAAAATGCGCCTCTGGTGTTCACATTTCTAATACAAAAAATATTAGGAAACATTCAGCCATAACAAGACATTACTACTGATCTACTATTTCTCCATTTGCCTCAATACTTTCTTCATCTATTCTACCCACAATTCCTATATTTATGACTTTTTGTCATCTTCAATGGCTTTCATGTTGTTTTCAACTGAATTTACACTATCCTTTCATATGTTCAAAATGTTGAACATCTGTTTTGAGTCTTTGCTTTGTTCAAATTTAAAATGCATTTCATAGTACATGATTAATCCTTTCCATAATTACAAAAAAACCCAGATTTGTACAAAATAAAGAATTTCCATTTTCAATTTTCAACCAAAAATTTAACAGACTTTCTGTATAAAAGAAGCCAGCATTTTCTCCTTTTGTTTCAATATTCACTGTACAATATTGTATGAAAATCTGTTTTTATCAAAATTTGTTTTGTCATCTGCATAAACACAATATACTTGAGCTTTATGTATAAGGGTTTAAAGACACTGGGATACTATGGCTTTAACACATTCCCACGCATAGACGCTTTTTGACGTCCACTAAGATAAAGGCTTTGGAAAACATTGTGGAAAAGGAAGAAATTGCTTGTGATAAGCAATTTCTTCATTTCTCATGATGTATCTAACTATAAAGACAGTGAAATGTAAAATTTCATTCACTTGAAATTGTCGTCTGCAAACTTTTTGAATTTGGAGAATTTTAGAATTTTGCCATCTATTTTGCTGAGAACCCTGTGTCTTCTACTTAATCTTATGATTATTTTACAATCAGTGATTATAATTTCACTCACCTCCAATTTAAAGTTGTTTATAAATCGCTGAATGAAGAACAAAATACTGTACAGACGGACACCTAGTAGCACCATAAATACTGGATTAAGGAAATGTTTTAAATATAAAATTGCTGACTGCGCTGTTTCTGAAACATAACAAGACAAAACAAAATATAATAATAATTTGTTAGATGAAACAAAATGGCTGTATGCATAAATGAAATAATTATTTAGTGTGAAAAAGTTTTTTGATCCTCTTGAAAAAGGCAAATTGGCCGCAATATTGAATTGAGAGTGTTTTAAACAAGCATAACAAGACATCAGGTGGTTTTATGTTTAAACCCTTTCCACACATTGACGCTTTTTGACATCCATCAAGAAAAATGCTTTATAAAACATTGTGGAAAATGAAGAAATTGCTTGTAACAAGCACTTTATTCATTTACCACACAATGTTTTCTAACCCTGAATGGAAAGATTTTGGAACTTTCATCCTCTTGAAATTGTCATCTGCTGCTGTAACATCTTTCAAATTTGAACAGTCAGAGTCTAAAATATCAGTGTTTGGGAAAGGGTTAAGTCTTACAATGGAAAGTGAAGCTTATTTGAACTTTGTTAATCTAATGCCAATGACAGGCTTGACAAAAATTGGCATGCCAAAGGATCAAATTATCACCCCCCTGGTCAAAAGTAAAGCATGTTTCAAATGCACCAAAATGTTTTGGCCCATTCCCATACAGTGACGCTTTTGACGTTCCTCAGAAGAATGGCTTGGGAAAACATGGTAGTGACAAACAATTTCTTCATTTCCAACAATGCTTTCTACAAAAGAGACCCAATAATATAAAATTTTATTCAATCAAAATTGTCGTCTGCAACATTTTTGAATTACGACAAGTCCACAATTTTGTCGTCTGGTACTGTAAAATCAGATATTTTCGCTGGGCCAAAAGTTTTTTAATTTGAAGTGGTTCGCGAGGGTAAAAGTTTGCAAAAACAAAACTTGTGAACCATGTGGTTTAATTTTCACGAAAATAAAATCATCAACTATCATCAACTATCGGTTTTGTGTTTTATTTTTACAGCCGGTCTTCATTTTAATAACACGATACGTAAAAAATACCAGTTCTATGCCCCTACTTGTTTAAAAAGGTCTCACGTAATCCGTTTTTGGAAAACATTGTGGAAAATGAAGAAATTGCTTGTGACAATCAATTTTTTCATTTCCCACAATGTTTTCTATCAAGAAAGACCAAAAAATGTTAAATTTTGTTCAATGGAAATTGTCGTCTGCAACACCTATGATTTTGAATTTGGCTAAAATTTTGTTGTTTGGTAAAAGGTTAAAGTATGGAAAACTGCATAACATAAGTGTTCATTGCTGACAAACAATGCCTGTCAAAATCGTATGTCGCTCTATTGACCACATTTCACACCTTTTGTTACAGGTGTAACCAAACAGCCCCGGTGATATTTTGATGTATTCAAGGCCCATCGCAGCGAGGGTTTATTGGAAATTTTAAAGAATATGAATAATAAACGTTATGTTTGTTTGTCAAAATGTGTCTAGTTTGATTGCATTATTTACTCGATTTACATTGTACGATAAAACCAAAACAATTCCGAAAATCAAAGTAATGGCGGATGGTGATTTCTTGTAGGATCATTGCATTTGCTCTCAGGCAATATGTTCACGTGGCTAAATGTTTACGAATTAATCATTGCATTTGCTCACAGGCAATATGTTCACGTGGCTAAATGTTTACAAATTTATTGGATTCGCAAACATAGCGAAGATTAATCCCTAGCGAACATTTCTGATTTTACAGTAATAAGTAAAGCAATATTGTTAGTGACTTACCTAAAGGTACATTTAGAATATGTGTTATGACTTGTAGAAGAGATGCTTTTCTTTTAGCACTGTAAATAGATAAATATATTATATCAATTTAAACACATTCCAAAACAGTACAAAATTTAGACTGCTTCAATTTGAATTGTACATGGTACATATTTATCAAAGTCCTTTGAGAGGAGTTGTGCTCATGAGAAAGGCAGAAGGACAGACAGGGTGATTCCTCTATCTCCCTCTCCCCTCAAACTTTGTTTGCTGGGGGTATAACAACATAGCTTACCTATACGGGAGCTTGTCACAAAACAGCTAATTTTTAAAAGTAGGTCAAACTCCAAGGTCAAGGTCACAAGGTCAATGGTCGCAAATGAAAGGTCTTGCCAGGAGGTATCCATGTGTGAATTATCAAAGCTCTATCTATATAATATTGCATGAGATATAGGCCTGGTTAAAATTTTCTAAAAGTAGATCAAACTCAAAGGTCAAGGTCAGTAGGTCAAAGGTCATGGTCCCAAATGAAAGTTCTTGTCGAGAAGTATGTATGTGTGAAATATCAAGTTTTTTTCTCTAGTAGTGCCTGAGATATAGACCAGGCTAAAGTTTTTCAAGCGAAGACGGGACGCGAAGCGAAGCCGACACTAGGGCTGTGGCATTAGCTCCCCGGACATTAAGTCCCAGCTCGCTAAAAATTGAATTTGTGAGACACGAATTTGCAAACTGAATCAAACAAAGGGCAATAACTAAAAAATTACAAATGGTAGAGTTGTTGTTCTTGCGCTCTGCACACCCTAGCTATGAGATCTATAGATACATCTGTGAAGTTTCAAGACCATAGGCCTTATAGTTTCAAAGTTATGGACCAGACACGAATTTGCTAACTGAATCAAAGGGCAATAACTCAAAAATTACAAATAATAGAGTTGTTGTTCTTGCTGCACACCCTACCTATGAGATCTATACACCTGTGAAGTTTCAAGACTATAGGCCTTATAAATTCAAAGTTATGGACTGGACATGAATTTGCTAACTGAATCAAACAAAGGGCAATAACTCAAAAATTACAAATGGTAGAGTTGTGCTTCTTGCGCTCTGCACACCCTAGCCATGAGATCTATACACCTGTGAAGTTTCAAGACCATAGGCCTTATAGTTTCAAAATTATGGACCGGACACGAATTTGCTAACAGAAAGACAGACAGACGATTCAGACGATAACATAATACAACCCTTCGGGCGTATAAAAATGTACAAAGACAAGAGGACCATGATGGTCCTTAATCGCTCACCTGAACCTAGATAGAAAGAAAGTCACAATGTTGTCAAGTTCAAGAGCACATAATATCAGATGTGAGATTATGATCCAGCTGAAAACTGCTTTCATATTCTTGAATGATCATTTTTTGTGGCTGTTACAGAAAAAACAAAGTGGAAGAAAACAACAATTTTGTCACAGTCAAGGGCACATAACTCTGTTCTGATAAAAGTATTCTCATCAACATTATGTCCATTTTTTTATTGGTTAATATATTGTTAGAGTGAAAATAAAGTTGAAAACTGTAATTTTGTGAAATTCAAGGGATCTTATGGCCACCAACATTGTGGCCAAGTTTTGTCTTGATTAGTCAATAAATGTAGATGCTACAGTGTAAACAAAGTCGAAAACAGCAATTTTGTCAAATTTAAAGGCACATAACTCCAGACTTCCTACTTCAATCACACTGAAAATCAAACTCATATAAGAACTTATAGTAACCAACATTGTTGCAAAGTTTTGTTTTGATCGGTCAATATTTGTAGATGCTAGAGTGATAACAAAGTCAAAACTAGCCATTTTACGTTCAAGGGCACATAACTCCAGACTTCCTAGTCCGATCTGACTCAAAATCGAACTCATCTGAGAACTTATAGTTACTTACATTGTTGCAAAGTTTTGTTTTGATTGGTCTATATTTGTAGATGCTAGAGTGGTAACAAAGTCAAAACTAGCCATTTTTGATGTTCAAGGGCACATAACCCCAGACTTCCTAGTCCGATCTGACTCAAAATCAAACTCATGTAAGAACTTATAGTTACCAACATTGTTGCAAAGTTTTGTTTTGATCGGTCAATATTTGTAGATGCTAGAGTGGTAACAAAGTCAAAACTAGCCATTTTTGATGTTCAAGGGCACATAACTCCAGACTTCCTAGTCCGATCTAACTCAAAATCGAACTCATTCAAGAACTTATGGTCATACATATTTTGACCAAGTTTGGTTATGATTGGTCAATATTTGTAGATGCTAGAGTGGTAACAAAGTCAAAACTAGCCATTTTTGATGTTCAAGGGCACATAACTCCAGACTTCCTAGTCCGATCTGACTCAAAATCGAACTCATCCAAGAACTTGTGGTCATACATATTTTGACCAAGTTTGGTTAAGATTGGTCAATGTTTGTAGATGCTAGAGTGGTAACAAAGTCAAAACTAGCCATTTTTGACGTTCAAGGACACATAACTCCACACTTCCTAGTCCGATCTGACTCAAAATCGAACTCATCTGAGAACTTATGGTCATACATGTTTTGACCAAGTTTGGTTAAGATTGGTCAATATTTGTGGGTGCTAGAGTGGTAACAACAAAATGTGAACAGATGGACAGACCGACGCCGACGGACAAAAAGCGACCACAATAGCTCACCTTGAGCACTTCGTGCTCAGGTGAGCTAATAAAGGTATGCATACTTCCTTTTCATTTCCTTTTATCATTACTTAGTCCTTTCCTGAACAGGAAACATATATAATTGTCCAACTTGAAAGTTGCAGCAGGAGACAAACACTATGTTAACAAAGACCAAGTTAGTGTAAAATACATCATAGCAAATATTGAGGCAAGCAATGTTTTCTCAGGAATTTTCTATTATGGGATGGTCATGTCTTGAAAAGGAAAGAGTGAAGATTAAATCAGTCACAACCAGATGGCAAAATTTTAGACCTATCCTATTTAAAGATGTTGCAGATGACATTTTCAAGTGAATTTGGGTCTTTTTGGATAGAAAACATTGTGGGCCTAAAGAAATTGTTTTACAGAAGCAATTTCTTCATTTCTCATGTTTTCCAAAGCCTTTTTCTTGCGCTTCAAAAGGTGTCATCATGTAGTAATGGGATAAAGCTTACCTGTGCCATGAAGTAGGTTTGATTAAAGGTGAGTGTAAAATATTCACTTCTTCTTTCATCATATATAGTATGACTATAGAGCATAGAGTCACAAAGGCTACATCACTCACGATGCCTATTATTAAATACAGACAAATTGTGTTGTCTGGTAATGGGTTGATGTTAAATCAGTCACAATATTCATGCTTACCTATGCCATGAAGTAGGTTTAATTAAAGGTGAGTGTAAAATATTCACTTCTTCTTTCATCATATATAGTATGACTATAGAACATAGAGTCACAAAGGCTACATCACTCACTATACCTAGAGAAATAGATAGCAAAGTCTAACAATTTCCAAAACAACAAAATTTCAGTCTACTTCAGACGACAAAATGCACCATAATAAATGTGACATTTTTTTATATGTAACAACGTAGAAAATATTGATGCAAAAGGAGACAATGCTGATTACCGGTATCAGCATTTTCTTCTTTAGAATCAATGTTTTCTCAAGTTAGTTTTATCAGAGACATCAAAACCAGCTCTTGTTTGGGAAAGAATTAACCTTTTCCCAAACAAGACCTGGTTTTGACATCCCTTTAAAAAAAAGTTTTGGGAAAACATTGAGACGAAAGAAGAAAATGCTGGTAAACAGCATTTTCTCCTTTTACCTTGATATTTCCTATGTTCTATTATACACAAATCCAATATTTGACAACACCTATTTTGTGGTCTGCAGCAGCTTTAGAATTGGACAACATAAAATTCTGTCATTTGAGAAAGGTTTAACCTTAAGTTTTCCTATAAAACTAAATTTTAGCGTAGTCTAATTCAAAAGCTGCTGCAGATGACAAAATGAATGTTGATTGCGATAGGATTTGTGTACATGTAAATGTTTTTTTTCTTGTTATATTGTTGCTTTTAACTTGCATGAATATTTTAGTGGGATCACTCAACCCCCATAGGAAAAGTTTCTGGATCTGGGCATATCTAGCAATGTATTCCTGTCATTTCTCATCAGTACTACCACATGACCCTTTCCTAGTCTCCAGCTGCTCATCCCAAATAGGTTTATTACAATTAAAGACAAATTTAAGGAAGGACGTTATATGGAGAATAATTGTTTGTTTCAGAGTAAAAAATGTAGCTTTCGTTGTTCACCAAATGAAATATAAATCGATCTTACACCAAAAACAAACACTTATTCTATTTCTTTATTAAAAAAATAGACAAAATGCAAAAGATTTATGACAGATTTTCTTAAAGCTCGTCATTTTGCATGTGACTGTTATGCAACGCGTATGATGACATCACTTATTTGACCCGGCTTACATAACGTCAGATAGGGTGAAATGAACGAAAGCGGGGCACAAGTTTTTTATAATTTCACTGGATAGTTTATCAAAATGATAATCTACCGTTATTTCATGATAATCCACCAAAAAGCATTAAAGAATAGTTATTAGTTGTCATAAGCTGTGAATATTGTTTTATAATCATGGCCTGATGGTTGAAGTCAGACTAGCTCTGATCTAACGATAAATTACTGAAACTGCGACATTGTACCTTCATGTGACATCCACATCATGTTATGAGCTGCTAACATCAAACTAAAACACACAACCAGCAAAACTAGCCTGAAACGGGGAGAACAATAGTGGATAGTAATAATAGTTGAAAGACCATAAAATAGGTGTTATTAACCCTTGCCAAAATGACATAATTTTAGGCTGGACATTTGTTTGAAATGGGAACAGTCTAAATTGTTGCTGTTTGGAAAAGGGTTTAACAGATCCTGCACATTGCTATTTCAAAAATCCTCGCCTTACATTGTGAGGTCCTGAATAAATTCACGGAAGTACACTGTTTTTGTTTTTTTTTCTAAATTTTAAGTATTCTAAATTTATTTATTCAATAATTGAAATTGACTTTGAAAGCATTAAAAACTAAAATGGCCATGAAGTTGATTAATTGATGTACATGTATCTACACTTTACCTAATTACCACTTTCAAGATGTTTTTTTAACACCCACAAAATAAAGGCTTTGAAAAGCATGTTGTAAATAAAGAAACAGCTTTTTCAGAAAGAACAAACAAGAGCATTCTCGAGACAGCAAAGCGCGACTATCAGGTGCTGGATAGTGAAAAATTCTAAGTCCGAAAAGATTAAAAATTCAATTAAATTAGATGGTAATGAATCTTTGCCTAGAAGCTGATATTATGGTCACAGAAGCATGTGCGAGCGAAGTTTGAAAGCAATAGCTTTTACAGAAAAAAGTTATCACAGATAAAGTTGCACGTAAAAACTTAAGCAAGAATTCTAGGTGTGTGAAAACGGTAAAAATTCGACTAAATTACATGTTAGAGTAATGAATCTTTGCCTAGAGGCTGATATTACAGTGCCCTCCAAAAGTCCTTGGACAAACTCTTTTTTGGCCTTTTCAGTAAAGTTCATTGCAAAATTCCAATATTTAGGATATTTTTTTGCTTTATTATTATAAAAATAATCAACAACCATGAAAATATTCAAAACCAGTTCTATAATTCTGGCAATTTATTGACAAAAACACATTTTTGGAAAATGAGCGCTAAATAGCAATTATGCCAATAATTGTCAAGACTTAGAATGGCCTGCTGTGGCTTGTAAGAAAGCTTGTATACGATGCGGCATACTTCAAACAAGGTGTTGGCATGTCTCTGGAGTGACTTGGTCCCAACAAATCCTCACATTATGCTTAACGTCTCGAACGTTTTGGCTGCAGGTTCAAAAGGTTGCATACAGACATGAAATATCTATGCGTCCGTTATTGTGTAAATAATGGATATTTCATAAAATTGATTTATTTCAAATAATCAAAGTCTAATTTCGAGGAAAAGAAATAAAATTATCTTAGATAGTGTTTAATTACCTCCCTGTATTAGAAAGAGTTTGAAAAATCCAGGCATTTTCGCTAAATCCCACGGAAAAGGGCAAAAATGCATAATGAAATATTTGTCCAAGGACTTTTGGAGGGCACTGTATGGTCACAGAGGCATTTGCAAAGTTTCAGAGCAAATGCATTAGTAGAAACTAAGATTTGACAAACTTGCATGTAAAAACTTAACCATTTAGCATTACAGTGACTAGAATAGCCGTCTTATTCTTTGAATAGTCACGCTGAAAATGCAAAATTACTTTCACTTGAAATTATCATTTGCAACATCTTCGAATTTGGATAAGTCTAAAATTTCTCTGTCTGGTTACTAATGCAGAAATTCATGATAAGAGTAAAAGCATTTCAAAATGCAATTTTTCTGTCATAATTGTTCATCAAACCCTTTGTTGTGGGAACTCGTTGGAGTCGTCTCATCGAGACGATTCCAATGAGAACTCACAACATATGGTTGGATTTGAATTTATTATTTTTCACTCCCTCTTATCTGATACTCTGACTTACCAAAACTGTAGATTGGAGCCATCTTCATAAAGCTTCAGTACCAGCACAGTTAATACAGCATAGCAGGATGCAGAGAACAAAGTCAATAGCAGCTGGAATAAAAGGGGAAACAAAGTTGTATTTTAACCCAAAACCACACAATGACTCTTTTTGACTCCCCACAAAATAATGGTCATGGAAAACATTGTGGGAAATGAAGAAATTGCTTGTGACAAGCAATTTCTTCATTTCCCACAATGTTTTCTAAACAAAAGCAACAAAAATGTAAAATTGTATGCACTTGAAGTTGTCGTCTGCAACATCTTTGAATTTGGAATGGTCCAAAATTTTGTCGTTTAAGGGTTAACACTTTCACAAAACGACAAACTTTTAGACTTGTCTAAATTCAAAGCTGTTGCAGACAACAATTTCAAGTAAATTAGACTTTACATACTTTGATCTTTTAGGGAAGAAAACATTTTGCGAAATGAAGAAATTGCTAGTCACAAGCAATTTCTTTATTTTCCATAATGTTTTCCAAAGTCTTCATCTTGTAAGGAGTCAAAAAGAGTCATTATGTGGAAAGAGTTAAAAGTTATTCCATCAACCCATTGTTAATTGGCTGACATGCTTGTTATTGACCAAGACATAGAAGAGTTGCTTCTCTTATGCTATTGATTCATATTGAGATTGTTAAGATTAGACTTGTTTTGCCCATCATCATGACGTCATTTGTATAACGTATGGAGCATTCGGAACACCGCGGTTTATGAATTATGGAGTGTTCGGAACAACTCGGTCAAATCTCTTTTATATTGTTTGTACAAAGTTGACCGAGGTGTTCCGCACGAAGTATAGGGTAATGGCGCTTCCCATTGAGCGTATTAAAAATCTTGCTCTAAAGAACGCTTTATCCTAAAATATCTTAAGAAATCTCAAGATATCTCAAGAAATCTTGCTCTAAAGAACAAACCTCAGATTTTAGAGATATGCTTCTGTAGTTGCAAAGCCATTGTTAGAAACATCAATAGTAGTTCTAGCTTGGAAAAGGGTTAAAGTTGCAGTTACAAGGTTTTTACCAACGCTTTCCCAAATGACACAATTTGAGGGTGGTACATTTCAAAAGCTTTCAAAGACAATAAATTTGATGTTGTTAAAGATTAGATTTGTGGACAATTAAGCACAGAAAATATTGAGGTAAAAGGAGAAAATGCTGATAATCAGCATCCTCTTCTTTTGGCTCAATGTTTTCCCAAGCCACTTCCATTAGGGCAATTAAACCAGTTTTCATTTGGGAAAGACTAAAATTTGACTATATTTTAAGTTAACCTTCCATTTCCAAGCCTCTTCCTCATCCTCGTGTATCTTCTCTGCACACTGACGACTACAGTGCACCACAAAGTTGAGGCCGAGAACAACTTCATTCACCATCAAAAACGGGTCGGATAACCACAGGATTCAAAAGCGTTTTTGCAGACGACAAATTTGATGTTGCTAAAGATAAGATTTGTGGACAATAAAGCACAGAAAAGGTTGAGGCAAAAGGAGAAAATGTTGATTATCAGCATTTTCTTCTTTTGCCTCAATGTTTTCCCAAGCCCTTGAGGGATGTCAAAACCAGTTCTTGTTTGGGAAAGAATTAAACTTGACTATACATGTAATTATTTCTTACCTTCCATTTCCAAGCCTCTTCCTCATCCTCCTGAATCTTCTCTGCACACTGACGACTACAGTGCATTACAAAGTTTAGGCCAAGAACCACTTCGTTCACCATCAGAAACGGGTCAGATAACCACAGGATTTTGTCGTACAACCATATAGCTGGGTAAGGGATGATGCCAACTGGTACATAGATCAAGATCAGCAGGAAGAGTCCAAAACGTAGGTAAGGAATTATACTGTACTGAAAAAGAAAATAGCACAAACTTATACATAGCAAACTAAATGAAGTACTTGACAAAATAAATCTAAAAGGCTTTCACCAAACTTTTCTGTTGCTCTGTTAATTGTGAAAAACTTGCTACTTGCCTATTCAGACCAGTGACATATCCAGAGGGGTTTGGGGGTTCAAACAAACCCTCCTCTGTAGCCTTATTATCTGTTTTCATGCAGAAATTCAGTCAAAATTGTGAAATATTACTACACGACCCCCGTTTTGTATGTTGGAATCCTCAGGAAGGAAGTGGCTAGGCATTCAGGCCCGTATCCCTGGCAAAAGCTCTATGGTTTTGTTAGAGATACGGGTCTGTATCTCTAGCAAAACCATGGGTTTTTGGCTAGGGATACAGGTCGAACCACTTCCGGTCTAACATACAGGCTAATCATGTCTATCAAATATAAGGGTTATACACACGCAATGCATGTGAAACGATCGCCATTGATTAAGCTGCATATAGTTAACACCTTGCTGTCATAATGAAGGTGTACGAATAACATAAGATATCAGTGAAATAAAAGGTTTCAATTCTAACCTTTTCACAAACAAGAGGCCGCAGCCTTAGCGCAGTTGGTAGCGCATCTGACCCTCATTCGAGAGATCCCGGGTTCGATACCCGGCCGCAGCCAATACCCTTTCTGACAAAATTGTCACCCACCAATGGGTTTGAAATCGTTAATCTAAGTGGGCGAGCAGCTGGAGGCTCGGTAAGGGTGTTGTGGTAGTACTGGTTTGAGAAACAACAGGAATCCATGGGTAGGTGCTCCAGCCGCCGCGATATGACCCTGGTAGTTGAAAACGGCGTAAAACCCCAATAAACTCAATTCACAAACAAGAAGAAATAATTTCAGCAATTTCTCCATTCCCTAGACATTTCCCCTACAATATATCCTGTATTATCTAGTTATTAACACACATAATATTTTAATTGTCTTCTGAAACTACTTTAAAAAAGACCAGTCTAAATAATTCGAAGTTGGGAAAAGGATCAATATTGATTTTCAATGATAGGTCTACATGGTTAGACCTGAAGCCGTTTGACCTGTATCCCTAGCAAAAACCCCATGATTTCGCTAGAGATACTGGCCCATACCTCTAGCAAAACAACAGGGTTTTAGCTAGGGACACGGGACCGTACCTCCAGCCCCCATGGGCTAGAGATATGGGTCTGTATGATCCCTAGCCACTTCTTCACAGGAAACCTGGATCTGCTAGTTGCAATAATGTAACCGAAACCTTTTAAAATTTTGATCTGGGTTTCGGTTACAATTCCTTCCTATTCATTGCAATGGAGCAGGTGCTGGAATGATTCATTCCAGCAAGTTTAGCATAGTCAAACTTAAAAGTAAAGCTATGGAGTGTAGTAAAAATGTTACCTGACAGCAGGTTAACTATTTTTCTGTCAATCCAGTGTAGTTTCATGTTGAAATCACATTCAAATAAAGTTCAATTCAATTTTGAAGCGGAGTACCCACCCATTTTATTCTACTGAGACTTGAATTTTCCATTGGAAGAAATAATTTATAACAATTCTTGTTGGTACTTTTTAACTGAACGTGTGCCATGGAATATCCTTTCATGGGATACACATCTAATTAGATATGTTAGTATTCAAAAATTTATGCAAGAAAATGTAATTTCCACACTTTTGTCTTGCTCCACAAGAAGGAATAGGGTGGACTCGTAGCCACAAACCAATACCAATCATCAAGTTTGTGGCTACGATATCACAGCTATGGATCTGCCACTGTTTATTGATAGATGTATCAAACAGAAAGGGGCAGAAAATTCTTAATGTGCTCCTTCGACCTATCATTGAAGAAAATTGAACCCCCTTCAAAGAAATCCTGGATCTGCATGGCCCCTAAAGGGTTCTGAAATATTTAAATTGGCTACTTCTCCGTGTTTGTTTGTAGGAAGTGGCTAGAGATACGGGCCCGTATCTCTAGCCCATGGGGGCTGGAGATACGGGCCCGTATCCCTAGCAAAACCCCCTTGTTTTTGCTAGAGATACGGGCCCGTATCTCTAGCGAAACCATGGGGTTTTTGCTAGGGATACGGGTCAAACGACTTCCGGTCTAACATAACCTTTCGTGTCATTTATGAAAAATCGATATTTATCCATCCCCTAACTGCGAAATTTAGACTGGTCATTTTGAAATTAGTTCCAAAAGACAAATAAAATATCATTTATATCTATTAACTAGAAAATACGAAATATTTTGCAGGAAAAATGTCGAGGGAATAGAGAAACTGCTGAAACGAATAGTTTGAAATTGAAACTTTTTATTTCATCAATATCTCATGTTATTTTATTTACATTTTGGTAAAAAGGTGCTGATTATTTGCATCTATTATTCTTATTCATTGGCAATGGATTCACGAGTGTGTCATGTGTATGAACGGGTGATAGTAATTTCGGAAAAATACAATTTCGGTAAAATGATTTTATATATTAATAAAATGGATACTTCGGTAAAAAGGTAATTATAGTGTAATTATCACCTTGAGACTGGGTACTGAGACACGGGTCGAGTTAATTATTTTTTGGCAGTTTGTATCAAACATGCAATTAAGTGATTTATTTGAGTAAATGATGGACAAACAAGAAATTGAACTTAACCTATAAATATTCATTTAATAAGTGAAGTAATGAAATTAACATTTATAATATAATATATATATACTCAAAGGCAAAAATAACTTTACACCTGCCTTTCATTTAATTTATCAAACCCTTATCACAGCTTGTGAAATTAATTGTTTTACACATATACATATGCCATTTTGCAAGATTAATGTGGGATGCAAGAGAGTGTTCAGCCTTTCTTGACGCTGGTGTTACCACGACATTGATAAAGGGGTCAAATTGAAAAATCCAGGTAAAGTTTTATTACACCTTTTAGAATAAAATGGTCGCATTTTATGCTAAATTTTATCTAATGTCAGTATTTCTTTGTCCCTATGTGTATCATTGACTGCAAAAAAGTACTCGCTTATGGATAAGGTCAGCCGTCTGATCTTGAGCTATTCAATTCTTCGACAATCGTCCCGTACCACACCCTCGATTTCATGGAAGTTCTTGTGTCCACACGTCTTCTATCGCCTATGACACTAACATTTAAACATTTTCTCGCCAGAAAAGAGGGACTAACTCCAATTTGCATGTGTTCAAACTGCTACATAAGGTCAAATATGGGCTTTTTTGACGTTGACGTCATGTTGTTGTATAACTAAAGGGGTCTGGCTACCGGACGCCAAGCACTAAAATTAATGTTTCAAATTCGATATCGAACAATTCTACGGCTCAACTAACGATTTCACTCATACTTAATGTAGCTTTCGGTAAAAACGTAACGTCACGTCACGTTAATGCTAAACGCAAATTTATTGGTCTTGGTTATGGAAACGCTCATTTTTCGACCCCCTAAGTGTTGAAATTCGTTCAAGAAGTCAACGATTGATTAGCAGATGCAGTTCATTAGCATAGAAACATACAATTTCATCCTGGCTATCTCATCATGCTTAATTTCTTGTTTTTGTCGGCGTCGGATTGGTTACCTTTCCCTTGTAACTGGAATACAACTCTGGCCTTTTGTGTGGCAACCAACAAAGATCAAACATGCAAAAAATAATGTCACTATTTACAACACCATTGTGTGGGTGGGGTATTTTGGTAATTCTAACGATATGCACGTGCAGATCGCAGTAACGTCGATGAAACGGATGTGTTCGTTTAGAATATCAAAAAATGACCGTGAAAATATATGGTCGTGAAAATATCATAAATATGCTTTGAAATTAAGAAACTAGAATTATTCTAAAACTGTAAAGTTACTTTTGCCTTTGAGTATATCTTAATTAACATGTTTATTTATCAACCGATCGTATATGACAAAATATACAGTTGGAATAAAGGAAATGTGATGAAATGAAATAGTGTATTTCTTTCTTTTTATTTTCAGATTTTGATTAGGTCCAATTGAAAAAAAAAATCTTTACCACCGACGAAATTTAAAATTGTTACGACAAAGTTTAAACTTGTTGCAGATGATGGGAATGAAATTTAAAATTGATTGGACAGAAAACATTGTGGTAAATGAAGAAATACCTTCTTCGATTTTTACGATATTTTCAAAAGCATGAATTAAGTTATTGGTTGATGAAGAAAAGCATTATGGATGAAATTTTAGCAATGTATGTTATAAGTATTTACTGATTTTTCTGTCAGATATTGATCAAATATTTATGTGTTTTCTTATAATGATGTGCTTTTTTTCTAATTTCGGGTCCAAGATGCTTTTCCTCGGCAGAAAAATCAAAGGATGTAGACAACAAATCGGAGTTTTTACAGAAGACAAAATTTGAAAATACAAGATAAAAGCGAATTTGAAGAAGAAAATGAATGCACATTTTCTTCTTTCTATTCCACTTACACGTATTTCTTTTAAGTTTTTAGTAAAAGATAAAATCTTGTAATGTTATTGCTATATTTTTCTATGTAATAATTCACGATTGTCACTGATTTACACGCAAATGTGAAGTAATGAAATTTCACAAATGTCATCGGTTTTCTGGCATGTTGTATGTAGCAAGTGGGACCAGGCTGGTGATTTTGGCGGTCCCACGCATCTGCTAGTTATCAATGTAACGTACGACGTTCATAATCTGAGTTTTCTCTGATGAAATTCGCTCTTTGATATGTTGATGTCACTCATTTACAATCAACATTTCAAGGAGCGAATTTCATCAGAGAAAACTCAGATTATGATGTTCAGAACTAGTCCGCCTACCCGCTCGGGGACTGTCTTGAGTTGGTCGAAGGCTGGCTAGATCTGTTCTGTTGGGAGGTAGAGTAGAGACATGAGTTTGCTGAGGAACAAGAATGTATCCCCCGCTCGTTGTAGGCTGCTGTTAAACCTTCTGTCTGGATCTTTCTGTAGATACGCTGTGTCAGATGGAATACACAGTCCTTTATGACAGCGACGGGGAAAACTTCCCTCATCGACTGCCAAGCAGCTGAAAGTTAAAAGAAAAAAAATAGGTAGATCTACTCACGATACAGAATTAAAATGGTAAAAGGAGATTAAAAATAATGATCGACGTCTGAATTATAGTGTATGATTCTGACAGATCTGTTCGTACCTCAATAGATTGAACTTGAATAACAACTCTGGGGGTAAGCATACTTTTAAAAAAAGTAAATAAAATAATATTATTATATATATAAATATTTCAATATATAAAAAAATTAATATACTTTATCAACCATCTGAAATAATCAATAAACCCCGCCGACAATGTGATAATTACACTATATTTTACCTTTTTACCGAAGTATCCATTTTATTACTATATAAATTCATTTTACCGAAATTGTATTTTACCGAAATTACCTGAAATCGTATGAACCCTTTGTTTGTTTAGATATTAGCCTATTTAATTGACAATAAATTGTCCTGTAAAAATCTAGGCGAGGTTGAAGTTTAGGATCGGCAGATAAATGCTCGTAGAGGAGCATGAATCAGAATGATTTTCACTCTTTTTTCGATTGTAATGGGTGAACAGGGGACCGGGGATCTGTTACCTCTAAATTTAGGCAAAAATTTCGAATTTTCCTGTACTTATTTTATACCGAAGAAAATTGGGAAAATCTAATAAATCCCCTCCAATATTCAGACACTGGCCCGAAGAGGGGCCCCTTCTCCATTGATACGGTCGGCACAATTCTTTCAGCCAATCAAAAACGTCGTCAGCGGACCTGCACTCATTCGGTGGAGGTGAAAGCTTCGGTCTTTTTCGTTGAAGCATAACCAACTTTCAGCATTAATATCTCGACGACTACGCCTGATTATTAAAAATGCGTTGGTAGATAGAAAGTTTAAACCACATTCTTTAAAGAAAGAGTTTTGTTTATGAATTTTAACGATGGATTTTTGAAATAATCTGCCTCAAAGTTGGTATCCCGTAACGATAAAGACCGAGGTTGTACCCTCGACGAAAAAATGAAAGTGAGGCTATGACGTCATCCCGACTGATTCTATATGAAATTGCTTCCTACGGGCCTGTATAATTTAGAATATATATATTCATATTTTGTCTGCAGAAAGAACACATTGAATCAATAGGTCATCGCGTTGTTGAATTGCAACAATAGTATTAACTAAAAAATAATATCATTTCCAGCGTTTAATGC